>JACDOX010000023.1:2846226-3004728 GCA_014549065.1 Cardinalis cardinalis
CCTTCCTTCCTCCCTCCCTTCCTTCCCTCCCTCCCTCCCTCCCTCCCTCCAATAAAGGGCATAATTAACGATGTATTAAAGTTTCTCATGCATTCTGACTGGTTTTCATAATCAATAAACAGTTTTTGTAATCAATAAACAGTTTCATAATCAATAAACAGTTTTATCTTACCAAATACATATTTTGCTAAAACAAGGGCAATCAAAAAAAACCATCAGTGTGTTCATATGACAACCTTCTTAAACCTTTTCCTCCATATTAACACTTCAAGGCTTGCTAACCTTTGTTATAACTAGTAAATGGAATCACAGATTCTTCTTTTGCATCAAAAGGCTCAGTATTGTTTCCTAATTTAGTACGAATTTATGTGGGACAATACTCACATCCGTGTTCCCATAAATAATTAAGCCCTTAAATAGGTTGATAGAAATCACAGATAAAAAGGAATTTGTCTGGGATAAACATTAAGATACTTGTAAGGATGTTCTTTTTTTTGAGAAGCCAATGACAAATGAACCACCATTTTCTCATTTAAGTTGAAGAAATTTCTGCCAAAACTGTTGTGATTCATCTTGCTGAAAGAAGAACTATTTTCCCTTTAAAACAAATTTTTAATTCAGCAATCAAAGCAAAAACATATTTTGAAGACTCARAGGGACTTCAAGAATACTGTGGCAAGCATGTGGAGATTTTTTTGTATTGTCATGGCTTTGTTGTGACTGGTTTCAGGGGGGAAAAGTTATTGTAGATTCTTTAAATGTTTAAAGGAAACAGATAAAATACAGATGTTTCTTTACCATAAAATTAGTTACCATGCCTGGGTCATTAGCAAGGTCTGATTTTTTGAGATACACACTCGTGCACAAATCTCTGTTGCTTTAATGAACTGTATAAGTGGAAACAAATTTTGCAACAATAAGCTGTTCTGCCTGAATGATTTAAATTTAGCAAATTCATAAATATTTAAAAACTGGTCCTTATAATGGGAGGTATGCAGGAACCCCAGCTCCTGTTGGTTCAGCAAGCCCTGCCTGAGGAGCAGAGCTGATGGCAACCACTTGCACTCAAACTTGACTCCAGCTGTCATTCCCTGGAGCTGTGTGAATTCATTGAAGGAATTTGGGTTCTTATTAAGTTATACAATCATAATGAGCAGATGTACCATATTTTTCTATCAATAACATAGCAGAGGGCAATTTTGGACCTAGTTAAACCAAATCTAAATTAATGCTAAACTCCCTTATCCCTTCTCTGAATGGGCTCAAACAGCCGGAACCGTGGAGGGTTTCTTTATCAAATCTGCACATTTAGGCTGCCGTCCTAGCAGCTGAGAGGCTAATTTCTGGCTTGATGCTGGCCAAAGTGTGGTTAACCTCACAGAACTGTAACATTCCAGCAACAAGAATTCATTTTTATCCACTGTTGCCACTAACCAAATGCTAACATTTTACTTTGGAGAGCACAATATTATTCAAGCTGTCTTGCAATACTCCAAATGTTTGTACCATTATAAACTGATGACAAACTGATTTGTTCATTACATCTTAAATGTAACTGCCAAATATTCTATCCCCAAGTTCAATCCTGTGTTTTGAGGATAAGCTAAGCCAGACTGTGTATATAGGTAGGGAGCCAGAAACAAGCACAGAAACAATCTGGCTTCATTCTGAGAAAAACCTGTTATTTTTTTTAAAGCTGTGTATGAAAGGAAAAATGCATTTTCTGAATGACTGCGGTCTTTCAAAGAGTCCAGAGATACATCCCTGGTCAAGGCTCTCAGAGCTTATGTTGGAAGGATGCAGAATGGGCCATCCTGGGAAGGGAAATACTCTGGGAAAAGGCAATGCAGTTCCAGGAGGTGCAAAAGGAGCAACTCTTCTTTTCTCAGAGGTGGTCTGTGATTTCTTTCCTCCTAGACAACTTTGAAAAAACTAAACCATACCTGGAGCTAACATGGGTAGACAAAGTAAGAGAACCCAAGCAGTGGGAATACCTTAGCAGACCAGGGATCACAGGGGAAGAAAAAGCTCATGTTGTATTTCCCATTTTCTTCTGTGCTGTTTTGTCTTACTTGACAAAAAAGTGACAACAATCCTAGCAAAGCAAAAGGGATGCCTTACTGTCAGCCCCTGAGAAGCCTTCTTCACTGCACACACTGTCTATCTTATGTCTCATTTGTTTCCTACTCTTATAATGGGAAAATCAGTTTCTGTGGAATGGCATTCGATCTTTTAATGGGTATGTCTTTTTATATTAGCTGACCTTGCAAAGCATTTCAAATATTCCATCTTTTCACCCAGGAAAAACAATTTCATTTAGCAGCTCTTAGACTCCTCTGAACCTTGAACAGGAAACCCCTAGAAATATATGATGAACAGTGCAGTTAAAACAGTGCAAAAAGCAAAGCACACCACACAGCCTAATATAGTCTACTATCAACAAAATATTCTATCCATGGACATTTGCTTTTTTCCCCCTCAGTTTAGGCCAACCCACCTGTGATTTAAGCTTTCACAAACAGACCTGCAATTTCCTTAATAATATGTATGCATTTATGTGGTTTTTTTGGATAAAGATGAGACCTAGCAGAGTGGATGCTTAGAAAGCTTGTGTTCACAATTCCCATTCAGGTACTCAGCTCTGTACTGCTGTTAACTCCTGTGATTACTGTCAGTCATCCCGCTCTCCCAGATTGTTCTACAGGCTGGAGAGTCATCCTGCTCAAGCCTTTTAGGAAGATTTTTTGTTAGTAATGTGTCAAGTTCAAATCTGCTCCGCTGAAGCCGACAGCCAAACACCCACTGGATTCAGGCCCTGTCTCATAAGGAACACAATGACCATTGTAGAAAACATTTTCACTTCTTTAACACATTAAAATTTTGCATCTTTAGGATTTTTTTTATCCTTTATCTGAGAAGAATATAGAAAATGTGCTCAGGTGTATTGGGGCTGGCTAAATACCAAGCACACATACACAGCTTTTCCCACTTGGACTTTTATGTCTGGGACATGTTAAGAGGCCAGCAAGAAGATGCTGCTCAGACGAAATGTGCTGGAGCATCTGATGGCCAGCTATTGATAAACAGAGGCCACAGGGTCATCCTCTAGATTGTCCTAGCTTCCAGATGCATGTTGAGCCCAGACCTTCCCAGGCTGGAGCCCAAGGACTCCTGGACAACCCTTGAGTGTTATTGCCACCTGTGAGCCCTTCCCATCACCTCTGAGAGGTATGTGGTATGTGTTTTGTGCCTTTCAACTGTCTGAGGGTTTGGTATGTATTTTACAGGCTTCCTTTAAGGTTGGAATTACTTGAGCTAAGATCTACTTATACACTCTGTCTTTCAAGTATCTTCCTTCGGGATCATGCCAGGTTTACCACCATGTGCTTTTCCAGCTCTGTCACTTTATGTGAACAACACAAGACATCTGAATGTGAGCAGAGGGGATGGGGCATGCAGCAGCCCTGGCACCCYGTGCCAGCCTGGACAATCCTCCATCCATATGGCCCAGGATTTGGCTGCTTTGCTGAATGCTGCTCCGAGCTGAAGCATCTGCTTTGGCTGCACCAGCAGTGAAAGTTTTCACAGCTGCCAGACTGGGCTCCATTTACTCTGATTTTGCATGCTTTTTAGGAGCTGGCCTAGCTTGCAACAGCACATAGCTTTAACATTAGAATCTTTGATTCTTTGGAGTTCCATGTGTATATTTTCTCCTCAGAAGGAAGGAAGAGCTGAACAGGAAGCTCAGACTGGTGGAAGCTCAGATTACTGAGAAAGTAATCTGTTTCACACATATTTCTGTGCGTTTCATAACGTTTCAAAATTGAAGAAACAAATTATTAATATTCACAACAGAAAACTGAGACAAAGGATATGTGTCTCACATTAAAAAATGGAGCTAAGCCATGCTTTCCCAAAGTCTCTCCTTTTGTACATTGTTTAGTTCTGCTCAGAACAAATTTTAGTTACTGAAAAAAATATGAACACAGTACTTTAATTTCTGCAGGGCAGAACTATCATGGTGAGTGCAGGAATATATTACTTGTAAATAATTTCAGAAGTGTACAATTCTTGCTTCTAATAGTACAACCCTTTTATTTTTTGTGATAGTTATGTTAAAGGGGACACCAAAGATTCCATGACTAATCATGTATTTAGCATCTGTTACCAATATCTCCATGTGAATTAATTAGCATGGGCCTGAGAGTCGTCTGTTTGCAGTCTTCCATGAAAGTAATACTGATTGGCACTGACATAGTATTAAATTGCTTCCCCTTCTAATATGGCCTCTTTGACAAAAGATTAGGCCTGCCACCTGTCCCCTTGTCTGGTGACTGCTTTTCTCAAATATTCCTCTTCTTAGCTGAAACTTAGTAAATACAAGAACTTTTTACCAGTGTAATTGTTTATTGATACCAAGAGCATTCAGATGGTCCTCGCTGTTGTTGATATCTCACTCTGAGTCTCTAAAGTAGAATTGAAGTCAGAAAACACTTTCAGTAACTGAACACTTTCATGTTAATATTTCTGCCAGCCTATGTAGTGAATGCACTACCCTGAAACTGAATGCACTACCCTGAAACTGTGTGTTGTTTTATCTGTAGGGCAAACAGCAAAACACTCAGCGCTGAAATTTCTTTGCGCAAACACCTAAAATCTTTTGGTTTGTGGATAAACCTGAGTGCTCTGAGTAGTTTCACATCTGAGTGATTGTGGTCCTGAATCTGATGTTCTGCAAATATCCTGTGATACTTATTTACAGCTCACCATTCTGACAAGTGCTGCTGCAATATATTTCCAGAAAATGAAAAAAGGTCAAAAACACAAGAAAGGCAGTTTTGTTATCTGTCACAACTCACTTTCCCCAAACACCCCCTCAGCTGAAATGTTTAGGTGACTTTCAGAAAATAGTTTTGGAAATATTCCTTCACTTCTAATCAGATGGCAAAAGTGTTTGTTTTATTTAATCATGGTTGTGAAACTGAGCCTTTATATTTTTCATCTTCCTTTTTTCCATAAGGACCTTTTTGATTTGCCTCCTCTCTTCATGGCCACATAAAATTTGGCTTGTGATGAAAAGACCAAATGGGCCCCACTAAAAACTTTCAGAAGATGCTGGAGGAGCTGCTGATTAACCACGACTCAGTTTATATCCAGAAATCATGCTCATTTCAGTATGTGCTGTTACCTACTATGTGTAAAGGGCCTCGAGTAATCTCAGTAGCAGGAAGAGAAGTCACTGTGGTCACACAGCTGACAATATGGAGCTCAGGAGAAAGACCATTTTTCTTTGAAAGATCTGACTTCTGAGAACTGCTTTAGCAGAAGGAGAGGTCACAGTCCTGAATGAAATCTGGGAGGGGAACAAGGCTGGAGAGAGCTGTTAACATGAAAAGTCTACCTCCTGAGTGCTCTCTGCAGGAGGCACCTGGTTTGGGGTCCCAGCTGAGCTGCTGCTTAATAGCTAGTCTGGGTGCCAAAAAACTGTTTCATGACATTCTTGGCTTAAGCACTGCAAAAGCAGTGGAACATTTTTGCTACACAGAGCCTTTAGTCTTTAAATCACTGCTTTCTGGATGAAAACCCAAGAAAATTGAGAGCAATGTCAAAATGCTAAAACTTTAGTGTTCAGTCAGAAACATTCTGTCCTGAATCTCAATGGCTGGCTCCAAGGTTTCCTGATGTCTACGTTAGCMAATAGTTGCCCTTTTGTATGGAGAGAAATATGCCGTGTCCTCTGAGCATCATGGATGAGCTCGTGTTCCATCAAGCRCACCTCCAAAAACTGCTTTAAGCTCAGCTAATGAATCTTGTGTTACTTCTAACATTAATTCTTGGGAGATTTAAAAACATTCACTAAATGGAACTTGCCCAGTCTGCAGCTGGAAAAACCAGGACATATTATTCTTCTGGAAAAGTAATAAAAACTTGGACACTTTTCAGATATATTTCTCTGTAGCATGGATCAACTGTTCTGAGCTCAGTTAAAAATTCTAGAAATGCTCATGAAGTCATTCCTGATAAGAGCATAAACTATTTCTTTTGCTAAAATCTATATTCCTTATAGGCCAGTTCAGTGTCCTGTGAGTTGTTCTGTGTCGGTGTCCAGGACACTCTCTAGTAGTAAACCTTGTTTCCATTTTCCCTTGTAATTTTTTCTCATTCCCTCTGCATTCTTAGACTGTAAGATTCAGTGCAACTAATGATGAGGACAGGGCAGAAGGCATGCAGTGTCTTTCAGTCCTGTGARGCAGCAGAAGAAGTACACATACAGMATTGGATCATTTAATAAATTAACCAGTCAGATAGAAATTGCTTCCCCARGGTGATCTGTGGCAGGAAGACGCCGAACTGAGGTTTTCAGGCCAGATCTCTTCTTACCAACATTTTGTCTGTTGCATTTGTATCTTCTATATTCTTTCATACTGAAGTTGTAGTCATAAAACAGCAACTGCATAACAGTATTTTAACAACTTCATATTGAATTGTGGGTTAAAAAGTTGTAATTAGTCAGACAAAATGTGTTATCAATTTAGATTTATTTCCCAGCTGTGCTCTCCTGTCATTTTTAATTATTATTTTCAGAATCCTGATCATGATGTCATCCACCTGAATTTCCCAAAAGGTCCCCAGTGTTCATTCCAAATGATTAATGAAGGTATGAAAGCTATGAGTGCTTCCAAATCAAATATGTGTATAAAGGTAGGCAATGCACAGGAAAAGATGATTAAAATAAAGAATTGTGTGTTTCCTTGAAATTCACCAGTCCATTGATATGCAGCAGTTCAGATCTCAGTGGAACTTTTGTGCAAACCACTGAATACTTTTTCTATGGGGGAAAAATCACTAGACAAAGTTGCCTGTTAGACCTATTTGAATTTTTTTTATGGCTGTTGGTTTCACATACTTGTGACATTAAAASGACAAAAATGGTCTCTGTGCTAAAGTCATAGGTCTGGCAAGCCCATATATCAATTGTCTTGAAAAGTGTGAGTCTTGAGACTTATTTCATTTTGAATGTTGGTTTTTAATGAAGAAAATTTAATAAATTGATATTCTGAATTTTTGGCTTGCATTAGGAAGCTAAAAGGTAAGTTATTGTAATGCTATGTATTAATAAGTGCTCAGGAGTCAGATTTGTCAGGAGAGAAAGTGCAGTGCTTTTTACTAACTGCATAAGCATTGTGCTTAGCTGGGCTTTGCCAAGGCCTCTGGAAATGTCTAACTCATGTAGAAGCAGGCTCAGATGCTTAAATACTAAGTAGCATAGTGGTTTCCACTCTAACATAGCATTGTCTTAAAGCAGACATTCCCACTCTAAACTTTGTGTTTATCCCCTCTGCGGATGAACTTCAAATGAAACGAAATTGCTTACRTCACAATAAGAATGGAAAATTTTTAAAAAAATTATTCCTTTATCAGGTTGCTAAGGAATCATTAGATTGGTTCAAAAATTCTAGCAAATAGAGCATGCAATTATTCTACATGAAATGTATACTTTTCACAGTAATATTTTGGATGCCATTTTATTAATTTATAACAGTGTTCATCATAAAGGTTGGCAAAGACAAGAGACAAGGGAAAGGGGTAAAAACATCATATTTTTAGAACTAGAGCATCTAAGTCCAAAACTATCATTCAAAAGGGCCTTTTCAAATGCTGTCTAGCAGTAAGTTTGGCTCTATTTGTGTCTGGGGAGGAATCTATCAGAACATMCTTGTGCCTACACTGGGGATAACTACATTCCACTTCACTTAATGGAAAGAAACAAAGCTTTTCGGGGCAGGATTCGTTTCCTAAAGTAGGTGCTAAACCAGGTAAATGACACAATAAAAAAACTCTCCTCTCAGCTGCCCCTCGGGGCTTGCAGTACTGATTCTCACGGGTTTCCCTCRGCCCTGGATGCTGTGCAGGGCTTTTCCCATTCTCATACCTTTCGCTGAGTCTCTAGCCCGGGTCTGCGGGGCTCAGCCGTGCCCTGCAGCGAGGCCACTGGAACTGGCTGTGTTTGGCATGGACAGCCCTGGCTGCTCCTCAGATACTGCYCCTGTTGCCCTTTCTCAGTGCCTGGGCAACCACACCTGGTCCACCATGGAAGAACCTTGTGTATTTTAGACTTTTACCCATCCCAGGCATGGCAGGTTTGTCTTCTACAACTGTTTCTGTATACAGTTTATGGGCGTTTGTGCAAATAACACGTCCAACATTTTGTTTAAAATTTATACGGAAAAGACAACAGGGCTTCTGACATGCACATCAAATTTAAAAGCTAGAGAGAGAGAAGAATGTTAGGAGTTCCCTTCATGTATTTATGAAATTGTGCCACTGCCTTCACTGGGGCTTCTCCATTACCAGAGCCAGAATTCTGTCCTGTTAAAATGCATTATTGATGTCTTGTGTGATACAGAAGTTGAGGCAAACCATGGCCCACTGGACCAAATGAGGCTGTGCTCATCCTTTTCTCTTAAATATCTTCTCTATTTTCTGCCAAAGAAATAAATAATAAATAATTGGATGGCAAAAGGATTTTTATCAGCTTTTTCATCAGCAAATATTAGGGTGGTAGATCCATCAACCCATCTCTTATTGTACCAAACAGTCTTCCACAAACACTACATGCCTGCCTTCCTAACATAACCTAATTCAATCATATATAAATATCTGCATTTACTATGTAAGATAAGAAATTATAAGCTGCAGACATTTTACATTTGAAGATTGTAGGAGAACTCTGTGAAAATAAGAAAGGAATTTTAAGGATAAAAGAGATGCACCTTCACCATATGATTGTCCCAGGGCGTGTGACTTTTTGCAGACACAGAAGGGCAGTGCTTCTTCCTGTTATATCAGGGTGAGAAAGATAATAGGCAATTTATTTTGTAGAAAACAAATGAACACACATGGGCAATGGATACAAAATCACTCACTGAGACAGGCTTCAATGTGCTTGTGTTCATTCCCCTCTGGGTTTTGGGTTTGCTGAGATGGAATGATGGAGTAAAAAATTTCCTAGCAGGAACAGTTATGGAGGCAGGGAACTGAAGAATTATTGCAGAAAACAAATGTTGGTTTTGTAATTGGGGCTGTATGTTTCTAAGCTATGATAATTTCATGGAAAAAGAATCATCAAAACTAATTGGAGCTTAAATACTGGGTAGTACAGCGTGAACAAAGTGAAAATACAGTCTATAAGATCTGGACCAGGCTTTGAGAGGAAGAAGAAGACAAGTTATAGGAAAAAAGGCTGGGAGTTGTACTCCAGACATCTCAATTGATTTTGTTTGGCTCATAATTGGTGGGCAATAACTTTGTCTGAAGGATAAGGCTGCATTGCTTGCTTAAGAGTAGCTTACATGAGCACTTACCTGCAATACCAGCCCATAGCGGGTGAATACTTCAAAACAGAGAATTTGTTGGAGGAAAAAAGAACATAAAAAGAAGGCAGATTTGCTGAGTAAATTGTTCATTGTGGATTATTCACACAGTTTTACTAACACTCATCTGGAAAAAGTTAACAAACGAAGGAGAATGACTGCGGTGAGTAATAAATATAAATCAATCCAAGAGATATGTAGGGTTACTCGTTGGTTGTGGAGAAGGATAGGTTTGATTGAAAGATGCAGAGAAAAAAGCTAAAAAGTGGAACAAGATAAACAAAGAAGGTGCGGTACTTACGTCTGCAGTAGTGGCAGCTCAGTAAAGTTTTGTTGATTGTTACTATTTTACACACACAGTTTGAAAATGAAAGAGTGGCCTCCGTTACTCTACTTTTCCTTGAGATTGACTGCTTTAATTTGGAAGTCAATAAACACCATGCATGCTCACAGCATCCTAACCCAGAGCTATTGGAAATTGGCACACTTGAACTTCCTCCYACTGGGAAACCGAGGCTTGGCTTTCAAAATTCATATTTTTATGTCCTTGCTATTTCTATTTTATTAAAACAATATATGTGATTCCACCACCCCCCAATTGCTTGTTGAAAGATGCTTTTGTTAAGAGAAACCTAGTATTAAAAATAGGTTGATTCCCTTACGAAGGCAAGTGCAGCTTTGTGATAGGAGATGAAAATGTGTTAATTAAAATGTTGCTTTTACTTTATCTTGAATGTCACATTAACCTTATCTCCAGCTCATGCAGGCTCTAGATGGTTTCATTTGGGCATCTGGCCATCTTTTGTTTTTCATTTTACTATTTCTACTTAAATATTTACAGCTTGAGCCCAAGCCCATGAAACTCCATGGTAACACTCCTGTGGAGTCTCAGAGACTTTCCAGCCTTGGAGCAGAGCCTTGCTCTGAAAGAAAAAAAAAAGGACAAAAAGGAGCTTGTGAGTCTGTATGATTTTTATCTTTCAGAGATCTACATACAACGCTATAAAAAAAGTCGCTTAGCTGCCAGTTTGATAAATGCATGTCACTGAGGTTACGTGGCATTTTACCCCCTCAGTTGTCTTTAACAGCAATAAAGTGCCTGCGGGCCACAAAATGCCCTCTGACACCTGTGTAAGCTCTGCAGTCTAATGAACTGAAATCTAGTAAACAGTTCCTTCTAAATCATTGCAAAAAAATATAACCCATCTCACTGATTCTGCAGGGCTGAAAGGAATTGGGAGCCATAAGGACATCTTGGTTACTACAACCTGCAAGTAAAGATCAAGAAGCACGAAAATGATGTTTTCTCAATTCAATCACAATAGATTCAGTGTAATGCTTTTTTAAAGGAAAATAGGTATCCAACTTAGCTGTTTAGCTAGAAAACATGAGTACAATTCTTGCCTTTTAATCCTAGGGAGGCTGGAAATATTCAACAAGAAAAAGGGAAAACCTAGCATTTCTGTTACCATTATAAGAGATTGACAACAGTGTGAGCATACAAACATGTTTTGAACTCAAAGGTGCATTTTATTTAGCTAGTTTTACTTCTCTGACTGTTGTGTGATGATGCAACACAYGATATTGCTGATAAAAGACCAAAATCTATTTCCTCTCCTTACTCAGTAATCATGTCAAAAATAAAAAAATTAATTTTCCAGGAAGAAACATCCTGCTCTGTGTCTCCACTTGTAAATCAAACAAGAAACCAACATATATATTAAATTCTAAAATGTGTCAAATTAACCACATCTGTGCTAACCTGTGTCCATCTCTAGTGGAAATAGGGTGATTTCATTAATAGGCTCAGTAGTAGCAAGATTTTTTTCATGGTCTTCACCTTCAGGTACCTCAAATTAGTCACAAGGACCATGATAGATTGTAGGACATTCTGAGAAGCTTCAGGCCACCAAAGCTATGCTGGAGGTCACTCGGGGAAGAACAGCAGGAGAAATATGGAAATATTTGTCCATGTCCAATTTAAATCAGATACAGTCTTTGGAACAGAGACTGTCTTTCTATCTGGTATTTTACAAGTTCTGTGTTGATGCACTTACAGCTGGAGTTCTTTGATTAGTACCAGCATGCAAGTAATCAGTATAAAAATAATAAAAATACTGGAAATACCGTATGCAAGTGATGTTTAATCAGGTGCGATGACAGCAGACGGAAGGAATTTCATACAGTTACTCAGGAGATGCAAGAATACATCCTGGTAAAAGAAATGTTTGATTGGAGGTAATTTTGCTTGAAAATCCTCAAGGTAGGTGAATTAATTGATTTGTGTTTTGTTGGCTATTTTTAAGAATAGCTGTGCTGGAGAAATCTGAATGAACACAAATAGAGACAGGAGAATCTGGGATGGTTCTGCTCAAACCATCCAACAATAAGACAAGGAGGGATCAGAAGAATCAGTAAATTACTTTTCTTCTCTTGTGCCTGGCCCCTCTGTTTGTGGCTGCTACCTTCTGGGATACTCTCTGGATAACAGTAATTGGAGCCAGGGGATTGTTTGGTTCAATGCTGAAAACAGGTTTTAGCAGCTATAAATACCGATCAGTAGCTGACCCGTTAAAAATCTGAGAGGCATGTTAAGTTCTTTTGTTTCTGTAAAAGAAATGTTTTCTTAAAAGAACTCCTTTTTATATACTTTTGGTGAGTTTTTATACATTTCTCTGTTTTGGTGAATGTAATTAGGTTTAATGAATTAAGTGTTTCCAGCATAGCAAGCTAATTTGTGAGATATTTGCCCCATTTGAGTCTGGAAACTATATTCATATTCCAGGAGAAACCTGACATGAAAAAATGGCTTAGCATACAGCACCAAGCTACAGACACTGTGTCCAAGGTGCTCTACTGTGCACATACCTCCTCTCGGGGGAGATGAAAAAAGAAATAGCACCTAAGGGATATGAAGTCACATTATTTAATGAATATTGGAAGGCCCTCAAAGGCTACAGTAATTGCCATGCTAGCAGGACCAATTCAATTAGTATGGGACAGGGTCAAAAACTGCTCTCAGCAGAGACAAAGGGTGCCACAGACATTAAGAAGACATCTGTGGTTTTTAGTTATGAAGGCAAGACTTGGCCCCATTGAAAAGYATTAAATAATAAGCAGAAAGGGCCAAACCCAATTTTAGAGTGTTCTCCAAAGCAATGGCTAGGGATGAATAAACACATCCTACTGCTGAAAGCCTGGGMAGGGTAATGTATTGGGATACACAGCGGCTTCAGGCAGCGCTCTCCAGGCAGCTGCGTTGTGATCACACGGACATGCTCCATCTGCAGGCAGGCAGATGAAATCAGTGASTCCAGCTGTTGCTCATGGTAGCTCAGCACATTCCCTGCTGACCTGGCTGAAACACTGTTTTTATGAAACACAACTGATTAAAGAAACAAATGATGTAAAATGAAATGTCATCATGGATACAGGGTTTAGGGCTATATAAACAACTGGGGACTGAAATCATTAGAGACTCTGCTCTGGAATGGTTCAATATTTTTAGAGGATTAAAATGCCTTTTCTACCCTTTGGTCTCTTGTACTTATTTGTATGTCAACATAAGTATTTGTCAGTGCTTTTCATGTTTCCTAAGTCAGGAAATCTGTAAATTCATCATATAAAGAGACTGAGTCTTAATTCCTGGGCCTGCTAGTCCTGGATCAAAGGTTTTGATGTATTATTCCTAAGTTCTTTTATTTGGAAAAATGTAGCCAATACCTCTAGCAGACAGCATGGACCAGATCCAGAATCCACTGAAGTTATTTAAAATACTCTGATCAAGTTCCACGAGTTTTGCTTCAGGTCCTGTGGCTCCAATCCAGCGCAGCACTTGAGACTGCATGGAGTTGCTAGGAGTTAACATCCAAGTGTCAATACTGTACCAGATTGACACATTCATATCAGTTGGTACAAGCAGACTGGCTCTGCACAGCTGCTCAGATGGCAGCCATTGGATGATATACTCATTTGCAAAGTCTGAAATAGGATTTTTTATGTGTTGGGTTAGTAAGTAACCCTCTACCTAATAAATTCCAGCAAGCCTCTCCTACAATAAGCCATGTGATGTCCTCGCAACAACACAAGATGTGCTTGTAAGGAATGCTTCCTGTTGAGGGATGGGGCACAAGGAAAAGCCAGGAAAATAAACAGAAAGTAATATAGGAAGGCAGAAAAAGTGTTTGCAGTTAAGCTGTTAAATAGGATGAAACTTAAAGTTTTTATGGATGTCTTTGTGGGGAGTAGCAAGATGATGTTTTGTCAATTAGCAATCCTGACTTTGTTCCCCCTTGTTTTCCCCATTATGCTTAGATCTTGGACGGGAATAAACTTTAAGGACAAGGACCTCCTTGGTAGTTACAGTAAAAAGAGCAATGGATGCCTCATTCCCTGTGACTATCCATTGCTACCTTCTGTAGGATGTAAGAAGAGGGGTTACAAACTCCTGTTGAACATAGCTGATCATCAAATAGTAATCAGAGGTGATTAAAGTCTACTGGCTAAATGGCTCACAGTCATTACTAAACCCAGTACTTCATTATGTTTTCCTGTAAGAGGTTGCAATTGTGCACACTTCTCAGGAAGTCCCTCTGCAGTGTAATGCCTGGATTGGGCCCTAGGGATGAACTCAAAACTGCAGGACTGTGATTCTTTTGCAAATGCAGGAGAGAATTTTCGAAACACAAATTACTGGGAAACATTAGGCATCTGTTCCTCTTTAAATATACCTGTTCCCCAGCCAGATACTTTTAACACAGAGAGCTTGGTGAGCCTGCAACCACAGCGGATGCTCTGCTGATATGGGCAGGTGCTGATCTCCAGGCACAGTTACAGCTGTGAGTCTTAGCGTGGAGAGGTACCACCGGGCATGTGCTAGATGCTGGTAAAAAGAACTCTTCTGTTCCATACAAGATTGTAAAATATTTTGAGAATTTTGAACTGAGGTGTTCTAGAAATGCAAACCAATACCAATTGGAAGCAAAGAATATATTGATATTCCTGCGGTTTTCCTAGTTCTGAGTGTAGCGGAGTAAGGGACCAATCTCAATCTTTGGGAAACTTCATTGGTTTTAATGAGGTTACTCAAGAGGTGCGTTTGATCTTCTGCTGACAATTTTTAGCCTTGAGAAAGCTATTTATGCTTTGAGACAGAGGGCTGAAAAAGTAATAGCAACATTTAATAGCATAATTACTTCACATTATTTTGCATTCTCTGACTTTGCTCAAATGAAACACGTCGCATGCTGAAATAATCTTGTAGGGAGGATTATTCAAACAAGATAAACTCCCCACTGAATGCAATGTCAGTTCTTTTTATGCATGCTGAGTAACCTACTGTGCTTTGGCAGCTTTAAGACTGAGCYGTATCATGCTCATATTGGAAGCATGCAAATGTCTGAGCTAGCAGTTTGAAATGTGGCCGAGCAGTTATTACTTCAGGAATGTTAATTATTACTTTTATGTGGATAAACTCTCTGGTGCTACATCCATTTAAAATTCAACCACAGACACTATGCACAAGTTTGATTCAGTCTCAGTGTTACAATTTTTCTTTGTTTATACCATTGGTAATGGTACCATGCTGGTGTCAACAGACTGAGGGCTTATGAAGTGAATGTTGAAATAAATATTATTGTTAAGGAAAAGATGAATCACTTGCAGTCAAGCAAAACTGAAGGTTTGTCTAGCTGCAGAAAACCTTGACTTGAGGCACTTGAGTACATAAAAATGACATAAAAATGTTAAGTAAAAATGAATTAAYACTAATGCAAATGTGCAAGCACAATATTGTTAAAGAAAGGAAAACCAAGAGAGAGACAGAGGACAAAGCCTAAGATACAAAAGAATATGTGCCAATCCAGCAGCTTTTCTTGAAGAAGAGCTGTAATTTCAGGGCCCCARGCTTTATCTGGACAGGTGGTTAGCACCTGCAACTTGTGTGGAGTCCCAGAGATTTCCACAGCAGAAAGAAGTAGGGCTAATCAATCACTGTGCCTCAARTTTTCAAAAAAAGTGTTTTATCTGGTTGCTTTAATGATGTAAGAGAGATAACTGGGGGGAAAAAAAAAGGTGATTCCAAAAAATTTGGACTCAAACCTGTTATCTTATTTTTGTACATTGTGTACAGTGTTTGGATGTGCTTTCAGCATAAGATCTTACTGCTTGTAGTTTCACCAGCTCTGGTAGTTTTGGAAGGCATTAGTGATGATCCTACTGCAAGTAAGCAAAGGGAGAAAAAGAGATAAAGGAGCAAAGGAGAAAGTGTCAGTTTGTCACACATTGGTGGGAGTCCATGGAAGAGTTTCTTCACACTATTTTATCGCATATATGCTCCACAGGAATTGCTTCTGAGTTTGAACTGCCAGTTAGGTGGAAACAAAAGCAGGACACAGAAGCACAGACCACTGCTAGTGCAGTTGCGTTAGGAAGGACTGCTCTGAACCCAAACAAGTTTGATTCCAGAAGGAGCTGAGAACGTCACACACAGAACATTTTTATGTCTATTTCCGTGAGACCTTAACTAAAAGTGATACTAATATTCAAAAATAATTGCCAATTAACTGATTAACCTCTAAAGCTTATGGTAATCCATAACAGAAAGTCARGTCCAAGCTTTTTAAGAAGCCTTTCAGCAGCAAACTCCTTTCATGAACAAGGAAGCTGTGGTGTCTGACACACGGCAAAAACGCCCACGGTGAAATGATAATTCTTTGATGCCGTTTGAGGCACAAGATTGCTTGCAAGATGCAGTAACACTACACCCCTGCGACCAATTTCACTCCTAATTTAATTTGCACTTTCTGTGCTAGACCCCAGTGAAGGGAAGCATCTCTTCGCAGGAAAGCCCTTATACATGTTTGAAGTTCTGGGAAAATTTAAAACACATGTCATTGTTGTCCAAAATAGATCTGATTTAATAGCCTGAGCTCCGGCCTCTTTTTCCACACGGGCCGTGTTCAGAGTGCTTAAAGCAACTCTGCTATACCTATGAGTATTTTCACAAATGCCGATTGAGAGATCATGACCTTGTTGGAGCTCAGAAAACAGAGAGCACAGGTAGGTCATTAAAAATACATGTAGAGTACGACCTTGCTTAATGTGAGACAATCAGGCCTTAAGCACGAATTTGTGATAGCCATGTACTGAGGAATGATAGTAGAGTTTGTCTGGGTATATATATGCATCTGTAGCTATAAATACATCAGTACGTGCATCCTATGTGAAATATGATAATAAATTAACTATTTATTTCAAAGTGATAAGCAGATATTGAGGCATTGCTAAATTTATCATAGAATTAAAGTAAAATGGCAGCCTTTTAACTTTTATCCTTAAAAAATGAGCCAACCCCTGATGGGCTCTGAGCTCCTAATRCATTACTTTTTCTCAGAAATGCTGAAATACTCTGCT
The DNA here is from genome assembly GCA_014549065.1 of Cardinalis cardinalis. Classification (NCBI taxonomy): domain Eukaryota; kingdom Metazoa; phylum Chordata; class Aves; order Passeriformes; family Cardinalidae; genus Cardinalis; species Cardinalis cardinalis. The sequence goes on from JACDOX010000023.1 coordinate 2,863,014, forward strand.
GAATCCTTTGTGGTTTGGCTTGTCCTTGTTTGGACTTCAATACTTTCCTAGGTTTCTTTATTATCCTCAGAATGTCAGCTCCAATTTTGGCTTATTGAATTAAGGATCCAGCATGAATTTTAAATTTCTCTTAAGGATGTCTGAGTCCCAGTGTTTAACTGGTTCCATACTTAAGTAAAGTGCTGATGTTGTTGCCAAATACATTAAGGTTATGTGTGATACACCCATGAATGAACTGTCACTATGCTCTCTAGTTATTTCTGCTTATTTGTAATAAACAGTCTTAGACAGAAGTAGCTATATGAAGGACATATATGCACTAGGGGAGAGTTTTATCCCCTCTCTTGTAACAGCCTGTTTTTATAGCAACCTGTTATAGCTGTTTGCAAATTAATTTAGCAAAACAAATATTTTGTTTGCCTTTTTGTATTATTTTGATAAAATACGAATTCCAGAAGGAGAAGAGCATTGTTTCAGCAGAGTTAAAAAGAGCAGTGGGGGATTCTCAGGCAGGCGGATGCACATTCTCAGGAATGCTCTTTCAGAGAGCAGCAAGCTGTGAATGTGCAGCTGCAGTCTTCAGCATCCTGAATAATCTGCATTCAGAGACTGCAAAGTCATCAATATTTATGGGCTGGTGGGATCATCCCTGRCATGCAGCTACATCTGCCAGCTCCCTGTTTGCTCCATATCCTTCTCTCTGCAAGTTTCAGGCTCTTATTTCCTGAGAAATAGTAGGTTTGCCCTTTGAAGCAGAGCTCCTCCAGTGAAACAGAGAAGATCCTTCCTGAATCATACTGGGCCAGCACGTTAACTRTGCGTGTTGAGAAATCCCCATTGCAGCAGATGTGTGAGAAACAGGAGCTGATCACAGTTTCCCAGACTCAGCCCTGCCTTGGTGGATCCAGCATTCTTGCTCTGACTTATTCGTTCACAGTTGCTTTACAGCAAAGGACTCCCATACCCTTTTTCAGCAGAAACTGGTATTTTGTCTTCAGACAGAGCTTGCAAGGCACAAATGTCCATACAGATGTATTTTCTCTGAGAAGTTAAGTCTGTGCATTTACAGCAGAACTTGACTCACCTCCACTGGGCCAATACAGCTCATCTCACGTTGAGCCAACTAAATAACTCTTAATTTTCCATATAAAGAAAAGATTTAAAAGCCATTTTAAGTTTACAAAATCAGCACAGATTTAACAGGGAGCATTATTCCTTATCTGTTCATCTCAGGGGGTTTAAAGAGCCCTGTTAATAATAATAATAATAATAATAATAATAATAATAATAATAATAATAATAATAATAATAATAATAATAATAATAATGTTGTAAAATTTTCTGCTAGTTTTATTTTAAATTAAAGGTTATCAAGAGCAGCAATCCCTTTTTGATGTTTGCAAAATATAAACATATATAGCACTTGTCTTCTTTCTTGCCTTAAATTTGCATATGACTGCAGTATAAATATAATTTGAACCACAGGCCRTCCAAATAGTCCTGAAACAGTAGTGAAAAGTCTGTGTTACTCCAGTCACCTTAGGTTCTGAACACATTTACTTTACCCAATTGCTCTTTGCTCACACTGTCCCATGAATATTCAGATGATAGAATTCTATTAGGAYAGGTCCCATTAGGACAGGTTCCCATCTATTAGGAGTCCTAATCTTGCATATTAATTGTTCCCAAAAAGTGCATTTTATCAACATACAATGCCCTTTCACCTAAAATTGCCAGATGAAAAGTAAAACTTGCACTATTTGTCCAAACAATTCCCTGGCTGCATATTCTGTACTTCTGTTTTTCTCTTTATGAGAAATGTCACTGTGTCTAATGCACAAGAAGTAATTTCTTAAACAGAAGTTTCTCCATACAAGTAATTCATGTGGCTTCTAAAAGCCATTGACATTTCATTACTCAGGAACTATTAATGAATTTCAGAAGAGAAAAGAAGCAGGAGAGAAGTAATATCTCTTCACTCCCACATATTCTTGTGTTGGCTTTGATGTGGTGATTTTGGTTTGGTTTTATTGTCTGCATGGTACTATGAAGTAACTTGGTTTATTACTCAGAAGACAGAAATCCTGGAGGAAAGGCAATTTCTTTGTCTACTCTGACAAACCCCCGAATTTGATTTTATATCATCCAGTGAAGGTACCACATAGTGCAACCTAAAGATCTTTCTCTTCATTTTAAGTATATGAYGCTGCTTTACATCTGTGTAGGTCCTGAGTTCATAAGGTAGTCAGGACACTTTGCTTATTACATCAAAACAAGTGAATACTATTTAAAATATTCCCTTTCTTAGGGCACATTTCATTGCCTTGTGCAGGCAGCACATCCAGTGAGCTCCAGTTTTGATAGAGAATAATGTTTTATGTGAGCTGACATTGTGCTCTGGGATACAGAGCTGACCTGTGGGGCTCCAGAGCCCCTGCTGAGTGGCAGCTGATAGCAGATGCCAGCTGCCCCTTCTTCTAAAGCCTACCTGGCATCAGAAGCGAGGGACTCATCAGGGTGACACCTTCAAAATCTACATACTCAGCTCCCATTCATAAGGGGCTGGCAAGACTTTGAAGTCCCAAAAAGTATTTGACTAAAATTCTGGAATATTCTGGATCATGAGTCCTATTCCTGATGTACAGAAATTATTTGAGTGATGTTCATCTCACAAACAGTAATTTATGACATATTTTTCCTAAGATCTCCATGAAATTACTGTAAAAGGTGGTTGCCTGGAGAAACTTTGGACCTGTACTTTTCTCAGGAGGATATTTGCAGTGTTCAGCTTTAGTGGTAGGCTAATGTTAGTGGTAGGTTAATGTCCTGTGTGTGCCAGGGGAGAAAAGTAAAGACAAATTCCAGGAGCAGGGGAGTAAGGCATACAAAAACCAACACACTCTTACTGGGAAGCAGATACAGAAGTTCATGTGCTCGAGTGTTCACTTCCCCCCTCCCTGGCCATTATTATCAAATCTACCCTGAACACAAACTTGTAACTTCTGCTCTTTTTTTGTCTTCCCCCTAGATCCACCATGAGGTCCCCTTGAAACGTGGTGGGTGGGTACATATTGGCCTGACCAGCTTCCCTCTGAGATCTAAAGGAAAGGGGGTGCTAGCAGCTCAAATTTTCTGCCCCCACCCCAGCAGCAAATCCCTAAAGACAGTGTGTCCATCATCACCTTGGCAGGTTTACAATGCCTGCAGGAGGAAAGGGTTTGGAAGCACAGCCCAGTGTGCAGAGTGGGTGCCTTCAGGAAGCAGTGTGGTACCTTGGGCTCCATCTGGTGAATCTGGATAACATGGGGTCAAATTCTTTTTGACAGAAAAGGGAATAGGATTTTCCAGCCTGGGAATGTGCCCTTGCCTTATCTTAAACTTCAGTGAATCTGACTCCTGTTCCTGGCAAGTTTTGAATTTACCAAAAATTCATTTAAAATTTAAAAAGGGCAAATAGCATAAGTATAACTAAATCACTGGACACTTTGTAAAACTGGAACAGGACTCAATGACTACACAGGGGAGGAATTCCAATTCTAACTAAATCATCCTTTATTAGCGGGATATCTGTGGTACAAACAGTGTGGTTTGATGTCAAACCAATTTTCCTCTTCTGCAATCCTCTCAATATGCCAAGCTCTTGCAATCACTGTTTTAAATTTTCTTTCCCTCTCTTAAGTCGTGACTTAGAAGTGGCATAAGCATTCAGACCGAAATCTGTTTAAACTCTCATTGCAATATCCTCATGTCAGTCATGTTGTCTGCTGTGCTGACAGATGCCTACAAGGTAGAAGAATGTCCAGTAAAACAGTACCTGAATATGACAGAAGAATTCAAGGCAGCTGCAACATAAAACTCTTCCTTGCTTTGTTTCCTGTTTTTTGCGGTGTTTTAAAGGTCTTACTCTAATGCAGCCATCTGTTGTTAAAATTCAGTTGCTTTTATTCAGTTGCTTTTTTATTCAGTTGCTACTATAAGGTAGTAATAAAAAACTCTTTCACCCACACTTCACATGCTGGATGGGGAAGGGTAAGACAATATTTAAGTGGCTTTTCAATGGTATAAGAGTTGGGATTTCTGGGATCCCAATTCTATTTAGTTGTGAAGTTGCRTGGTGAAATTTATAAGGAAAGAAATATCTTTCTGCCAATATTGATTAGATTTATCATCAAAATGTGTGGGAATGCATTTGCATTTCCTACCTACATAGAAGAACCTATGATAACACAAGATTTGCTGAAGAGTAAGTTACAATCTTACAGTGTGACTTCTAATATTCCCTTCTGGAGTTAGTAGGAACTACAGCAAAAGAAGCTGAATATACATGTTTTGCATAAGAGCCCATTATAGACACTGGCTAATTTTAGAAACTGTGGGTTGTCTGGCCATTTTTAGGACAAAAAATGTAGCCAAAGGCCCAGCAGTGTGCTTTCAAATATACCCAGATCAGTGGTGAAATTTTTTTTTCATTATCACCTCTCTGMATACTTTCAGTATACCCTTGAGAGGCAATTTTTTTCAGTATCTTTTCTCTTAATTCAGTCTTGTGATTTCTCTGATGCCACAGTCAGTGGTTTCTCCACTAAATTATAATACATTATAGAGTTTCTGCTTATGAAACCCAAGTCTGGAGCCATCAGCTTCTTATGCTCTCTTCATGAGTCTTCAACCCTTGGCTTTCATCAGTCTTTCCTCTTCTCTTCTATTTCAGCCCCTTTTTACTCAAATCATGCAGCACACACTTATTTTCATCAGTCTGCTCTGCGCTTGAAGGCTTTTCATCAGTTTTACTTCTTGGGTTTGATCCAGTAACCTTGTCTCTTTTTTCCTCTGGTGTCAACTGTCATGCTTTGATCTGCAGCTTTTTTCCATAAGTAGAGTGTGTGCTTTGAAAAGGTTATAACTAGAAGGGGAAAGATGCATGGAGAACGATACATCACAAGTGCTCCCCAAGTACAATTTTGATTTAAGAGGAAGAAAGGAGAAAGATTTTTTCCTATTGTTATCATTTTCTTTTTCATGCTCATCTCATTCCAGATATGACATCAGAATTCAGCTGCTTTTCCATGTATAAATACTTCACTGAGACACAAAGATTGATTGTATGGCTTTAGATTAAAAATTTACAGTCAAGGAGATAGAATCTTTTTTTTTTTTGTTCAAGGATTTTAATTGCTTTTTCCTGTAGGATCTCCAGCCTAATTCTTGCCTTTTTTGTACAGATTTTTCCAGGTCAAATTATACCTGTAACTATTGTATGATAAAAAAAGCAATGCCTAGTAATTTTTGGAGAAAGCATTAAGCAATCAATGACAATGCTCTTCCAATAGCTGCAGAGAGCTAACTGGACAATTTCCAAAAGAGTCCATGGAAAAATGCAGATCATATCAAGCAAGCATCAGCTGTGAGAGTATCCAAGGTTAGAGGGAGACTCATGCTTCATTTATCAGCCAGGATTAAAGGCAGTGGAGAATGTTCATTGCAACTGTGCAAACATAAAACATATTAAAGGGCCAAGACACAGAAAATGTCAACCACTGCTGTTCTGAGGCTATCCATCACAGGGAGCTGGGAGTCATCACTGTATCCCACAGAGAGTCATGAGTGAAGAAAATGTTACATAAGCATTTTTACYCACAGGGATTTCAATTAACTTTCAAGATAGAGATGCATTGTGTTGAATGTCATGCTGATACTGAAGACCTCCACAATGCTGTCATGCCTGTAGACATTTTCAGATTATTTAATCAGCTTTGTCTGGAAGGAGTAAGGCAATGGGACTCTCAGATTTAAGCAGTTTTGCCAAAGCTGTGGCTAGAAGCCTCCATATGCTGGGCAACCAACCACAGCTAGCCTGATAGTCACTGGTAATCCAGTACCTCATGGTGTGGAGAATGAACCCACCCAGCTTTGTGGTGATGATAGCTTTATTCCCTTCTGCAATCAGTGGGGTTCAGCCACAAGGATGGACCGTACTGGAGCTTTATGTTGTTGGCAGCTTGAAATCTCAYTCTATCACATTCCCTAAAAGGTTGTATCACTGCACACTGAGGGTTCTGTGGGCTGGAAGGTGCTACCCTGCTATGTTCCCTTAAGCTATCAAGGGAATAATTTGAGGACCTAAAGGACTCAAGAAGACAGCTCTCAGCTGAAAATCATATAGGGGGCATTAGTGGCCTTATGATAAACCAACACTGGATGCAATTTTGAAAGAGTTAACTGAAAAGAATACTCACCTATGTTCATATATGGGAGAAGCTTAAACCTTGACAAGAGCATCACTTGACAGACTGGAGAAACGTCACAGAGTGATGGACACATTTTTTTAATATGAAGCAACAAAATGGGTTACACATCTTGATGTAATAGGAAATTCAAGCTCTATTTGCTGAACACAATCCCCTTACATAGTTTTTGAGTAGTGTTATTTGTACTGCATCAAACCTTAAAAGAGGTTTCTTAAAGGCACTCTCAGACAAAATTAGTGATGTGACAGTACATTTTCCTTCCCAGAGCTTTGCTTTCCAAGTTCTAAATATGTGGTGAGATTGATCCCCTTTGCATACCAACTTGAAGGCACTGAAGCAAAGAAGTGATAATTTTAACCATGTCAGTCTCCATGTCAATCACCTTCACTGTCATTACTGATCCCTGAATTATGACCTTGTGCACTTCTCATGTGTTTCTTATCTTTTTTTATTCAGCTGTTCTCCTTCTCATTTTCTTTGTTTATTCAGTCAGCTATCTCCTTTCTCCTCTTTTTCTGCCAGAGATTAGGGCATGGAGGGAATTGAAAGGCAAGATTCAGGGGCCAGAGCCATAAACTATGGCAAGGTTCAGGGGCCAGAGCACCTTTCTTGAACGTGCTGGATGTGTGCAGCAGTAGCATTAGAAAGTAACAAAGAAGAGAAGAAAAAATAGTTTTATTTTAAACTAACAGTCAGTGGGGTATAAGGTGGTCATATTTGTGAGGAGAAGTCTGTGCAGGGCACAATCTGATTAGCTGTAGAGGTATGTAAGGAAAGCTCTGTGGGATGCAGGTACTGTAAATGAGAACTGCAGAATTAGAAGCAAGGTGTAAAATAACCTGTGTGCTGTTAATCACAAGGTTTTTTTGATTTTGTTGTTTGTTGGGGATGTTTATCCCAGACTTTCAAGTATCTRCAACTTTCAGTTGTTTCATTTAATTGTAAGAGTGATCTCATTAACTTTGATGATCGGAGCCTGATATGGTTCACTCACAAAATTTCTTAATAAATTCCAGTTTTGAAAGAGTTTCTGTCACTGAACTTTTAACACCAGTTTTTGACAGATGATTGTGCAAACAGGTTGTCTTTGTTCATCCACTTCTAAAAAAATAGACAATGGAAATGCCACACAAAATGTTTTTCTGGGTAAACAGGTAGTTTAGAATGTCCAGATCTATAGCAATTGGTTGTTGAGGTTTTATCTCTCCTCTTGTGCAAATTCCCCTGTCCTTTTGTGAGCATGAGAATAGACAGAAAACACATATTCCATATGAGAAAATAAAAACTTCCTTTTTTATGGTTCCACATCTTCTCATAATGAAGTGCTTGTAGGCAGAATGTTGAAATCAAGACTGGAAACAACAATGGCTTGCAAGCACATTCTAGCACTATGAAATTGAGTGTGATTTGACAATGCCATTAAGCAGTGTAAATTCTTCTTAGGATTTGCAAGGTAGAAATAAATGTTATAGGCTTTCTTATTGTTTGAGAAATAGCAGTGGACAAATTGCTGCTGCTTTTTCTATTTCAGGGTCTTCTGAATAACAGTCTCATAATACACCCRAGAAAGGGATTTTTAAACATTTTTCCTCAGGTTTCTCTCCTGATTTTAATTCCAGTTTAATTTCATACAAAGTTCRAAATATTCTATCCTCAAGTACAACAAGATATACAGGAAGCCTTGTAGATTTGAACTCACTGCTTTAGCTCCCTGATGAAAATGCCTACAGCAGGGAGKGTGGAAAGAAAATAATCTTTGGCTTCCTAAGGAATGCATTAAATGGGAACTGCTGAAGTCTCTACAATAGCAACCATGTCTGACTTCAGGATTTAAAATAGTGCCTTCTGTACAGAATAGAACTCCACAAAGCACTCAAATAGAACAATATATCAGTGATCAAGTCAGCAAATCTAGARAGGAATTCAGAGCATCAAGCTGGCCTTACTCTACAATATTTCAGCATTTTCCCACCATTACAACAGGGTAGGACTGACCCCTACAGATGGGGTCTATCTGCACAGATGACCATACAGATGCCAACACTTTTGAGACATACAGTAGGCTTTATATCACAATTTTTTCTTCCAAATCCTTCTGTTTTTTATGAAGTCTCCCCCTACTTCACCAAAGTTTTCATGAGTCACATCAGCATTTTTTTTAACCTGGAAGTCAGATTAAAATGCACACATACAATCTCTGGCAGATTTTAGCCCAGGAGAAGATGTAAACTCCTTAGTGCATCATCCATAAAAGGTCTAAAGGATGATGTTTTAAAATGTGATTACACTGTGCTGTGACAGCAGTCAGCAGTTCTGGGGGTAAAAGTCAGYGTGGTTGCCCCAAGGGTCACAGTGCTGACCTGTCCTCCCACGGCCCCACATTGCTCCAAGTGCCATTCAATGGGATGAATGCCATATGGACATCAGCTCATGCCAGACTCTGCGTGAATACTGCAGGGAAGGGAAGGAGAATCAGCGGATTACTCTTATCAGTACAAAGAGAGACAACATGCCTCAGAAAGCTAAAGAGATAAATGCACAAGCTCAAAGARAAGCAGGGAAAAGCAGAACTGCCCTGGAAACAGTCCACTTTAAAAGCAGATATAAGGAACTCCCTTATTTACTCTTTGAAATAAGTGAAAAACATACAGAAAATTGGACATAGATACACTCTGATTTTATCTTCTGTCTTTGGCAAAATTCTGTGCTTTAACTCAGAGTGGCATCAGATAAATCTGTMTATTGACTGTGATTCCTACTCAGTACATGGAAAAAAAGGCCTACTAGTAGAAACAGTTTTCAGTGGATTAAAACAAAAAGAAGACAAAAACAAAAACAAAAACAAAACAAACAAAATCAAAAACTCTTCCATCATCTGCTTTCATGGTATAACTAYGATTTTTCTCATCAATTTGAAATGTTACAGAATAGGTCTTTTGCAGTCATCCATATATTCAACTAAAATTCAGTCAGGAAATTAAAACAAAAGGCCAGTGTTATTGACTATCAGATTCAGTTTTGAAATGGTGGATTTGGGCTACTCAATTTTTGCCTTATTTCCTGTCTTTCTGTGTTTGTCTTTTATTTTACTTATATGACCAAAAAAAATATGATGCATCACTGCATTGAGGCAATAGGCTCACATCACTCCTGTGAGAAGAGTGGCATTGAACTGATGGGAATAGGCAGAGGGATCAACAGTCCAGACAAAATTTAATAGGCATACTGTAAGTATGACCCATGAGTTAGAGCCCCTGCTCCACATGACCTCCAGCAAACACAAGCACAGTGAGCTCGAAAGTCACCACAGCAGGAACACAGAACAGTCTGTGTCACCCACCAGAAACCAAATGCCTGAGACCTCCTCACTCCTTTAACACAAGATCTTTCCTGATCTTCCCTGACTGAAATAAAGCACAGAGACATATAACCCTGATGCACTGTTTGCAGCCTAGAGGACTGTGTGTTAAAAATAACAGCAGTTCTTAAYACATTTCTTCTCAAAAAATATTCCCTTTCTAGGACCAAATAAGCTGATTTCTGCTGCGATGATCCCCAGGTATCTGTATGTGCGACCCATCTKATTCTGTAATTGAAGTGGAATGGTGGGCTGCTTTTCCTGTCACTYAGATGCTACTTTTTTATTTTAATTCAAATCTAAGGAAATTCTTCCAGTGATCAATGATTATGGTCAAGGGAGCTATGACTCGTTTCTGACAGGGAAGTAAAGACTCAGGTTTTTCCTGAGCTCTCCTCCTGTTGAGAAGCTTTGTTTTGGAAAACACTTTTCACCTGCAAGTGCCATAACAGTAGTAGAAGATCATCAGGCAAGAAACAAAGCCCTTGAAGGGAGAATACTTACAATGTATCTTCAACAAGTTTCATTCATCTTTGTGCTACTTTTGTTTATTTCTGTTGTAACCGCAGCTGTCAGTGGTTAGACTAATAGAAAACTGCATTTTGCAGTATGCAAAAAGGAGGGACTGATTATCCCCAAGGGCAAGGAAATTATACCACACACTTCATTTTGAAGACAAATCAGGGAGCTGGGCCTGTATTTGACAGTATCTGCCGTGTAGAACCACAATGTTTATGTGACTCCTGCTATAGCAGCTACCTACACTTGCTAGCTGTGTAATCAGGAACAAATGACAAAATCAGCCAAGGATGTGAAAATTAGACCTATTGCAATATAGGCATTTTGGGTTGTTTCAGAAGTCCATCGTATCCTTATGTGGTGTGGGACAGTCAGACACACATGTGTGCCTCCCACTGTGATGGGCAGAACTCTGTTTTACAAACAAAGAGTTTTAAAACATAYAATTCCTTCTGAGAGTATTTTATTTAAGTGTCATTTTAAAGGATTACATTGGATTGCTTAAAGAAAACTAAAGAGAAAATCCCTTCTAAATAATTCTATTTTTCTGAGGAAAATGTGATTGGTTGAGAGTTCTGTCTTCTCAAGACCCTTGTTTAGYAGTTAAAAGGAAATTTTTGGCAAAGACACAGAGAAAAAATACTGTATATCTAATTTCTGGTCTGTCTAGGTTTCCACACCCAGTTTCAAAATATCTCAGGACTCGCATGATATTTTTAAAAAGTAAAAAAAMCCCAACCTTTTCTTTGTACAATCCTGGGACATTTTCATAGGGCAATCAGTTAGAAATACTTTCTTATTTTGCTTTCTTTTTATGTCAAATGTTCTAAGGAAGAAAACTTTTTCTCCTGCAGCTGAACAGAAACCTTCACAAAGCACAGCCTGTTCACGATAGAAAGAGCCAAAATTCAACTCAGGTGAACCCCTCCCATCTGCACACTGGGTGACTTGTTTTGCTCTGCAATAGAGGAAAGCTATCGTGTAGGGCAGAGGGAGCTGCCTGGCTTCTTGTCTTTAAAGCCAGCTGTGAGGTCAGTCCGTTGCCCTTCTTGTACTGCTGTAACAGAGCTGGTTTTAACAGATAGGAAATGTTAAATATTAAATGTATTTGTCCTCCATGAGTAGAGGTAATAAAACCCGCAGACACAGAAGATTTCCTGCAGTCATTTTTCACAAGGGTGGCCCAAGCAGAGCTCAGGGCAATCTGCCTGTGGAAGAGGGATCAGGCACTGCTTGAGCAAGGGATGCTTTGGCAGGGATGCTGATGGCCTGACTCCACAGCGGGGACAGACAGAGCAGCAAAGTGGCCTTCTTCATAGCTACTGCCAGTTCTGCCTCTGAGAATGGGGTAGGTGTACCTAGAGAGTCCTTTAACCAAACACATACTCCCACTCCCAAAAATCCCACAGTAAAACCTTTTAATATCTGAATAAGTCTGTGTTGTGGCAGGAGCTCTTTCTGGTTGGTTTGAGTATCCGAAACGGCGGTGTCTGCAGCCCTAGGCCAGGCAGAAAGCTACCTTGCCCTGTATCTTGCATGTTTACCATACCAAGCCTTGAAAGGCTTGGAAAGCTCAAAGCAGAAAAAAGCTTGAAAACTTGCAGGTCTTTCCTTCGGAAGGTTTTGACTAATGGTTTACAAAGAGCAGGCAGCCCACTACAGTCAAAGAACTGTTTCTTTTATCAATAGGAATGAAGCATTCACAGGGGAAAAAAAAATTTTAGGTGCATAGACTCAGTAAAGTTGTATTGTTTTTCGTCAATGATTTGTGCAGCCTGGTTTCTCTTAACACCCCCAAGAGGCCTCTCTTGAGCTATTTTTTTTTCCTTGTAGATCCAATAGCCAAARCAATACTTTCAGGCAGTAAACATCCCAATTAATACATTAGCAAATATTAATAAGAAATTATTTTGGAGCACTTCTCTTTTCATTACATGTGTTACAACAATAAAGCCTGACATCCTGCAGCTTTGAAGAGCTTTATGTTAGGTGTCCAGCAAAACTATAAACCTCAAATCTAACCATGGAAAAGTCTCTAGTAGCTAATGTTTGTCTGACCTTTTTATATACATTAAAATCTGGTTTAGATCATTGTTAGAAGTTTTTATGCTTTCTTCTGACCTCATATAGTTAGATGCAAGATATTTAGAGTTTTACAGTGAGAAACATAAACAAATAAAATTGAATCTCCCTTCCTCCTTTTCTTAAAATCCCTCCAAATAATTTTCCCACTGTTTAAGTGACAGATAGTGAGTACATATCTCTGTGTTGTAAAGAAGATGCATGACTTGTTTGGAAGGGCTGCCATCTCATTTTTTGCTCATTCAAACACTGTCTAATTTTACTTCAGGTTTTCATATAAGYGTCAAGCTCATTTATCCCATCACAACACTATAAAATTCTCCTGTGTCTGCACATTCTATCTATATATATATGTGAGTACACATACACATACTTATATATTGATRGATGCCTGTATGCATCTGTTTACATACTTTTGGACAGACGCATGTAAGAGTTCTGCAGAGTACAACCATGACCATTTTGTCCAACTGTAGCTGGTCAAAAAAAAATTCATAGGGCTTGCAGGAAAAGGGCAGTCAAGAGTTGTGCAGCAAAATCTCCTTTCTGATCTCTTTCCTCTGGCTCCCAGGCTTCATTTGTTTGCCATGTTCCAGCTTTGTTATAGTTTTGTAGCCTATGGCAGAGTGTGAGATGGGTGAGAAGTCAAGAGACTGCAGGACTTATCACAGTGTAGCAAACTGAAGTGTCAGAGACRTGCATCACAGAGCCTGTGACAAAAGCAAAAATAATCCCTCAGGTGGACAGGAGATATTACACACATCCACAGTTCAGGCCTAAGCACATGAGCCCCTGGAATGTCACCACTGATGTCCTCATTTGCTCTCCAAAACCCAAATGCATTAATAAATAATGGGAGGGTCTAAATGATTATCCTTTTTTATATTGCTGGGCTTTGGGCTAGAAGTTAACCTTGGTGAGACAGATATTTGTTGCCCAGAGGGGACACAGGACTGTTAAGACACACAATATGCCATGAGAACCACCTTGCAGGGAGGCACACACACAGTCCCCAGGTTCAGCTTACCAATATAAGGATGTGCGCTTATCCCAAGTGGCTCCCACCCAGGCAGAATGTGACCATTCCAGGGGCAGGGAGAGAGGCTACAGAGGGCTGCCCCAGCAGCACCTAGCCCTGCCAAGCCAGCCACTGCTGGATTGCATCACTGCCCTCACCTGAGACACTGAACATTTCCTATCCGCYGTGTAAAAGCAGAAAATCATACAAACCAAAGGATTTGGGGTTGTGCAAGATGCTTTGGGATTATGAAAGATACACAAAACCAAAACCAATGAACTTCAGCAACTCACACTGGTGATTTTACTCCATTGGTGCACAGATGGATTTAGTTCTAATGGTATGGAAACTTTGATAATTAAAAATTGTTTGGTAGGATGATGAGAAAAGGTGGTGAATGATGGCAGCAGAGTGCATGTAATGCACCTTCTGATAACTAGGGCCAGCAAGAAAGCTTTTGTTTGTCAAAGAGCTTATTCAGCACAGTTAAGCAATGGGTAAACACTACACCTACTGTATTTGTTAAGAGTGTATTTCAATGGGACCCCTGGTGTGTCAGCAGGCTTATTCACAGAACTTAATGAGTGTAAATTGGTATTTGCTAGTGTAAAAATACTTTCCCATATGCAGAGAAAAAGAACTGATCTTTTAATTGATCTTTGAACTATGTTACAATTGACAGTCCTGAGATGACAGCACRCAAAGTTAATTAAGTCAACAAAGATATTTTAAGAAGCTGAGACTGGTTTTTTTGGAAGGTCTTTGTCATTTACAAATTTGAGAGAGGTGCTGCAAAGCTGTGGGTGATGCTGGTGTAAACAGAGAATGAAAGAGAAGCMGTGTTATCTCTGTCTTTGTTGTGGGTGAGGATCATCTCATCCCAGCTCTCACAGGATTTCTACATGGTGCCAGGACTAAAAGTAGGCTTAAAGTCTACAAAACTTAATAAAATTGCTGGTCAATTGAGGTAAGTAAAGAAAGTAGACAGAGGAATTTCATGCCATCTTCTAAATTTGACACGTGTTTAGCAGAGAAAAAGAGAAAAGGAACTAAGGGAATTAAAACAAAATAAATAAAAAATATTAAAATTGCCCTTCTACTGATACCWAGATTTTTTAGAAGTAAGGCCTTAAGTATACATTCCTTGAACATTTCTAACCTTTGCTTCCTTCTTCTGMGCTTATTTGTTTAAAAGAATTAAATTAGATTGACTTTATTCAATTAATACAAATATGTGCAGAATGTCTTCTAAAGCAGCYCAACTTCAAGACTATAATGTTATTTCTAAGTGTGTCTGAGTGAGTGTGACTGCAGGGGTGTGCCCCATGAGAACAACATCTTTCATGAGTAAGAATAGTTGTCAGTTTGTGGTTGGATAGAGTTATCTTCGAGGGAGAGTCTCTTCTCTCTGATGGGAAYGGCAACTGCTCTCTTTAGTTTTATTGTCCTGTCATAAAAATACAACTTTTGTCTGGATCATTGTGAAAAAAAAAAATAAATCCTGGAAATACAGAATAACAACACTAATGTGTCTGTCMTGCAAATCCTTTGCGTCCAAAAGTCCTTTCAACTCACAGGAGCTTAGGGAAGAGTATGTTTACAAGGTTTATGGTAAGATAGAAGTGGTAAATCAGTAAGAATGGAAGTAATGGAATTTCTTCAGAGAAGTTTTGAAGGGAAAGTAAAACACCAGAAAAATGTAGGGACTATTACAGAAACCATGGTTTTGCAAGTCAGAGGCYGAAGTACAGTAAAATGACAGAATTAAAATGAAAAATTAATGTTCTGAGTATTTGTTGTACAGGAGTGTCAATAATGAATGATTTAATTTACCAGATTTCTCATCAAATGGCCCACCTTTAGAATGGAAGTATTTTTGGGAGGGAGATGATAATTTCAATGACAAAAAAAGTGCTGCAAAAATGTTTGTTTTGTGAATAATTGATTGTAATGAGGGGCTGAGGTAAATTCTGTAGGAAAAGGCAAAAAGTTACAGGGAATTTATTTTGTTTTCCTAGTTAACAAAGAGCCACCTAGATCTTAATGTGAGAGAGAAGGCTGTGGTGTTCTTTTTCACATCCGTTAACAGWCCAGTGCTGTTACATGTCTCAGTGAATACAACTTATTAAGAATGTTTGAAACACAATCTTTGGACAGCTTCACTTAGAAATGAATTTAGCACATTCAGATAATACAAGTCCCTTGAGCTCCAGGGGATCAATAAATTCACGTAGGTGGAGGCTGATGGTGATACACAGCAGGAGCTGTTTCCCAGCTGTATCACTGATTAGCAGGAATCTCACCTTGCCAAGCCTTTAAAGCCTTACAGAAAATGCACCAATTAAGTGTTCAAATCCTTCAGCCTTAAGCCATATGTCAAGAGAAAATAATTCACTGGCACAGGGCTTTGGGTCAAGCTTCTTAGCCCAGCAGTTGATGTGATAATGCTTTAGTATTGTGCTGCTTGCCCACCCAGGAGGAAGGAGAGGGAGACCTGGCTATTGTTTCTCTCTACAGCAGTGCTCTGAAGAATATGAATGTAAGTGTGACTCATTAATAATCTCAATTTTAAGGAAAGGTGATGGAGGAGGAGTGTTTAAAGAATTCTTGGCTCAGTGAGTATTCATTGAAAAAGTACTGCTTTGCTCTGCCTCACTGCTCTGCTTGCAGTCCAGGGACAAATACAAGCTCTGGGAGCTCTGCTGCCACCACCCTCTGCTCGCGCCAAGTAAGCATCAGCCTTGTGGGTAGATTTTGGGGAATGGGAAAGGAAGTCACATTTACTTAGAGCAAGGAACAGTTGAATATTTTAGGGGTTGAGAGTCAGCATTTAAGTGTTCACTCAGGACAGCTGCATGTTTAGCTGTACAGTAAACTAAAACAGTCACTAAAAATCCATGGAAAGCTCCCCAAATGCTGGAATTGCAGGGCAAGATTGACTACCTCTGCCCCAAGGGCACTGGCTGTAGAATGAGGTTGCTAACCTRTGAGGAGGCAAAGGAAAAGCCCAGGAAGGGTGGCTGAAAACTCACATCCCAAGATACAAAAAGGGCCCCCCCTCTTCTGAACTGTAAAATTGTTGCTTTTTGCAGGGCAGAAAGGGCAAAYACCTGTCCACCTAGTCATTGCAGTGTTGCCATGAGATGCCACAGCCTCAGCTCCAAAGAGCAAGAGGAACCCCAAGAGCTTCATTGAAAAGAAGCTAAAGAAAGCTAAAAATATTTCAGGCGTCCTCCTTCAGGGAGACAGTTGCTTCTGCATTGAGATAAATACTGGATGTTCAAATAGCACAAGCCACCTCTTGCCCATACACCCTCAGCTCTTGCAGCTCTGCATCCCTGAAGTGACGTGGGTCAGGGTGGGAAGCAGCACAGGACTTGAAGGTGGGACATRCCAAGTTTTAGACCTACAACCTAGCTGATAAAGCAACCTCTCCCAGGGCTCATATTTGTCCAAGGAACAAATTTCTGAGGTACATAGCTGCTCTATCTCTGAGCAGAGCCAAGTGTGAAATGTCTATGTGTGAAAGGGAGAAAAGGAAGGAGAGTAATGTAAATTTTGTACAGACACAGAATAGAGAGATTAGATATTGTGAACAAACAGTGGATATGAGTTTTTTTTAAATTGAGTTTCTCCACCTGCCTATAGTTTTCTCATATACATATGACTAAAATACTGGGCATGGGTTTGCTTTTACAAGGTTTCTGCATAAATGTTTATGTGCTGTGAATTAAATCATGCACTTAAAGAGGGAAGAGGATGAAATGGAAAACTTGCTAACCCTAATGATGAATGGATTGCTCATTACTCATACTAACGAACAGCCAATCCAGGCAGCAAGTTTCCATCCAGTAAATGCATCTCTCTGAAAAGTTGCCAGGTAGAGGTAAAGAAGAATGTTRCTTTTGCCATTTTGGATTATTTCTTGAAGAATTCTGGACTCTTGCTGCTGAAGGAATAAAGAAGAACCTACAATACTAAGAAATACTGAATAATTGGCATAATCTAAGTTCAACAAACCAAACTTTTCTGTTTGTTTTTCTCTATAACCTGTTCTACCTCCTGGTGTATCTGCTAGAAGTCTTTTATAATGTATGTGTCTATCTTACTCCATTAAAACTGACATTATCAATTAGCCACTAAGGTAAAGGCTTTGTCAACATCTCACCTGAAATATAAGTAGTGTAAAATAGCCAATTTTGCAGTCCTCTCTGTTAAATGTTTTATTTATTATTTTATTTATTTCAGTACTTTGGAAGACAGGTGAGAGCGGTATCTTCAGCCAGCCCCTAACATATAGGGGTTTTTTTTCWATCCATCTGAGTTGTCCCATAGCTATAAATGTTCTTTTGATACATGTTTTTTGAAGAAAACCATAACCCCGAGCAATTTTCACCTCTGTGTGCATGTGTATTTATATGGTACCTTCACATCAAGAATTCACAGGTAGAAAGAAATGCTCTCTGCTCATTCTTCTATGAGCCATCTTTTTGTTACACACATACAAGGGGAGCCTGTTCTGTGAGCAGCTTTTAGGTGAGAAGGACTAGGTGGGAGCAGGCCAGGTTTCACACATCATTAAACTCTTTTAATAAATTGATAAAACTCCACCCTGTGAGAAGTTGAATTCTTTGCCCAGACTTCACCTACTAGAAGATTATGGAAGAACTAGAGCTCCCATATGTCTGTTTTTTCACAGACATTTCCTGTTTTTCTACCTGAATTTTTTTTCTGGGACAAATTTGCAGATTCCTTTTGATGCTTTTTCAGGATTTCTGGCTGTCTGGCAGTCTGAACAGAGTGCTGTCACTYCTACCCATTTTCAGGCATTACTGCAAAGCCCACATTAGTCAGCTACACAGAACTGGTACCATAAGTATTTTAAAAACRCTAAAAATAACCATCATCCTGAAACTCCATTCATCTAAAGATCTCAAACGCTCAGCTGACACAGGACCTTGAGCCTCAGTGCCTCAGGAGGGACAAAAGGCAGTCACAGCYTGTGCTGCACAGCCTGCCCTGAGGGGGTGTGAGCACCTACAGCACATGGGGATCCCCCATACATGGGGCGGCTCTCAGGAGGAGGACCTTGCCCCAAATTGCTGCTGCTACAGGGGACCACCACCATTTGTCCCCAGCCCATGGGGTTACAGGGAATAACAGCCAGATTGAACAGTACATGGGGGTCTAGAGGAAAACTTTGGTAAAAATGAAGGAGTTGTCTTGAAAAGAAGTCTTTAAAAAAGCATGAAAATTTGCAGCTGGCAGGAGAGATCTTGGGGAAATGGCAGCAGCCTTCAAATTATATCTGATGACCCATATTATCAGTGAGATGATGTGTTTGGTTTGATCTGTGACTCCATAGAAAAAAAATTAAACAGATACAGAGAAAAGTATAAGCATGACCTTTGTTCCCCAATTGATAAGTGTGASTCTGTCYRAAATAYCCTCCATTTTTTGCCTCACAATTGTCATGAAAAGACCACTGARGAGTTAAGACTGTGAGCCAGTGGGGAAGGTAAAGTCGTACGCTTCTTAGCTCACTGTTTCTAGAGGTGTTGTTTGCAGAACACGCCATGCTGTMCTTGAAGGGGGCATTCTGCCCTTYCTGAACAATGGATCTGGATTCCCTCCCTGCCTCCWGGCCTGGCTGGTTTGAGCTCTGGAGTGGTCACTCCTMCAAGAAGAAGACTCCTCTTGCCTGCCTTCCACCATTGTGAYGGACAAGCAGAGATGTAAACCTTTTCATCATGGAACCAAGACAAGAAACCCCCSTGCAAGAAAACCCCCCTGACATCRTCTGCCAAAGACTGGAACTGGAYCCCCCCCAAYCTGGGGGAGGTGTGCAGTGGAGSGGAGAAAAGCTGCCCAGAATAAATGTACCTGCGAGCACTGGGCCATGAAAACAATGGCTTTTACCTGTKGCTTGGCTTGGACGCTGTGYACCCCCCTTTAATGTTTTCTCCCCCTCCCTGGAGACCTTTGTTTCGGCTTCCCTTCYCYCAACGAAAAATCRTATAATTGGGGCCCTGTTAGCCGTGCCTTTTCGAGATCTCCCCGGACGTGACCTGGTGAGCTTCGACGGCTGGACCCCAGAAGCAGCATCACGTTTCRGTAGCTATAACCCATSTCCTTCTTTCCTCCCTSTTTTCCTGGCCTGCTCCCTTTTTCCCGGATCCCCTCACCAACGCCATACTGCTGTGGTTATTTCAATAAAACTGCTTTGTTGATTTATTACTGCAAAAACCCCTGTGCCTTTGTCGGTTGTTTTGCACCGAAAAAAAATCATCGCGCCATTCGTCCACTGGGACGGATCRCGACAATAAGGCACAATATCTGCACACACCTATGTGTATGTTTGTATCTATAAATCCACACAAGGTTGGGGAAGGCTCTCTTACTGRTGTAAACAGGGCAAAACACTTGGGCAGTAACAACAAGATTAGAGTTAAGCAGAAATAAAATCATAATGAAAAAAGAAATTATTGCAAGGTAAGTTGTAGTTCCAGAAGCATAACTGTTGAAACTGTGCACACTGCTGTTATCTAACAGTGAAATTTGGACCCAAATCAAGGCATAGRATCACTTTTCTGTGAAATTTGGCAGAGCACATGATACAGAGTTTACTCTGGCTGTATGCTTTCCAGATATTTTTATGCCTGGCAGTGTGGTGAAAGTTGGTACCTGATTAAGTTTGAAGCTTGTTGTAGCAAAGATAATCCATCAGAAGTTGCATTGGCCTAGTGAGTTTACACTAGACCAGTGATTGTTGTCATCTCTCTTTGGTGTCAGAAGTTAGAAATATAAAGCTGAACTTGTACCATTGAACTATGGCCTGAAGCTGGTGAGTTCTRGCCTTCACCACTTTACCCTGTGTGTGAGTCTGAAGTTCTGGCAAAAGAACTGCTGAATTTCTTTACTATCTAGCATTTCTGCCTTAATTTTTGGGGGGTCAAAACTTGGTCTGAGCAGCTCTTTGAAAAGGCAATTAAATAGTTTGAAACTTGAAGCAATCAGTGATTCTGATGCTAAACATTCTCCAGGAGTAAGATTTCCTTTATTTTCTAAAGATGGTCAGAGTCTCTACTGAGCTGACGTTCACAGAGGGGCATTTACAATGCTGGATTGCCTTCAAAAATTTTTTGAACCTGCATCTCAAAGGCTTTGTTGTGAGCTTCAGTGGTTTGCAACTGCAGCAGGCCTTCATTCTCCAAAGGCTGTAAACTGGCATCAGGAATTACCTGGAGCTGAAAAAAGGACCTGAGCACTGGCCTGAAGTGATTACAGTGATCTAAGGCAGGCACAGGGCAGATGGCCTCCTTCTGCCACATCTGGAGCCGGCACATTGTCTTACTTTTGGCTTGKGAAGCAGGAGGCTGTTAATAACACAGCCATCAGGTAACAAATGCAGAGGATATTGTGGCCTCAGCAGGAGGAAGGGATGAAACTCCCCATAAAGCTAAAGATGTGAGAAGGCATTTTTGGGAAAGTGCCCAGTCATCCAGACCCAGTAAGGAGTCAGATAAGACTCCAAGCCTTCATACAACCTTAACAAAAAAGGCTTGCAGGCCTTTAATGGGAGACAGCCAGTTTCACTTCCATCAGCATCATTTCAGCCTTGCATAGGTTCAGGCTGAGCTCTATATCTGATTAAAACTGGCAGGCAGGAGGAGTTTCACCTTTCATTTTTGTAGCCAAAATTTCTGCTGTACTGGTAGAAAATCATACATAGTGCTAATAGAAACAGTTTAGCAATATTTTAATAAGTGATCATTTTCATTCTAAGGCATAAATTCCCTGAGGCTTCCTGTGCCCATGAACTCCACTTTATTATGTGGAGCTTCAGTCTAATTTTCTTCCTCACAAATTCTTGTGCAATCATTATGACTCTGTAGCTCACTTACAAAGGAGGTAGTCGGAGTTGTGCCAAGTTTTGTTAAATTTCTGTATGGAAGAATACTGGTCTGGCCCAGCCTGAYGACTACCTCATTTTTCTCACATTCTTGAGGAATGTCCCATCCCATTAAAAAGTGCTGCATGGGAATTATGTATACTGACCTGAGAGCATCAATCAGGTCTGGTTTAGAAGGTATTAATCCTGAAGTCCTACACGTTCAGAACTTTGTTCCTGCTTTCTCTCCGCTGCTAACTCCTGGCACTTCTAAGTGAACTGTTTATAATCCTAACTGCAAAAAGCAGGCTCTGTATTAAATGTGTATTAGGGTATATAAATTGCACATATGTGCCCACAGACATTTGTTTTAAATGCAGTTTTATCCTTCCTAACAAAYTCCAGTTTTGACATTATTTTCAGTTGCTAAGGTATCAGATCTAGTACACTCTTGTATTATAAAATTTAAGTTCTTACACCTTTTTTTGGGTGACAAAACTAGGACTAGTCCATTGCCATC
This sequence comes from Cardinalis cardinalis, assembly GCA_014549065.1. Lineage (NCBI taxonomy): Eukaryota > Metazoa > Chordata > Aves > Passeriformes > Cardinalidae > Cardinalis > Cardinalis cardinalis. The sequence goes on from JACDOX010000023.1 coordinate 2,884,650, forward strand.
TCTGCTATAATTTTCATGTCCTTCAGCTCAGGTTGCCTTCAAATCACTCAGCAGCTCCTGTTCCAGTTTTTCCTCTCTCCTTTCTTACGCAGAGAAAAACAAACCCACTGCACTTGATTGATCAAAAGCCATTTTCAGGTGTGGAAATAGAACATTAAAGAATTTGAAAACAGGGCTGACGTGACTAACTGCTGCAGTAGTTGCCCTGTCCAGGAAAAGATCTGCCGCCCAGTCTTGAGGACCWTGGAGGTTTCTGCTGCCATTCAGGAAGGAGCTGATCTGCCTCTGAGCCTGGGATCACAATCCTTCTGACTGGGAAGAGGCCTGAAGTAAAAGTCCAGGGGCATGTTCATTGTTGCAAAGTAAACTGGGTCTTTAGGTAATGTAGCTTAAAAAACAAAATCATGTAACTGAAGTGGTCATATTTAAGCTCTGCCCTTCACAGTTACTCTCCTAATTACAAAAATTTGCCAGAGCAACTTCTACACTCGAAAATTAATGGTTTTTACTAAAACAAAAGATAGGAATGAGTAGCTCCCTGTTATAAAATTAAAAAAGAAGACTGAAGTAGAGGAATGTGCTTCTAAAAAAGTGTAATTTTTTGAGCAAGTATATGTCTGTTTAGAACTCAGAATTTCTACAAGTGAATGGAAAAAATGGCTTTTTGTATTCCCTTTTACTGCAGACTCTGGGTTTTGTTTGTATCTCTTTCTTAGTGAATAGGTAATTGTTCTGATAGATAATGGGACTATATTCCAGTAATAGCAGCATTTTTTTTTTTTGTCTAAGAATCTAAAATCCCAATAAGTAGTACAGTAATCTAACATTGCATGCATTTTCAAAGTATGGAAACTTTTCTTCAAATACAGGGTGGCTTGTGGCTTTGAATCCATAAATGAAGGTGTTTTTGCAGACCTATGAGTAGGTTTTGGTAGCAGTAGGTGACACTACATGAAGGAACAATTCTGTCCTTAAAATGTGACTCTAATAATCACTTTATCAGAGCCTGTATTTACTATTTACTGTTTCCCACTGAGTACTTACTGCATTTACCCACTTTTCAGCTGAAAACTTTTTGTCTTCCTAGCTAAAACCTCCCCAAACCCTCCTGAGTTTTTGTTTCATGCATCATCAYTGACAATACAAATAACATGAGCCAAATTATACTGCTACCTCTATCTCTGTAACATCAGCTGTGGTTAGAATATGCCTTCAGCAACRTCTGAAAAGCCACACTGGTTTGCAGTGTGCTTGTTGGGCACATGAGATGGTAAGGCTTGACTTGACTGCCAGATCTTTGTGGATTTGAAGCTGAGAAACCTCTGTTGGCCAGCTGAGCAAATTGTATGGTGTAACAGATGAGAGTTAACGAACCTGCATCCATGAATTCTGTAGCCACTCAGGAAATTTTGGCAGCTAAGCCCCACTGCAAGTTTGGCTTTCATTGCAGATGATGTTAAAAGCATCACATGCATTTTGGTCAGGGCTTTTTTAGTGTTGAAAACAAATAGCTTGGAGATCTTTTGTAATGTTTTAATAAAGGAATATAACAAAACCTCCCCAGGGAATACTTTCAAAATATTTATTCTCTTGTCCTCTCTCTCACTCTTCTTAGAAGTTTTCTTAAAGTGTCACTGCATGTTGCTTTTTAGGTTCATATTATGCACCAAGTAATCAAGTAATAGCTCATTTAATTAATGAGAATTAACTCAAATATCAGGTCAGGTAAGACGATCAGTCCAGTCAGCCAGAGTTGCACATTATGATCTCAGGGGCAATCAGGGTTTTTTTTGTTTTTGTTTTTGTTTGTTTGTTTGTTTGGGGTTGGTTTTTTGGGGTTTTTTTGTTTTGGTTTTTTTTTTTGTGTGTGTGTGTGCATTTCTGCTTCCTTAAAAGATTTGGCTGCATGTTAAACCAAAGGTTTTTGCTTTCAGACCAATGCAGTCTTTGGATGTTATTCCAGGATTTCCTGTGTGCTCTACATGGCAAGAGATCAAGTCTGTAGTTTGCATTCAATTAAACAGGTCATCTAAATGAGATCATGAAAATAAGTGTGAGGCATGTATTTGTACAGGAATCACTGCAGCCTTGTCAATACCTCTAGTTAACAAGCACCACAGATTCTCCCATAAATTTAGGGATGAGCTGACAAGAAATCAGGTTCATTATGCATTTCAGTATCCCAAAAACCTGTAAAGGAAGTACTAACCAAGGAAAAAAATTATTTGTATGGATGAAAGGTTTTTGTTTGCCTTCAAAGGTGCAGTCCTTATCATTTGCCCTGACATCTTGTGTGCAAACACTGGCAGGGTCAAGCCTAAACAATGGGAAAACTGGTTGTAAAGGCTGCCCATAGCCATGTCTTCCCTTAGTGTGAAAAGAGARCTGCTACAAACGGGTGACTTGTAAGTTGCTTGTTAGGGCAATAACTCTTGCTGACAAACGAGCTCTGAGGTGGATGGGGAGGAAAGAAGGGGAAGTTCCCTGATCTCTTTTGTCTCAGTACAATGTGCTGGATTTAATAGAGGCTGGAAAGACTGAGCAGAACACTGCTGGTGCTTTGAAAAAGTAATGGTTTATTTCTAGCAGGGTTGAGCCAAAACAAGATGTGGTATTTCTACTTTTTTTTCTTTTCCTTTTTTTGGCCTCCAGAGAAACATTAAAATTGTGGACCTCAGAGCTGATAGGCACCACTACACAGAGGTTTGTCACTTTCCACCTGCATGGATGCTTTCTCTTGCGCTGTCCCCTTGGAATCCTACCTTTTGTCTGCCAAGTGGAACTAAGTTAAAATACTTTTCTGCTGATTTGGCAGGATTAAGAAATAAATTAAAGCACCCTGACTGCCTAGAAGTCTTGTTTTACCAGCTGCTTGCAAAAATCTACTAATGATTACATTTTAAGTCCTTTTAGCACTTTGAGTTCAGCAGGTTAAGCCTGCTGGACCTAGTGGCATGGGAGTCATGTGTCTCCTGTATCTGAGAGATCAATGTTTTATAGTAGGTTGGCTTAGCAATAAACAGTGAAAAAAGACCATCACTTTGCACCTAGTTCTATTAAACATCCAGTACTACCTTGCTGAGGTACCTAAAGGCTAAGTAGTCTCTCTGGCAGCCATGGCCACTTCTTGCCAAGCCAGAGGTGTCATGTGAGCTCATGTAAATCTGTTCCATTCGTGGAAAATGAAAAACTCAAGGACCAAAAGAACATAAAATGTACTTAGGAAGTCATTTCACCATCCATGAGGGGTTACTTCATTAAATTTAAACAGATCTGTTTTCTGATTTCACTTAAAATCAACTTAAAGGTAGAATGATTTAAAAAGGTAATAAGGAAAATAAAGCAAATATGCTGAACAGATATTCTTAAAAATATATTTCTCTGTTATTTTGCCACAGACCCCATTTTTGCCAAGAATGGACTGTGGCATTTGGTATAGTAAAAGCAGATGGCATTTTATTCAAGGGGAATAAAAATTTGAAACAAGACAGTTAAATTTATTGGAATTTGAAAAACTTGGCACAAAAATTTATTCTTTGAATCTAACCAAGTTTACATGAGCTTACTCAGTTGTAACAGTCTTAGCATCTTTCTCCAAACTCACAGTCTGTCTTGGATCTCTTCATGCCCAAATTCTTATGCTCTAATGTTTGATTAGAACTGAACAAATTAGATAGAGTTTGTGATGAAAAATCTGTTTTATTTCAAAGCAGTTTTGTCATAATCAACAATCAGCTGCAGTAAATTAACCTGGCTCTGAAAAGGCTATGCATTATTTCTTTGGATCTCTTAAATACCTGATTTTCAGAACAAGGATCAGTTTGGATATATTCAAGAAACCTGAGTGACATTTGCCAAAAACATTTGGTGATGGCTTAGTCTTTCAGAATATGCTAAGCATCCCTTTAGGCTTTAAGATACCCYATGGCTTACAGAGGCCCACACAGATGATTATCAGTTGAATGGGCCCTGTCAGGAGAGATTTTGACCCATGAAAACAAGGACTTCCTAGAGAATAGATAACAAAAACCAAAGGTTCATCCAGTCAGCTCTGTTTCTGTAGCTTACAGTAAACAAAGGAGCAATGTGGGCTGGCTGCTTAGTACCTCTTTTCTCTCATTTTTCCATTTGAATTACTTATGGAGGGCTGGGTTGGTAATCTGGTAGGCTTTATGTAAGAGGCTACTTTTCTCTAGATCAGAAGCAAGATGTTTTAATTTGCTGCCAGGATTAAATGATGGTCATTCTTGCTGGTAACTTTCTGCTGGTGCAGTCAATGACTCTTTTGAGYGATTTACTGACCTGGGACCTGGTGAAGCAAAGGATTACAGGATGAAAATACACAGTGCATAAAACAGGTCACATGTCACCAATAAAAATATCTATAATCCAGTTTTTTTCTTCACATTTCATATGGAACTACATCATTGATTTAAGACTGTTCCCTACAAACTACTGCACTAGCTGATTACCACGGTGGTTTTCTGTAACAACCTTCTATTGCTGCAGCCCCATACTTCAGTAGTCCAGCACACTTCAGTAATGATGGTTGCCTGGTAATACTTTCTCAAAACCCCTTTATTAATAACAGCAAACTTGGGTTTCTTGCAGATGACTTGTAAGTAACCCAATAGGGATGATGTATTAAAAGAAACCAAAACCTTTCACTGCAGATCTTTGCTCACAAGTTTGCATCTGCAAAAAGGGTTTTCTGCATCTGAACTTGGCCCAYTATAAGAAGTAAAGATTATTAAACTGCTCAGACCTGAATGTTGTCAGTGTGTGGTTATATGAAAACATGGAGATTTAGTTTTGGCCCAATACTGAATTCTCAAGCTTGCTGGAATTGCCTAATCCAGTGTCAATAAGTTTCTCTACTAGAAAAATGAAGTAGTACCCTCTGTAATCCCATGTAAAATAAACCAATCCAATGTATTCAGTATGTTGTATGGTCTTTCTCCAAAAGAAAGGGAAAGTCATAGTTTCATATCCTACCACATTCAGTACTTGACCACCTTAAACAAAATTAAATCCATTTTGCATTTTCACATCATTTCCAAATGTGTTAACTCCGTGAGTTTTTCTCCTGTAAATAGGTTAAATGAACTCCTTTGTGTTATGCGTAAGAGTACTGTTGGGATTTCTGTAAGATTCATTTTAAATATGATTTAAAAAAAAAGACAGTGGTGTTGAGAAAAATATTTCCTGTAGCAGCAGGATATGCTTTTTAAAAAGAAAAAAACCTGCAAGTCCCAAGCTGGGCTGGAGTCTGTGAAAATCAAAGGCATTTTTTAAAAGATAGAAGACCATGCAGATTTGGCATACTGACAAAATCCCACTTATGGAATCCATTCAGTGTCTTAGCCACAAAAATTGCAGAAGGAACACCAACGAGATTTTTAGTTTCCAGAATACTGTATTTCTTCCTCTCTTCTCCCTTCTCTGTACTCATTTCCTGAAAGCTGGCTCATTAAGGAAAGGAAATGGTATTTTTTTAAAGAGCAAATAATTAGCCGTCCCTGAAATTCCATCCCATGGGTTATCCCACTCTCTTTGACATACCTACAGTACAATAATTTCATCTGAAGAACTGATTTCATGAGTTTTAATTTCATGTATAAAGTGTATTTCCAAAAGAAAGCCATCCCTTTTTTAAAAAAATTTTTTACAAAGCAGATGTGTTTATRCCCTGTCATTTTAAGGGAAATATATTAGGTAATTGAATATTTTCTAAAAAGCTGGATCTTTAAAAACAGCCTGGGATTACACAAAATAGTGAATAAACAACCAGAAAAAAAGCTTCCAAATGCTTGCACATCATTACATTCTTGAGAGATTTTACTGAGTAGATAAAAATAACCACAGAAGCCCATTTTAAGGGTCAGAAAATGAAAATAAAGACCTGATGATTCTTTATATTCAGTATATTTTGCTCATTTGCTGACTTACTCCTGAAGATTTGTGCATATCGCCAGGCAGCTTCAAATCACTTGCTTCCTCTGTTTTCATCTGCACACATTGGGAACTCTGTAAATATCACCAGCCTTCAGCTCCATGAGATTCTGAAGCCAGAATAAAGTGGAATGACRCCCTTCCCCTACCCTGTGAGGGCTCCTCCTGTCCCTTGCCAGAGGCTGGCACTGTTTTCTGCAAGGTTTCTTTTCCAGGCAGGATCAGCCCTCGGTAGCTCCAGGGCTCTGAGGGAGAACAGTGTGAGTCTCTCAGCCACATTACTGCTTCTTTGTCCTTGGTGCTAAGCAAAAACATGCACGGACACAAGCCTCCCACCATCCAATTTCACTCACAGTGCAAAAGCCTGAAGGTGGGGGAAGGATAGCAGTAATCAGATCTCAGAAGCAGTTGGTCCAAATTGCACGAGAAGCTTTGCTCAAACTTGGCAAGTGTCAGGCRTTCGCCACCGCCAGCTTATTCCCTTCCCGCTGCCTGATGGATAACATTAGATGGCTGACCAGACTAATCAAATACAAATGCTTCCAAAGGGGCAAAAAGAGCTTGTGTGGGATGCCATTGTTGATGGCAGAAGTTTCTTTCCTGTTGCATAGGTTTTCATCCTTGGTACTTGATTTCCAAAGCAGTACTATGTACCAAAGCAGTGGAACTCAGGGGCAAAGGATGGTGCTGTTGAGAGATGCTGTACAAAGTTCTTGTGGTCCTCCTAGATCCTTGACTACGGAATGATACTGTCTTGGTTACTGCTGTTGAGGGTGTACATAGAAAATTGAGCCTATAAATGAGTAATTCAGAGAACACTGGGACCAAAGAGGCCTGATTTCCTGTAAATTCTCATGTTAGGTTTTATAGATCTTTGTCCTTTAGTTTTTCAGGTGGCTGGAGCATGTATTTGGGCTCTCTTCCATGTGGATTCTCTGGTGTCTAACAACATTTGAGCTCACATTACTCTTCATCTCTCACTGGTGGCATTAATAGGGTTTCTCTCCTCTGCCTGCCACATGCTTTCAAAAAAGTGGGTGGAATCTGAGACTCTGAAACCTCCACAAGTGTGGTTGGAACCGTGCTTCCTAACACAAGGTTTGAATTTGTCCACAAACGTAGAGCAGTTTTAACTGGGCAAGGGAGCTATAATTCCACTGACTCCAGTGTGGTTGTTGAAAGGGCCAGGAGGCAAAATTGTACATATGTGAAAAATCCCAGGATTTTAGGAGATGTTCCTTTCAAATTGCAGTAATAAGCAAAAAACACTAAACCAGTTTCATGGAAGTGAAATTCTACGTTTTTTCACAAAACACAAATATTTTAAAGAATAAATAAAAGGTGCCTCTGAAGCTCTTAGTGGTAGGAATCTGATCAAATTGGGAGTCTGATAATCCTGACTCCTACTCTTCTGACCAGGGAACCCTGACAGGAGCAAGGTATCTTATACAGGTTGGTCACAACTCTGAAGAGCTTGCATTTTTCAGCCAGGTGCAGCAGTTTCTMCTAATTCACACAGTATATTTATGAGTAATGTCAGACCCCAATCAGTGCCAGACCCTGTTGGCATCTTACATGATAACTTAGCAAACAGGGAAAAAAAGRATGGTAACAGAATACTAATATTAGCTTTGTAGGAGAGAAAAGAGATCTGTTGCACATTGATCTCATTAAGTAAATGATTTACTGGAATTTCCTCTTGCTTTGCAACTCGCCTGAGAACATATTCGATCTCAACTATCTAAGGCCTGGATAATTTCATCTGGTTCTCTGCCAGTTATGACACAGCCATTTAACTCTGTCACTTCTCTTGGCCACCTCTATTCAGTGTTTGTTGTTGGCTTCTGTTTCTAAAGTAACAGGACAGTGTTCTCCTAAGATACCAAGGACATGGCCAACAGGAAACTGGGAGGTCTCATCTGGCTCTGCTTAAAAATGGCTAATCATTGAAAATTTGGTCTGAGGTTGAAAAGGACAGCACTAGCTTTTTGTTCTTCTTATAAGATTTGGGTTTATATATCCCAGGGGCTAAAAAAAAAATCAGGAGAAATAACAGAAACTACGTAACTGTGGATAAATCAGACTTGATTAAGTTTGGTTATCTTAATTCCTGTCTTCAACTAGTTGGACACAAGAAAATCTGTTACCAGTTTCCTTGCAATTTGGAGCTACTAGAATAAAATGTAGGGCTAATGAATGATGAAAGGAATTTTTCAAGGAGGTGATTTAGCATGAAAAATAATTAACAAAATAACTTAATTATGACATTTAGACTGCAGTTTGATATTTCACATTCTCATGTTTAATTCCCATGAATATATAAATGTGCATTTAACATTTGTGAAGATATAAAATAGGGATTGCAGGTCTGCAGGGAGGGATATGCACATGCAGTGCATATGTGATCTCAATATTGTGATTTCAGTCCAGCTCTTTAATTACTAAGATTCTGACATCATGATATAATGCAGGCATAATCAAGATACATTAGAGTCACTTTGGATATCTGAACATGAAGCTGTGGGACGCCAAGAGTTTAACAAATTACCTGATATCTACTAATTTATCACTTGTGCGTGTTATTGGATTAAAAATAGAAACAGACCTGACTACTGATTTGAGAATCAATAATGGTTTCTAAGGCAGCTGATGAAACTGCTCCAGTACCTGCTGATAGTAGAGGGAGTCTGACAAGCCAGGGTTTGTGAAGACTGCTCTGTCTGCTTTTGCTAGTTTAAAAAAAAGAGTATTATATGAAATGGCATTTTTATCACCAAAAGGAGATTTTTATGACTTGTAAATATTGTATGTTGAACAGAGGACACATCTCTACTGACAAATGTATTTAAACAGTAAAAACACCTAATTAGGTTTTATAGTAYCTGTATTTGTCTAGCAGAGAGAACTGATTACAGAAAGATCAATAGACAGGACCATTCATTGCAGCAACCTAAATGCATTTGGGCCAATGGGAGTTTGGAATGAGCCAGGAATGTACCCTGAATCCAACTCTCTCAGTGCTGGAGGTTGCTGTCCCACATCCARCACTGACTGAAGTATGAATGCATGCTATCTATGTATCAAATATACCATTATTTCTCACAGACATCAGCGCAGAGGTAAASCCAGGGTTTGCAATGATCAGTGTGCAGGGCACAGCAGCTGAAGTGAGGATGCTACAGAGGAGGCATATGATAAAGGAGCATGTGGACCTGGGTGYTCCACAGCCTCACTGGGACACCAGTCAGAAGAGAGAGGTGGGAAGGACAATTTGATAGAGGCTACACTGGCCTGGCAGCAGGGTCCTTTGAAATGTTGCAGGGGACATCTCTTGACCCCTGCCCTCCCTGTGCTTTGGGCTTACTGTCATTGTCAACAGCACTGCAGATCCCAGGTCGTTGTGCTGAAAGGGGAAGGTCTTTCCCTCTATCCTTGTTTAGTACCTTTATGCACCAGGCATAATTTCACCCCACATGTGCTGATTCCAGAAATTAAAAGCTGTGGTATATATGTTTCAAAGTAAAAGTGTGTTTTTTGCAGCCTTTACTCTTGCTACATCAACTGGCTTAGCCTTGGGCTGTGTAGCCCCCAGATGCACGACTGCCTTCTTCTGTATYGCTCCAGCCTGGAGCATTAAAGAGATCCACTTATAACTTCTTATCAGCACAGCATGAAGACAGGAAGAAAATCACTTTTAAGAAACAGCATGCCTTTTAAAATAATCAGCTCAAACTTCTGGTTCAGATTAAGCACAATAAAGCTTAGGTTGCACCCGTACTATATCCTTTGGGGAAGAAAACACCACAGAGGCGTTGTTCATAAGAATGGATTAGGCTTGCAAAGATCAGTAACTAGTATAATCTGGAACCTCAATTCAGATGCTTTGTTTTTTAAAAATAGGGTTCACTGGGGCAAATGTATGCCAGATGTAACAACTGTGGCCAGCAAAACTAATTATTTCTATTTAAAAATTCCATTGCTAACACAAATGCTGCCTGGAATGGTGTGGGTTCATATTTTCAGCATACGAAAGGGCTCTGCAACTGCTGACATCTCTGGAAGCAGTTCGACCAGTAAAGCCAGGAGTCCTCTGTGGAAACAAAAGCCCTCTGCTTCTTTTATTAAGTGTATCATGTTTTCCTCAGTGCATGCTAGGTACAGTTAGGAGCCATGAATGCGGGAGAACACCCATTGATGAGTCCATCATCAACTCTTTCAGCTATGTAGAGCATATAAAAGGGCATTCTTCCCATAAAAATGTAAATTACAGTGGAGATAAAGTATTCCCTCTGTCTGTAAACTTTTTTCAAATACTCCCGAGTTGTGCTTGTCAGCACATGGACATGCCTGTGTGTGCTCACAGGACATGCAAGCTTATGGGGGAAGAAGCACTGCAGGGTTTTACACTCTGTGCTGTAACTCTTGCTTCTATTCCCACGCCACACAATAGTACTGTGGGTCATAWAATCCCTTCTTCCCTCTCTCCCCAGTTCATAGGGAGGCTATTCCTGAGTACAGAAGAAAACTTCTTCTTGATGTTGGCMATGCATTGTCCAGCATTTCAATGCATAATGAAAAAATTGCAYTTACAGCTCAGGTATTCCTATGAACTTCCCAAAGTTTGACTGAAAYTGCGTCTGGAGCCTGTGTGCACTATGTTGCAGTTTCATAGTGATTAAACTGGCTAAGCTTTACTGAAGGAAGTCTGGATCCTGAGAGCTGGCTAGTAGGCTTGTAGATTTAGCCCCAAAGACCCATCCTAGCCCAACARTTAAGGCTTGTTTAAAGACACTTGAAATTGTTATGGTCGGTTGAGTGCCAGATTTTCTTAAASTGTTTTCTCAGCTGTATTTTGCAAAGAGATGGGGCTCCAAAACCATCAGGAGTAGGAATTTGTGTGGTTTGCACTCATTATCAAGGGAGAATAAAAGTTATGAAGAACATTGGAACTCAAAATACAGAGTTTGTTTTTTAAAAAATCTTCAGTAAAATCCATAGTTTTGGAACACTATAGAACAGAAAAAGAGAGAYGCTGAGAGCCATGAGTGAGCAGCTGTGTGAGCCATTTTTTGTAGTCTACCTCCTGTAATGTTTCATGGGTGAGGACTTCTGTTCAGCTCTGTTGACAGACATCTGCAACGGAAGAGATACTGTGTGCATGGCCAGAACACAAACAAGAAAAACTGATTCCAGTTCTATTGTCACTTCCCTCAAATGCATTTGGACAGTGATGAGAAAAGTTCTTATCTGATTTACAAGACATTTCCTCTCAAATCAACAAAATGATGTCACAATATTAAGAAACCCTTTGCTGATCTGCCAACAAAATTATTAATGCCCCATGAATTCTTACTCAGACCTTGAATGGAAGTTTTATTTCCATTTACTGCCATTTAATTTAAATTCTTGCCAGACTTTTAAGTCAGTATATGCCTTGCATTGYATATTGCTGTTCCCACAGGGAACAGTCTGTCACTGTCAACCTGAGAGCAATGCCTCAGGTTGCACTGATACAGCCTCACTGGCAGCAAATCATAAACTAAGTGAAGTGGCTGGACCACCAGAGGAATGATGGATAGTCCCCAGAATAACCTCATTACCTCCCTTTAGAAAATGACGACGAGGGATCAAGGCAAGGTACATTTTGTTTGTGTTTTTTCTTGACCTACCATGACCCAACAAAGAAAGTAACACAAATTTCAGAAAAAGGCTGTTGTTACCTGAGAACAAGGAATACTACTCAGAAATCTTGTCAAAAACATTTGACCAGGGAAGARTATTCTGAAATACAGAGTTGCAGATTTGAAAAACAGCCTCATTCAGYATCTGAAATGTTTTCCAAATGAAAGAGCTAATTAAGGAATCTAAATCAGCTGACTGTAAAAACTATGGTACATTTAGATTACTGGATTTTATTTTTTCAGTGAGTTATTCACATCAAGAAATGAGATTAACTCTCCTATCTGCATTTGGGTTTGAAYTCAGAATTGTCCCCAAACTCAAGGATATATGAAATTATTTCAGCCCTTGTCCAGAAAAATCCCAGATTTGGATATCAGTTTAAAAAACTAGCAGAAATAATTCCTTTCAATGCAATCCCAGTTCTTGAAGCATGTAGGACATCCTGCAGCTGTGTGATTTTAATGAGATAAGGTGTCTTTGTGCATTGCATCTTAGCTTTCTAAGTTTTGTCAACCAAGGAGACAAACAAATATTCTGAAGCACACTGAAGAGAGTGTGGTSAAGAATGAATGCAGCATATCCTCCTGTAATGACTCTCTGACCCTCCTGGTTTGTTTTCCTTTTCATACAGATGAAGCATCGCTCAAAAACTCTCTGGGGACTCCTGAAAAAATGGAGCTCCCATTCTTATCTGAGCAGCTGTGCTGGTGAGGAACAAGGGTACAAATCCATAGCGAGGTCACTGGAGATGATTTCTGGATTAAATGGATGATTTTGCTAAATGCTTCAATAGCAAATGCATGAATAGCTCAAATGAAGTATTTCAAGACATGCAGAGATTATTTATTTGGAAAAAATTAGTCATTATTTTAAGCCAATCATCTTTGAATATCTAGTGAATKAAAAGGAAATCCCTTTGCCTTCTCCTTCTCTTCATTTAAATCCTTATTTTACTCCTGCTGACAATTTTATTCCTGAAGCATGTATAGCTTCCATAGGCTGGCAGGTTTCTTCCTCCATGGCCTTTCAGGGCAAGCACTAATAATTACATGGAGACTACAGTCCAAAACTCTTCATAGCACTTCATATGCAGAATAATGGGCAACTTAATTTTTGTTGGAGTAACAAAAAAACTAGTGAATAAAACTAGCAAATGCACTAAAATAATCAAAAGAGTTTTCAAACCTAACTTTTAATATACTCTAACATTTCAAAAAGGAAATATTTACAGCAGTACCCAACAGCAAACACTTCTGTAGCACACTTACACATCCCAAACATTCTGCACATTTTCCTTAAAAAGAAAAAAAAAGAACTTAAATCGCTTCTCACTTCCACCATCTCTTTCCAAGGTGAACATACTTCTTTTGCAGTATTATCTCAATTTAAATAAACRTTACTGACAGAAAAATCTAATCCACAGTCTCTATGCGGACTTCTGTTTCTTACATAAAGGTAGGCCAATGAAAGGGKGACATCTTCAACTGCTCAGATTAAAAAAACTGCAGATATCCCCATCAGAAGCTTGGGGAGACAGCCCTTTTTTTGTTTTTTGTTTTGTTTTTTTAACTCAAATGTAGACTGCAAAGTTCAAACACCTTAAAATCTCCTTTTTACAGGTATGATGTCCTGGCCACTAACACTCTCAAACAAGCTTTATACTTTTATCTCAATGGCCACCCCTCTCCACTGGGAGGCTCCATTAAAACCTGAGATCTTCCCTGTCAAACTTTGATCATACTCTTGAGCTGCATAGTCCAAAGTATGGTCCCTACTAAGAAATCTTTAGAAACCCCTTTGTAGCTGGTCTACTAAGAGTTTTCCAAGCACTTGCTGCAAGTCTTCAGGCACTGAAGAGGAATCTAGAGAGCACAATTTGACAGAATTGATCTCCAAAGGCATCTATCACAGCTGCTCAGGTGACCTAAAAACTGTTTTTAATGTGACACTCAATTTAATGCATGGTAACTGTGTAAATGTTACAGACTGGAAGTGCAAGCATTTATTAGTAGGAGCAGTTGTTCCTGAAAGAAACCAGAAGGTACTACTGCTGTTAAATTTCTAATTGACAAATTCAGAAGGTCTGTCTAAACTGGAGAAAGTGCATCACCTGTTTTTGTCATTAATAAATAAATTAAGGTAACACCCAAAGTCTGTCAAAATTTATGGAAAAGCCTCCCAGTGATTTCAGTAAGCTTTGGATAAGGGCCTATGTATCTATATTTCTTCCTCAAAGCATTTTGAGTTCAAGAGTATCATGTGTCATTGTCCTTATTATTTTAGTCCACCATAAAAGTATATCGTCATCCCAGAAATTCTAGCAGCTAAAGGTAAGCATGGAGAAACCCTTTCATGCAGTTCAGGGGCAGAAAAAGAGAAATGATCCAGCCAGACTCACTGTGAAGCTCCAACTTGCTCTCTCACTATAGGAATGATACTGTCTAGTTAAAATTATAATTGCTGATGGGATTTATGCCAGCAGTTGACCCAGATAGTGAGTGGATCATCAGCTGGGATGGGGATGTAAGCCTTAACAAGAATTGAAAGAACAGAACTGTTACGAGGAATTCCCCACGGAGCTCTTGAACAGTAGACAGTGTTATCTTTGCAGCTGTGCGTAGGAAGAAAGCACAGACTTCAACAATTCTCTAGGCTTCAGAGTGCACACAATGGTGTATTTCACATGAATGTATTTCTCTGTTATGGCTACCACTAACATGGATCCATGCTCACATCTGGTGCATCTGTCCCTTTCAATTTTTATAGCTGATGGGAAGCTTATGCACTAATGAAGATGTTATCTGAATGTATTTTTTTTTATTTTGAAGAACATTACAGTTATGCCCTCATATACACATGAACAGCAAGTGCTTAGTGTGTGGTTTTCTACTTAAATGTGCTATTTCAATGAATAGTGAAAAAAGGCTTCCTCAGACACTAATTGTTTTCTCTTTTCAAGTCTGAAAGTACACCCACTGGTATATAAATATAATATAAATTGATAGTCTCCATCACATTGTAGAATTTTAAAGGCAGAAGCTTACTATAAATTAAAATTATTAGATATCAGAATATAGGTAACAAAGATTATGAATAAAGTGTATTATAGAGCACATAAAATGCCTTAGTRGGAGGCAACTGGATACCTTTGATTAGCAAAAGACGGAGAACCAGATCCAGCCTGGCTGTTTTCCACCACTGCTGAAGCACAAAGATGTCATAAACTGACGTTAACCAACAATTTAAATTGGTTTGTATCACTAGAGCTCCACAAAGGAGCCAAGTTATATTAGTGAGCTGAACCCAAAGTATTTAAGTAAAATTTCAGAACAGTGCTTGAAAAATGATACCAATACACTCTCATAAATATGCAKCTTTGTTAACTTGACTATCAATTTTACATAATACATAAATTTGTTAGTACTGAATTTAAAGTCTGTCAAGTTAGAAGTCTTTAAACACTATTTGATTTTGGTGGTATATGAAAGGTTATTTCTGTAGTGGTACTTTCTTGTTTTAAAAATACATGGATTATCTTATGGAAAATTTAATGAATAGCTAAATAACTTGTGAGAAGAATGTGAAAGATATCAGYCTGGTTGGTTTTCCACAGCCTAAGTGTTTGGATATAATGAACAATTCTTTGGGCAGAACTTGTCAAATCACCACCTTAATGTCAGTAAATATTCTGGATTTCCTGAGTTGCATGCAGCACAAATCAGAGGCATAGGAGGAACAGCCCAGCTATCTTTATATGCCCCCCACTCTGATTATGAGCGCTATCCAGTTATATCCTCAAGATAAATTAGAACAACTTCACCGCTACTTTATCTCAGAAAGCCCCTCAAGGGGCTGCTGTGCTCGTCAAAATTCACCAGAGCTCCAAATCCCACTTATCTCACTGAAGCTGAGGGTGGGCTGATAGGAAGGCAGCTACACCATCTTCCTGTTAACTGGAGATTTCCTCTGTCTGTTAGCACGGGCAAGGAAGACTGAGTGGAGCTCTGATAAACAGCATGCAAGGATATGAAAGGTTGTTGCGAAGAGGAAGGGAACAAGCTAATTCCCACATGCAAGGGAGATAGGGAAAAAAAAGATGTGTTCGAGTAGAAGCATCAAATACTGTGGGAAGAAAGATTAGAGTAATGGTTTTGGGACAGCATGTTCACTGAGAGAACACAAATGCAGGGAAAGACTGCCTAAGGCAACTGTGGAGTCTCTTCATGGAGATCTTTAAAGACAGGTAAGCAACACCTCTGTCTGGAGTGAAATGGGAATGCTTTATCCTCCYTCACGGTTCCTGACAGGTCTATTTTTGTTACAGTTCCTTATCACCGCGGGTTGTGTATATGTCTAGCTGGAGATCAGTGACCCTATCTGCCAGCAGTTCCTTGGGGAAGTCACCAGAGTTACCTTGGCTAATCCTTGATTTTTGGTTCCTTTTTGGCTGCAGCTGCAAGGAGTTACACAACTTTCTACGGACAGAAGAACATACCCTGACAACAAACCCAACCTTTACTTGTCCTCCCTTTGACAGGACATCTGCCACATCAACGATTAAGCTGTCCTATACAAACATCTTTACAACAATACCATGTTGAAAAAAAATCACCATACAGCTGAGTATATCAAGAAAATAATTACATTTGTGAAAATGTTTTCAGACAGAGGCTGAAAATTGCCATTAAGGTAGGCTTGGGTCTTGAGGCTTGGTTCTGAATGGAAAGGCTTAAGTTTGGAAGGTCTTCTCTAATGGACCTGCCAGGTAGGTTTGGAAAGCTTTCAGTGCTTGGTAAAACCAAAGTACAAGGTGAATGGGATTGAGAGAACACAGCTGATGCCATCTTTCACTCATGAGCCTAAAAAGAAAAAAAATAAAGGACCACCAAGAAACTTGAGGACTGAATGGATTCCTCGTCAGTGCTGGCAGAAACATCGACTTGGATGGAAACCTGGAGGTTCGGTGCTTACAGGAAGAGGTTTGTTTGCTTTCCTAGTCAGTGCTACTTGGACTTTGTTTCTTCTTAGATAGCTGACATCTGGTCACAGATTTTGTTAATATTCAAGTCCAAATGTGAATAACATCTGATAATTAAAAATTTTGAGATAAACTTCAGCTTCTGGGTGTGCGTACATCTGGTACCAAATATGAAATTTATTTCTTACTCATAAGCTCTGAACTAAATAACAGAAATGCAAGTTAAAAAAAAAAAAAAGAAGAAGAAGTGAAATATACTCCTTTTCTCAATTTTCCTCCTAATTACAAAGCAAAGGTACCTGTTAATAGGCAGGGATAACAAAAATAACAATGTGAGGCTCCAGGTCTCTGAGTGTAGACATTTTGTAACTGATGAAGAGACTGGAGTGGGTGGCAAGAACTGGGAAATGCTCTCTTCCTTTAGTCAGATGTTCAGGTTAATGAATCAGGCCAAGTGAGTTGGGATTTCTTCTAACCAAGGGTGCTGGCTCCACCATTATTTTTTTATCCCCACCACCCACTGAGTCTTAGTTTTCCATGTCCTCCAGCTGCCAGCTACCACAGAAAATCCTTCCAGAGCCATGTCCTTCCTTAGCCCACGGCTCTGGTCCATCACTGGCTTTGGAGCAAGTTTTCCAAACTTTTTCACAAACGTGGGTGTCCTACATGGCATGTAGCATAAGTTGCTACTAGCCAGGACATTTGGCTGTACCAAAAAGGTGAATTCATTCCCCAGCTGCCCTCAGGAGTCTTGATAATGATTCCCACAGGCTTTCTTGATGCTTAGCAGGAAAACAGAACTGAACAAGTGCAGACCTCCCTGCTGCTGAGCTTGGACAATAGGGCTGCTCATAATACCAGCAGATGTTTTTGCTTTTGAGGCCGTACAGGGCAAATTTATTTTCCTCTCAGGAGCAAATATGAGAATAGCCAAGACTAAGAAATTCAGAGCTAGTTTCTGGAAACCCACTATGGACTTATGCTGCAAAGTAGTGCTTACACTTAAGATCCATCAGTACCGAGGCTCTTCTGGTTAGTAGATCTGTAGTTAGTAGTAGTTCTGGTTAGTAGATCTTCTGGTTAGTAGTAGTTCTGGCTCAGCGCAAACTGATGTGCCTTAAGCTTCAAAGCTGGGCTTCATTTTATACCCTCCTCTGCTTAAACATGGTGCACCAGGTAATTTCTCTATGGCATTGTGTCTCCTCACCTTAAGGCATTGAGATGTGAAAGCCATAGCACTCTGAAGTCCTCATTAGCATCATAAGGATCCGACTAATCTATATAATTTTTTTTACATTTATAAAAAATCAACAGTTTATAAACTATTTTTGGTCTTTCTTCTACTTCTTTGTGCTTAGAAAAGTACTAAAATTAAAGCAGAAACAAAGGGGGAAACACATTAAACTGTTTAAAGTTTTTAGTTCACAAAAACTTTTAGTTTTATCTGGATTTCTTGTTCTCATTCAAAGAGGCAAAACAAGACTTTGATGTTCTTCATTGCCTGTTAAAAGAGAGAGAATGAGACCCACCAATAGGAAGAAGTTGGCATGAAGCCCTCTTTGACACAGCAAGCACAATGTAAAGGATTAAAGGTCTAATCTAGAAGATATATTGCACACTAAACAGCAGAACCATTTAGGAGAACATTAAATGGCACTTAAGCTAAACAGTTGTCCTTGGGAACTGCAGTTTATATGTGACTGCTCTAATATCCATTTTAAGCTTGCAGGACTTTGAAAACAAGATGTCATTGTTTTATAAAAACACACACATTTAATCTTCACTTGTGAGGCTGTTCTTGAAATATCTGGCTGCTGGACTGGCTAAACATTTCAGAGGAAACAAACGGGGCTGGTGTCAAAACTAGTACTGTTGAACTTTATTTCTGAAGTTATTTGCATGTGCTCAGTTGATTTTTTTTTTTTCATCCAAATAAGCAAACCACAAACTTTTTCAATGATAAAAGTCCCATTTAATTTTTTTAACAGTATTCCCACTGTTCTGTAAGAAAATAATAATAATAATACAGCTTAAGTAATATAAGAGCACCAAGAAAGTGGCCAGTTCTACATTCACTTGTGTTCTGCATTCTTCATAAATTAATATTTATGGAACTATTACGAGGCTTCAGCCAAAAATAAAGACCACCCAGAGCAAGGTTTCAATTTTAGTATTCTAAGCACAGGTCATTAAAAAAAAAATCTTACAAAAAAAGCCTTCTTCTGTAACATGTACTCTACATGGATTTTCATGCACATCACTCAGTAGGCGTGTGAAGCATATTCMATTTCTAAAAAATTACAATGCATGCTTTTATAATTCATTTACTATTTCTCCCTAGAGAGAAATCATCCTCTCTACCATGCAGGCGATGAATAGAAGAGAAAAAAAAAGCAACAGGGAAGGGACTGTGTCTTACAGAACTATATAGCCCAGTTAAAATCCTCCTACTTTTAACTGATGATCTAGAAATCGAAATGGAAAGAACTATTAAAAAAAAGTTGGAACCATATATTTGATACCTTGAATATTTTTTTCTTGTATCAATAATGATATCAATCCTTGGCATAGTGACTAATCAAGGGTATCCCTTAGCTCAAGTCATTATCCCCAAAAGCTATCTGAGCAAAAAAATGTCATTGTGGTCCTCAGGGACAGTTTTGGCTAACTGAGCTGGTGCTCTTCAGACAGCTGCCAGGAGACAGGCAATCCCAGCTGGGTGCCTTGTTAACTGCTCCAGAATGGAGCCCAAAGGCAAAATGAGTGAGGAGAGCAATCACCTCCTGCAGGGCCTGGGTGGCCTGAAGTCAAGGGTGGCTGGGGCCGAGGAGCRCTGACAAGGCACTGCAGGATGCACCACACGGTGTCATAGCCATGGAACCAGCAAACAGATACCCTGGGTCTCCAAGAGGCATTTCAAGGGGACTGCAGGAGAAAAGTTAGCAGTTTTCCTAGAATAACCTCCTGCCAGRCTCCTCAGGATGCCTACCACCCTTGTTAGCATGGGATTAACTGCTGGAGTATCTGTGAAGCTGCTGCTCTCAGGTTGGGTAGGAATCCACTTAGCTCTTGGTTAATTAAAAGCAGCAGCTGATACCTCATAGAAAGCATTCTCTGTCTGTGCTACATGTCCACCACTGTTCTCTGTCTCTGTTTGACATCACTAAGTAGATTTGTCCAAGCACAGCATTGAGATGTGCAAAGAACAGCAGCAGTGCTGAGGGAAGCAGAGCACTAGGGCAGTTTGGCTAGGGCTCAAGCCCCAACAAAATGGTGTCCAGGGATGACATTAGGACCCTACTAGAAAACAGTTTTGTGTGATTCTAATTTTAAGTGGTTCTGGTCTGAAATTTGTCAGGGGGAWGGATGGTGTTTGTCCCAGAAGATAAAATATTTTGGTCAATCTCCTATCTTTCCCTTGAGAAGTCTTCCTAAGATGGTCTATTCTTTTCTGTCCTCCTAGATATCCATGCCAAATATCACCCCATTCCCAAGGCCATAAATATCCTTTCAAGTAAGACCACTCAAACCCTGACCCTAGCAATGGTAACTTTTCTGCTTAGAAAAATAGGAAATRAAAATAATATGTTTTATTAGAACTACTAATAAGCTCAGAACAAATGCAAACTTGCAGGCACAAGTAGCCATTTTTCAGKTCTGAAAAACAATTTCAAAATGAAGGCAATGTAATTTTGATTGATTGTGATATCTTAACCTGTAAGACACCTGGGAGAAAATTACTCTTCTTCCTGTCTAGAGCCAGGTGACTGCTTTATCTGCAGTCCTTTCTCTGCTTTGTAGTGTCCTACTTGAAGTGTCTCACAGCACATACAGACAAGTCTTACACCTTATTTGTGTTTAGGATAACTCAGGCTGTTCTTTGTTTTACCTTTTTATTTTAAAAAAATTGCTAAAAATGCTAACATTTTGGTACTTTTGTTGCTCTGTGTATGTCCTGCATCAGTGTGATCTCCATCTCTGAAAAGTGATGGACTCAAAAGATCTGGAAAGAACTGAAAGGCTCCATTGGGTAAAAGAAAGATTTGGGGATAAAGATTCTGTTGGAGGAAAAAAGGCTGGCTTAAACTGGTGTGAAATTATGGCACTTAAACAGAGCTTATTTAGTCAGAGTTATTCATTGTAAGCAACAAAATTTGGGACGTTGAACTTTAGAGAAGTTGAACAATCTCAGAACTTTTCCAGATCCAGAATATGATAAACATTGGAGCTAAAATGTCTGCAATGTACAAAATATACTCCCAACTTTGGGTTGAAGTATATTTTGTTGGCTGCTCCCATGCTGGAACAATGCATCCCACAAATAGCAAGTAACCAAAACACTTTCTATTTCTTAATAGGCTGTCTGCTGTTAATTATTTTAGTTGCTTGCTGGGAACAATAGAGGTGGATTGGAAGTGATGGTTCAGAAATTATGAGAAATAAATAAGGAACTATTTTCAATGTTTTGGGCATTACTAATATATAGTGCTTCTCATTAGATTATCCCAAATGACTTAGAAAAGGGTAGCTATTAGTATTGCACTCAATTTACAAACTAGTAGAGAGGGGCTAGAAAGTTAGTAGGGTGTTTAACTTYGAACAGGGCTCAAGGATGGCTTTTGCTGCAGTTATTTATAGAGGATTTACATGACTGTAGTGTTTATTGTGTCTTTCAATAAAAAGCAGCTGCAGAAACATGCAGTTGGCAAACTTCAGTACCTGTGAGATACCAAAGACATTATCCAGAAAGCTGATGCACAGGTACAAGGAGGTTCACATGCTCTCTGCAGCAATTTAAGTGTTGCTTTTCTAACAAAAGTCTGAACCCATTTTAGATGTTTATGTKGTTTACGTTCAAATTCTCTTCCTCTGCCCGTTTAAAGCCGGATCCTCATCCTGATATAAGTCATCCAGCTGCATTGTTCAAGTTCCTGAGATAGGTGTTTGCTGGATGGTTCTGTGGCTTTGGCATAGGTATTGTTCCTAGTGAGCCTCTCAGGCACACACTGAAATATTTCTTCAGGGTTAGCAGCGCTATTGACCCAGATTTAGCAATACATCTGGGCTAGGAGCTATGTGCTTGTTGTGCTCTAGCTGACATGGGACCTATTTTCTCATGAGAAAATGGTGCAAATGTTGACTCTATGACCCCTTTCAATCCACTTACAGACCCATCCTCCTATGAGCTCATGATGACCCTCACTTCTGCACATTAGCAATGTAGGCTCTATACTCTCTCTGTATACACACCATGTAAGAGACATGCAAAGAAGAAAGGATCAAAGATGTGGCCATAAGCTGAACATCTGCTTCTGCCCATGATCTGTTTTCCTTGACGTTTTCTTATCTCACATGCCTTTCATAAACCCCAGAACTTTCAAGCCAGTCCCTCCTGTTTTCCATTGCATTATCCTGGATTGTGCTAAAAGAAAAAACACAATTTAATGTATCTAGAAATTAAGACCCCATGGAGAGCTCACAAAGGAGATGTGACCACTCGAAGGGCTGGAACAACACTGTTTAAATTGCTGCCTAAATAAGATGAAGTAAGTTTTGTGTCCCTAGAAAGAAGAAAGTTTTGTTTCTGTAGAATTCTGTAGATAAGTTTGGGCTTAGAATTTTACTCTTTAGGTGAATTTCATGTCAGAGGCTGCATAAAGGTCAGCAAAAYTTGTTTTATTAAGAAAGAATGGGGGGAAAAAATATCAAAAGASCTTGGAGATTATTTGATTGAAAAGAGCATGTTCAATTTCAAAATTATATCATGTCTTTCTATTTGGTGAGACAGTCACTTCTGTGCTCACTGACCCTATTTCAAATCCTAATTTTGAGATTKCATAGTGGGACTCATCCAAAAGCCATCAGAATCACTTCTACAATTTTCTGTGAGATTTGGATTGGACTCTGCCCACATGTATCGAATTTAAACGGTCACYGAGATTCTTGAGATCATCTCCCTTTCATCCTCTGGCAACAGAAGTTAGGGTTTCTCCAGACAATATGATATCCACTCTCCATCAGCAACACTAAGAGTAGTGGATGCATAAAAACCCCCCCAACCAATACAACAGATTTTGCCATAACTTCACACTGTGTTCAATCCTATTGATGTCAGTTCTGTGCAGTGTTTGGCCCTGGATTTTCCCACAATGGGATCCCATTCTTCTTGCATGAGAATATGTCTTGGACAAATTGCCATGTCACATGCATTCAAAGGGCCATGATAAACCCTCCATCTTTGCACGGGCTCCCAATTACATCAAAGGAATTTCTGCATACAAAACAAGGGTAAAATATGCCTCTAATTTAAGGTTAAATTATACCGTTAAGACATGGGCTGAAATAAGGGGCAGCAAGGAAGCTGAACCACATCAGGGAGCACATCCAAAGCACTGTCTCAGAAAAATGCAATCCTTTGTAGTGTGAGCCTTTGGCTCAAATGGGGAAGAATTTGTGATGTGCCTTTTCAGGGAACAAGCTATCTCCTTCCTTCCAGACAGGCCCAATGGAATTCAGGCAAGGAGAAGAAATGAATGATTTAACATGCTCTTTACCTCTCTCTTCACACTGATTCCAGGCAAAGACTGGGCCTGGTCCCTGGGTCCCACACTTCAGCTAGCCACAAAGATTGTGAAAAGACAAGAACGGTCTTACTCTCTCTTCCCCCTTCCACTGCATGTGGGCTTCTGTGATGAACAGTTTACCTTGTGGGGGAAAMAAATCCAAACCTGCTTTAGCAGTGAATACTCTGATGACTATGGGGTCGTATGGAAGAAATGCACCTATGTAYGTATGTTCCTTGCATGTGTAAGTATGATGAAATTATGTATGTTCCTTGCATATGTAAGTGTGATTACAAAAGTAAAGATAAACTATTGTCTGTAGGGGTCTAAGATAATAATCTAAGTAGAAGCTGAAAACAGGCTTCCTAAACCTAAATAAAACTGGAAATGCAACTTTCATCTGGGAATAATTTGAAAATACAASTCCTGAGAAGAAAATTCTGCAGAGCCAAATATTTGCTGCCACTTTTTAAATATGAACAAAGTGAAAGTAAAGTCAAAGATGGCAGAATCAGCTCCCTGGTCAATCATCTTTTATCTTTTCTTTCATCTTAAATATGTTGTCTAGTTATCAGCATCAGGTACCTCAATAGTTCAACTTTGTCAGCCTCACAAGCAGCACTGTGCTGGGAACTGCTACACTTCCATCGGGTTGCATATTCTGGAGTAAGGGAAAGAATCACTTCATCCCATGAGATTTTGGAACTATTCATTGTAACTCAGTTTTGCTGACTGCTATCTGCACAGATATCAAAACCACAGTGATTTGAAAGATTTGGAGTAGAAGACTTTAAAAATTGTGTTACAGGAGGATTTTACAGAGGATTCAGTGAATTTAAATAATTTATGATTTCATCTGACCATAATTGATGTATCCCAAAGTCATACACATAAAATGTGATGCCCTTTTCCACAACTTTTGTTTTATTAAAATCTCCTTGTATAGTTCACATCAGTTTTAACTTTCACAAGGCACTCACAGAATAGAATCATCTTCCTTGTGGGCCTGCTAATGGAAATCCCCTCATACAGTTATTAGTCACTGTCTTACAATAGCTTCTTGTCTTTAAGTACTTTGATGTTGTACATAAGAGCCGTGGATCAATTACATTCATTTTTCCCATTACCAGGCAAATATTTGGACATTTTCTGTAGAGTTGATTCAAGGCAGAACTAAACCAAAGGAGCTGCATACTGTGCAGACATTTCTAACCTTCAGAAGCTGAAGGTTTTGTGACCTGGGAGAATTAATAGATGTTTATTCTAGGAGGGTAAATGGAAAAAGACCATTTCTATTTTAGGGAGATAAATGAAAAGCAGGGAAGATGGGTTTTGTTATGACAAAATCGTTCACAAGTGGCATGCTGAAATGAGGAAAAGCAGTTATGTATTTATATTACAATCCTTGGGTATGTTTGTCAAGAAAGACTCAAGTGGCAAAATGCATTAGTAATTGCTATGTTTCCTCACTTGTCAAAACAAGAATTTCCACTGAAATTAGTCTGCTAAGGTTGTCTCCATCGCAGATTCAAAACACATAAACCTTCTGCAGTGAAAATCCAGAACTTTTTTATTGCCATGTGATTCCTCCCAACAAGGAAAACACATATAGCTATTTCTTCTTGCCTGTTTCAAACAATAGCTGTAAGTCTTCCACCACTGTGTCAGAAACACATTTTGAAAATGTTTCACTGGCCAAGATTCTTCTGCAGAACAGAAGAAGGAAGGCGGGCCAGCTGGCATGGCCCGCAGTGGCAATCTCGAGTGCTTACCATGCTCAGGAACGTTGGGAAGCACAAGCAAACAGGAGGCATTCTCCAAACATGGTGCTGCAGTTACCCCTCAGCTGGTGCTGCTCCTCTAAACTCACTCAAGTTGGCTACAAACACGGAGGGGAATTTTGACTCAAACAAGGCTTTCATTGAGAAGAGACTAGTGCTCAATTTGGTCATTGATTCTTCATTAAACCTTTTTTTCAGCAGACAGCACAGATTCCCTGAAACCGCTTTTTCCATAATCYGTAAAGGAATTTCTGTGCCTGTGGTATAGACAAACCCTCTGTTAATTCAGCTGTATTACTGCTGTGGTTCTGGGGATCAGAACATGTCAGCTCTATGGAAGGGCAGCTTGCATGGGCTTCCTCCTCYTCCTTCAGAGGTCAGGAACTGCCCAATGATGGGAGTAGTGAACCCTGAGAAGTAACTCCATAAGAGGATTCCTTTCCAGAAGGACTTTCTATTTGTCTGTGAAGCAAAAAGACATTTCTTTTTGTCTAAAGATTAAGGAAAATCAGATGATGAAATTATTGTCAATATTATCTTCTTTAGATAATGATTAGGTAATAGATTTAGAGCTCTTCAAAGAATGAACATGCAAATGGATAACATACTGGATGTTGGATTATGATTTTTTTCTGATGGGGTTTTAATATTTTTTTAAGTCTTTCTGAAAGAGTATGAACTACTTCTTGAGTATTTCCATTTACTGAAAAGACAGGATTCTGACAAAAAACCTTTGAAAAATAGCAACATTTCTATCAGTCTGTAAATTATTTCATTAATGTTGTATGGTTGGAATAGAAAATTAGTCCAGTCTGAATCCTGAAAAAAATGAAAAATTACAAACTTATACATGCAATTGTTCTCAAGTTCTTAAAATCCATTCATAAAACTTGATACAAAATTATCATATCTATCACTCCCAAGAGAATATGCTGTGTCACAAATGTCAAGGTGTTTCAGCAGGAGAAGGTAGAGTTCAGCACTGTTATCTGCTGTGACTTCCAAGAAAGGCATAAATCATGGTTATCTGAAGGGCTGATGCTGTTCCATTTGTGTAAATTTGAGTCAGGAGAAACACCACGGTAATCAATGGACTGTTCAGCTGTACAGATAGCAGGACAAGGGTGGCCCAAACTCATTGTGTTTTGCACATTTTATCTTTCTTTACTCGTTTTCCTGCCSTCACCTCCTTTTATTTACTCCTTAAAATGAAAGATTGTTAAGAGTTGCAACTGGAAACAGTCTTATCACACGGAAATGCCCTCAAATAATGTGTCTTTTAGTAGGCATTGTCATGAAACTCCCAACCACAACTTGAACTGAGGACAGAGAAGTTGGTGCCTTATTGCATTAGGCCTATTGTAATTTGTAGCTTAAAAAGCATTATTGAATTTTCATTTGAAACGGATTTGCAGCATATGCAATTTCAAAAAATAGGATGAAACTTACTGTCTCTTTCCATTTATGGCTGAAGCACTTTGTTGGAGGCATTGTCATTCATCAGAATGTCATCTCATGGTTATTAGTTTGCCTGCTGGGTAGAGGCATTTCAGCTAAAAGTGAAAGTACCAATTGTGCTAACTGCAGTTATATGTTTGCAGTATACTGAATAAAATAGATGTGGTCTGGGACTCAAGTTAAAAGCACAAATTCTGTGGGGTGCTGAGAACATCCTGCCAGATGCTGTGCAACCTCAGTTCCCATCCAGGGTGACAGAAAGCTAATGTGCCCTGTCTTTTTCAGGGTCAGACCACTGGTGATTAAACAATTCTAGCAAACATGATCTCATCCTTATTTGTCTGGGACATTATGAAATACAACATGAAGGAAATTCAGATGTGGTAGCAGAATACAAAGCACTAACACACCCAGCATGATGCTTGAAATGTGTTCCTTTATAATCCTATATTTCCCAGACAAACACTTGTAAACATTGAAGTAAAACAAAACACATTTCCTTTTCATGAAAAAAATGCCTTAAAAACCACAGGATTAACAACACCAGGGAAGGACAATCCCCCAAAGGGCCTAAATCTTGTTTCCAAAACTTGGGCTGAGTTAACTGTGTTCAAGCTGAATTTCTTCACGATAGCACATGGAAAACATTTAACAAAAAAAAAAAAGTATCACGGTCAAACATACCCTGAATAGATTCTGAAGTGATACCTCATGATTTGAACACTTACTGATTACATTCCAATGATGAGGGTGGGAAATGGAACTCACACATACTGGGTCTGGTTTCTGGCTTGGCTGCAGGTTTTCCAGCATACACAGGAGCAAATCAGTTTCACTGTGCTCTGTTGTGGTCTCATAGCTAAAGAAAATAGATGATATTCTGCTTTGTTCAAGTCAAAAGGAACACAAATGGGAGAACTTACCTGCCATTCCTGTCCCTGAAAGCAAAGACCACTAAATATATGCTGAGATGATAAGAAGTGATAGTATTATTTATTTTACACAGTTAAACAAAAGCATTGTGGAAAAAGCTCACTGCGGTTGTTTGGTTTTGGGGTTTTATTTGGTTTTGGTTTTTTTTCTGAATCACATTATTTTTGAAAATATACTTAAGATTCTGACATTATTTAACAGGGTTTTCTATTCAAATGCTGCAAAGAGCTCCTCCTTTTCTCCTGCCCAGGCTGTGTCCCATCATCCAGTCAGAAGAGAAAAACTATCACAAAAGTGAGCATCCCTGGAAACGAGGAGAATYATATAGACAAAATGCCTGGTTCATAGGGTGAAAGCATAAGGAATGTAACACAGGCCCAGGCCAATGTCTCTTYGATGGTGTTTTATCTTTGGCAGCAGATTCAATTAAGGCAGGATTCATCCTATATCCTTCTGAAAGTCTGYCCTTCAGCTGTGCCCTTCTGAGAGCTGTGCCCTTCAGCTACTTCCCGTCTTCCAGCATTTAGCTACGTAAGAACTTTCTGAGCTAGAGGTAGCATGTAAATCACCCATACAAAGCATCTTATATTCATGAATTTGCCTAATCCAATAATTTCAGAGTGATAATAATTACCTGTTTGTTCTTCACAGCATTCATCCTACAGTAAGAATGAATAAATGATGTGCTGAACAAAAAATCTCTTGCTTTTCCTATATTTTCCTGTTGTGTAGAAACATGGTCCTTAGCTCCTGTACTACTGCAAAAATTTCATATCATCGTAATTTCAGTCACCACCTTTGCAAATGGAAKGGCATTATTTTTTTAGACTCCTTCACAAAAAACTCCTCTGATTGTTCTTGTTCCCCTTATCTATACTTTTCATGTTTTCCTGATACTGGTGCTCCTTTCATCCATCACAATCACAGGTGATTGTCTGACAAATTCATATTTGAACTGTTTCTAATCTCCTGTGTGAATACAGCCAATTGTTACTGATCTGTTTTGCTACTGATTTACTCTAGAGTCTCTGACACTCCAAAAAGAGAGTTAGCACAGACTCATTTGTTGTAAAGAATGACCCCAGTGTGAAAGACTCCCACCTCATTTACAGTGCAAATAATTCATTTGGCTGTTCTATAATGTCTTTATCTTCCCTTACTGCTTCTTCTCATCCTGCTAGCTGTCCAACCATACTGCTTCTGATGTAGATACTCTTAGCTCCCATTACTTCTGCAAGTTGCTTTCACTAATATTTTAGCTAGATTTGCTGTGGTTTAACATTTATTTTGATGGGGATTATACTCTTCCTTTGTTTTCTTTCTTTGGACGCCACATCCACATTTTGGAAGATGTGTTGTCATTTTGAATAGTGTCTGTTACACTGCTCTTTAACTCTGCCAGCTGCTTCGGGATGTGCTCATTCAGAGTCCATTTTTATTGATGCCATCAATGACTAGCACACATTTACTCTTTTAAAAGCATGCATGCCACTTGCAAATATTTAATTCTTTTAACTACTATTTCCACACCTGCCTCAAAGAGTTTTGTCACTTTTATACAATTCCCCAACTATTTATCTCAAATATTTTGSTGATGACTTAAATGTCACAACAAACCCAAGTCTCTGAATTGCTTTTTAAGTGTTTACTAAGGATAGAAATCATACAACAAAGCAAAATAATAAAAGGTAAGTTGTCATGAAAAGCTTTCTCCATTTGATTCACATATTAATGTGAGATTAATGCTCCATTAGTGTTTGTTTCATAAATTTGCACATGTCTACGTTAACATCATCCATGGCATCGTGGGAGGGAAGCAAGGGAGGAGAGGTGGGGAGGCAAATTTATCCTAAAGGTACTACACTGAATTCTTTGTTGTCTACAAAATGCTTTAAAATTATCTTTGCCAAAACCTCAAAGTGTAGTTAGATCCTGATGCATGGCTTAATGGAAACATCAGTTTGGTTGCAAATATTTCAGTGTGGTAAAAATCATTCCTTCAGCAAATCTATATGTGAAGACTACAAATTAAGCCACAATGGGTCCTAACTACAGCTTCAGAACTTCGGGCAGAGTCTTAGGAAAACCTCAGAGTTTTTGTGCTSTCTCTCTTAGCAAAGTATACAAGAATCTTCTTAAAGTAATAAATGGAAAAGGAGTCATGTTCACCTGAAACTTGGGACTTGCTACGTGGTTAATTACCTCATTCTACCTTTCACAGGAGTATGACCATGTTTGTGCCATACTAAATTTCTTTAATATCTGTAAATGTAAATAAGTATTTATTAAACTATAAATTCCCTCTATATTTTGATCTGCTTTAAATAATGAGTAAATATATTTCTCCTTTTAGAAGTCTTGTTACAAGTTGGAGAAGTCTTGTTACAAACAGGAGAATTTATGCAGATAACATACTCTATCCATGTTATATGTATAAGTTTACGCAAGTGTATAAATATACATTTTTAAGCTTGCTCATATACTGATGCCTAATGGTGAAAAACAGATGCTTTTTTTAATTTTTAAGAGCATAAAATTCCTGCCAATGGGAAAGAAGAGCTGAATTTATTTTTTATTTTCCACATTGATACTTTGAATCCTGTAAGAAAGCCAGTCATTTTTTAAAAACAGAAGAAATAAGCCAGAAAAACTGGAAAACTGGAAGACTGGAAAAACAGATGTCATTGTAAATGACAAATAAGAATACAATTCTGTTTTTAACAAGTCTCTTCAGAAATTTTCCAATCTGATGTGATTTTCTTTTCATATGGTAGCTTGAATAGGGTGTAAGAATAGCTTAGAAGTAAATCTCACAATTCAAATACTGTATTATAGATTAAATMATTTTATTTTAAATTTAATTTAAGTGTTAGTGGGTTTTTTGAGTTTTTTAATTAAAACATTGGAAAATACATGCATAAAGGAGAACTTTAACCAAACGTTTTGTAATAAGCCTGCTCAGAGTTGTGAACTCTGGGAAGCCAAGTGCATAGCCCACAGCAGCTGACCCAGAAATCACTGCTCCGAAATGATCCCGGGAGAGCTGATGCTATTTGTCAGTGATAGAAGCGTTTGGTGTGATCAAAAATTGCTTTAAACCATTTGGTCTATTTCTGTTTTTGCTTCTCACAATAATATTGAACCAACTTGTGGTTACTACAGAATGAGTCCAAAGCAATGAMAGAGCAGAGGCAGACAGACCTGTGTGCTTAGCCAGAGCCACGCTTTGTCATTTTATCATACAGATCATGTCAGCTGGCAGCAGCATGAGTAATCTAAGCTTCAAACAACATCATTCTGCAGATAAATCAATGAACACAGACAGAAACAAGCTAAGTCTATTTTAGACAGCCTAATGATCAGCAGTTTTTTCTAAYAGCTTGTCAGACTTCAACCTGTCAAGCCTGAAGATTTAGGGACACTGATTCACTGGAGATTTCCTGATTGCATTCCTGCTGGGCTATCTATGAATCACAATAGGAGACTCCTAGGAAAAGGGGAGAAAATGGATGGCCTTCAGGCCCTCATGAGGCACAGGTTATTGTCATGCCTTAACTAAATCCTAATTACTCTGATTAACAATGCAAGCCTGTCACTGCTCATGCATAATAGTGGAAAAGTTTGCAGTAATGACGATGAAATTCTGCCACTTCTGCTCAGGCCCCCACACGTGCCTTGCTGGGGCTTTGTGGGCCCTGCGTGCCATTCGCCCAGCTGCTGTTTCCAAAATAACAGCGTTGCCAGGGTGAGCTCCATTTGCAATGCAGACCAGACCTGAGCGCACTTGGTGAGATCAACTGGCTCACAACATGGGCTGCAGGATTTAAAACATTTTGRGAAGTTACTGGCTCTGCAGATCAGATTTCTTGCTGCTTCTTGCTGCTGTATTAATTTTCCCATTAAAATCAAAGGCCTATGGTAGGTTACCATTCAAATTTAATGTTATCTTTTCATAAATATTGTCAATACCCTATCTGTCTCAAAGCTTTGTCACTGCTTAACTGTTAAGTATCTCTGAAGTATAATGGAAATAATATTTAGGCAGGTGTCTGCAACAGCATATACACATCTACTTGGAAGGAAATAGCCAACAGTTTAGKGAGAGGTATAGCACTGCTTTCATTTCAGAGGAAAAAAGAAGAGGAGAAATAGTCTCTCCTTTTTCTTTTAGAAAAGAGGAGAGACTTTATTTCTAGAGAAAAAAGTGTATTTTGAGATGCACACTCTATATTGCAGTTACCTATGGAGCTTTGGCAGCCCCAGAACCTTTGCCCTCTCAGCTTCTATTAGCTCTGCAATCTGATCCTGCCAGCACCAAAACCGACTGCAGCTYGCAGAATTAGCCTGTGCTGACTCCATGCTGACACACAGCATTTCCTACCCTCACCTCCACACCCACGTTCATTAAACACTTGCAAAGTATTGGAGTGCTCAGCAATGAAGCCTATAAAATYAAATACTCAGTTATGCTTCAGTAGGAAAATTAGGGCATAATAAAACTCTAAACTTCTTGTTTCCCTGTTTTAAAGGATTCCTGGAAAATTCTGTGTTCTGCTTTGCCACATTCCTCAGCAGAGCCCACAACTCTGAAGGAGA
Organism: Cardinalis cardinalis; assembly: GCA_014549065.1. NCBI lineage: Eukaryota > Metazoa > Chordata > Aves > Passeriformes > Cardinalidae > Cardinalis > Cardinalis cardinalis. The sequence continues at coordinate 2,916,593 of JACDOX010000023.1, forward strand.
GTTTTGTCTTGGAAGAGCAGAAAATGCTGCTACTTCTTTTGTGGATGTGTTCAGGGTCTTCTGCTYCACAGCCAGCGCATCTCTTGGGCCTCTGAGATTTGGACTTTACCATGTGATCAACGGAAAAGGAAAGGACATTTTATTCTCCCTGTTTAAAGCAAAATTTCAAAGTGAAGTATGGGAAAAAAGCCCCATGGTAACGATCTGCTTTGAAATGACAGAGCTGTTTCCCTGTCAGAAGCAGCATGCTGATTTCACTAAACTTTCTCTGGAAGCTCCCTGGGCAGCCTGGCCAGCTGGCAGCCCTTTGCCCCTCCCTGATAGCTGATGCCCTTGGCACTGGGTGCCCAGCTCCAAGCAGCGCTGCCCAGCAGCTACAGGGACCCACAGAGTGTCTCCTTGGGACAGGTATTGGGAAAAGTTGATGTTTCATTCCAGGGCAAACAAAATGAAATGTTGACAACCTGGAATTTCCCAGAAAACAGATGTTTCCTTTTCTGGCCAGCTCAACCWACACACACACACACACACACACRCACACMTACACACTTGCAGAATTATTAACTGCTATGTAATTACTCCAGACTGTATGCCCACTTCCACTGTGTGGTGTGGAGGGAATCCAGCCTTCTAATTCCCATGTCAGAGCAGCCACCAGAGAGCCACAGAGACTGGSAAAGGGTTAGGTGCCATAACTCCTTCATGGAGCAACACGGAGCTTTGTGCCAGGTCACAGTGTGGAGCATCTGCTGTGAAGGAAGGAGAGCACTGACGTGCCTGAGCAGCCCACAGAGAGCCACAGCCCGTGGCTGACAGAACAAAGTACAGGAAAGGCATCACTGTTTGGATCAGCAGTGGCTCCATCCCCTGGGAGCCCTCTTTTTCTCTTTTTTTTTTCACAGGAGCGGTTGCAAAGTGCCAAAAGCTATCGGGAAGCCTGCATTACATCAGCAAGCTGAGTGTACTGACCTTCCGAGCCAGCCCACAGGGAAGAACGACAGGAGGGAGATTGCAGGGGAAGATAGGACTACTTAAGTAGCAATTCATTGTGAACCACTTCTCTAAGCTGTTGATAGAAGCATCAAGTGTGAGAGAGGAAGGGGACTTATCTTCTTGCCCAAGCAGAACCCTAATGACTCCATAATGACTGCTAAATAATGTTGCCAATAATCTCCATTTAATTATACAGCTCCAACAAGTCCTAAAAAGGAAAGAAAACACAAAAGGCGTCTGCAGTCCTAACAAACCCAGCAGCTCCTTAGCCTAGTTCTGTAAAATGCATGTCGTAGGAGTTAKCTCCTGGAAGAGAATTGCCATCCTTCATCTCATCTGAAATAGTCACTCACGGGAAATAAATTTGCTCAGCTCTTGACACAGCCATCAATAAACTCTGTCTGTTTCTCTCTGGCTTGTGAGCATCCAGGTAGGATGTCCTCAAGACAGAAATATATGTTATTTCACAAATCTCCTTTGCAAGGCTCTTCAGAAGCATTTTATCTTTGACCAGAGGGCACTACAAAAGCAGGGTGTTTAATGAACACAGCACCACTTCATGCGAAAATTTGAGGAATATTTTTCAGACAGATGCCTATTGTAAGAGCTGTTGACTTTCACAATTGGCTTTTTAAAAGCCTAAAATTATGAATTCCCTCTTTATCATCGTAAATTTTTTTACAGATGCTGAAAGTCTGAAAATAGGCCACTCTTGGAAATAACAACTTAATAGTATACTGTGTGTACAACAGGCTAAGGAGAATATTTAAGCACAAAATTCTATTTTTGGCTTAATATTCTAAAGCTTTCCTAATGCTCATTTCACTAAAATATTTCTTCAGGCACAGCCCAGATTCTGGCCAATACAAACACTGTTTTCATCTGGAATATTCAGCAAGATAATTGATAAAAAACATGGCATAATAGGTGAAGGATCTGTCATTTGACTTCCACCACCAGCTCAGGAGACTTACTGTTATTATAAATAATACAAATTAAGAAAACACAAAGAACCAGGTTTCTAGTTACAGTGTAGAAAGAGTGCCAAATTCTGGATTTGGGGATTCAATTACAATGTGCAAGCCAGCGAAGCAGGAATGAAGAGCACCTCCAGAACTATATTTTTATGAAAACATAGTGTGAGTTCATCCACCAACTAGTGCACATTTAATTTTAGCCACATGTGTTAAATAAGCTGCCCTTAAAGCTCCAGCTGATGAACTGTGTTGGTTGCTCATTTTGGTGAGTTTGCAGACCATCACCTGTCCTACCTCCCATTTATCTGTATAGAGCAGAAGAAGTGTAGGTGGGGAAATTCACAAACCAAATTTGAGATTACCTTAAATGAGATGGGAATTATCTTATTAAAGGAAGGAGAGGTTATGTTAAGTAGCAGTCAAAAAACTGCTCTGTCTTAGCTTCATATAAATCTGAGAGTAGGCACTGATTCCAAAGTGGGAGAGATGTGGTTCAGGGAGCAGCCCTTCTCCCTTTCCTGTGCTTCCATGGCCATGGAAAGCACAGGAATAATCACCCTTCCTTTGGAAGGGAAGAAGCACAGGCAGACACTGCACCTGATTGTAACATGAACCTGAGCTTTACACAAGCTCTACAGTACAAGAGGCACAGCCACATCTACTCATCTCACTGCAAATACCACAGAAATCCGAGCAGGTCACAGCTGATGGCGAACTTGAGCAGCGTGGAACAGCCTCCCTGGATCTCTGACTGAGGTCTCCAGGAAAAGGGCAGGCACAGGCTCCTTCCCAGCACCCAGGGGCTTCATCTCCCTGTGCAATAGAGACTGAGAAGAAAAACAAAAGCAAACAGAAGGAGATGCCAAGGGAACAAGCTGAGTTCAGAGCAGAATACAAGTCCCAGAAGGTGATGGGAAATAAGGAAAGGCTCTGTATTCCTCTAGTGGAAAATATTAGAGCATGAGCACAGTCTGGAGTGCCCTTATTAGACAAGCAGCAGCCACTTCTCTTCTTCTAACCTCATTTTTTTCCATTAAAAAATAAAAATTAAAAAAAAAAAATTGGCCAGTTGATGTGATTCAGCTCCTGAACTGGCTTTTCTAGAGGTAACGCTTCCTGTCTGAGGTACTGTTTCTGGCTCACTGGATTTCCTGGCTGAAATTTTCAGTCACCTAGGGAACCTGTGTGTTCACACATGTACCATGAATTTAAGCAGGAAATGTCATCTGAACCCCATGAGCAGATGTGAAATATTCTGGGATGTTGTTTTTGGTGGGTTTTTTTATTCCTCTCTTTTCACATACTCTAAATTTGCTGCATCTTCTATCAGTCTTTTTGCTTCTTTGTTCTTTCTTCTCATAGTTTCTCTTTCCACTAAGACTCCTCACATTTCACTCCCTACTGATTCATATTTCTCTCTTTTTCTCCTGCAGCTACTAGCTTCTTCTGTGGTTTCRACTTTCTTTTGTCTCCAGATGCACTCCCTTCATCTTCACTCCTTCGTGTCATCAGTCTGCCCTATCTGGCCAGTTGCCCCACATGTAAAAGCTGAACCATCTCTGCTGTTCCCAATACGACTTATAAAATGGAAATTCACTTTAGTGCTTCCTCCCCAGCTATATAGATCATCCAAGCTCCATGCAAGAACATCAAGGTAACTGCAGAAACACCTCTGCAATATTCTATGGTATGGTGGAGCAGGGAGGGAGAGAGACAGGGTGAAGAGGAATTTACACACATCTGCTTTTCTTGGTCACTGCCTATAAAGTATTTAAATGGCTTTGAACGCTGATATCTGCACCACGCTGTTCCACAATGTCCCAGATTTTCCACTGSCATCTCCAGTGTGCTGCAAAGGAAAATTCAGGCTTTAATTGGGCAGGTTCAGACACCTGTCCATCCATGAATTCCCAGGCATGCTCTGTATTTGTCCACATGGATGCAAATGCTGGTGTTTGCAGCCAGTCTGTACCACTGACTCAGAGGTTCCTCTCCTGTATCCAGATTATTTCTGTGGTAAAATAGGAAGGCAGAAGCTGTCCCTGCTCCAAACACCTTCAACAATTCTCCAGAATACATCTCTGTCTTTGATACTGTTCCTACGCTGGAACACAAGCATACTGAAAACAACAAAAATCAGGCAGCACTTCTGCTTCTTTATTGAATATAAAATATGCTCTGATGTGGAGCCATACAATATGTGATTATGCATTTGGCTCCATAGGCACAATACCCCATCACTAAATTTTAAAATTTCTTTTTAAAATTACAATTGTAGATTAATTTTTAATGGAAAAAGGGCAATTAATTTATCTTAGTACATATCTGATAAATTACATTTTCTAAGTCTACATTTTAGCCTAATACCCAAACAACTGCACAGCTTACTTTAAAATATTTAGGTCCTTTGAGGTCAGGCTTCTCATTGCAGAACTCACTTACAAAAAGCTATTAAAGTCTGCCAATTCTGCAGTGCAAAATTTATAGCAACAGGTCAAAAGACAGTTCCTAAAGGAATCCAGCAGCCCTTTGTAGTAAATCAGYAGTCATGTCTTTGATAAATGTCTCCTGAGTCCAGCAGTAACTGTTCCTCTGTGCTGAAAGATAAAACAGTGGACTTGTACGAGGCATGGGGTCTAGGGAAAGTCACACAGCAACAAGGAACTGGCAAATGACTTCTGAGGAAGTAAAGGTGAGCCCAGCACTCATGAACACTGAACTTGGCAGCTCTGGAACACGAGATGGAAGCCTGCCTGGGCACGTGAATTCAGGTGTGTTGCTCAAGTATAAAATGTGCAGCACCTTGGAGGACAATAAGGCAATTGCTCTAACCCAAATGAGAGRCATAAAACTTTTTCAGATCGATAAAACCCACTCCAAGTGTACCTATTTTCATGGTGTCATGAACTTMTGTGTTCAGCCTATTACTTGATAATTCTGTTGGACTGCAGGTCCTACCAGCAAGGAGCAGAGGTTCCTCCAGGCTCCATTTTAATGCTCCAAGGGCCAATCCTGCAGCTGCAAATGACATGAACAACCTCAGCTTAGAGGACCACTGTTCACACAAAGCTCTTTTTTGCCTTTCATGGCCACATCTGCTTCCCTGATCAGCCACACTCAAGCCAGTGAGAATATTTTACACATCTGTAAGCTGGTCCATGCAGAGATGCCACAGGCTGAAGAGGAACCAAGGAGCCCCTGGCTGGTTTGGAAGGATGAGGATGAGGTCTAGGGCTCAGTTTTCACCCAGCAGAAGCAGTGCTCCCCTGGGAGGTGTCATAGCAGCCCAGCATTTCAACACCACGAGAGGCCAGACAACATCAGAAGCCACAGCAGCCTGTTTGCAGCCTGTCAGTGCCTCATCATTTTAACCTCAGGGCAAGTGGGARCTGATTAAGTCACACATTGCCAGGGATAGTTGGGGCTCTGGTACCCTCAGTCCTTGGGCAGGGTCAGATTTRGAATGACCACAGTACTTTGTTGCTGCAGTGCTTCACAGGTTTCTGCAGCTGGAATAGGATAGCTGAGGATGCGGGCGACGGGCGCAGAAGGAAAATGAATAGCTCACATAATTTTTCTGGCTGAGATTTATGAGCCCATCTCATCAAGATTAAATTGGTGGCATAGTCTCAAATGAAAACTAGGTGTGAGAAGCAGTTTAACTTGACAGCATGAAAATTTGTCCCCTGCTGGCAAAGAAATCTCTCTACTTTTTCTCCTAAAAACCCCCCAGTCTAGTAAAAAAAAATCTGGACTAACTCCTATCCAAGCTATCAAAAAAATCAGTCCAGTCAAAAAAAAACTGGGTTAACTTCCATCCAAGCCATCAGATCACAATTCAGGTACTGGAACCATGCTAGGAAAAATATTATTTCATATTCTTTTCTTTCCAACTCAGTATCTGGCTGCTTTCCACCAGGAGAAGGAAGGCCTCCCTCTGAGAGGAATGGCACCAAGCCCTCAGCAATTTTTTTTGCACTTTTTAGGGGACTGCTTATTATGATTCCCTTTTTGGTGACATTTCATCTCTATTATCTTAGGAGTAAATGCCTGTCTAGACTGGTTCACTAAGGATTTTCTGAAAATATCCTGGGATTTTTGGTAATAGTCTTCTGTACCTGCTAATGAAGATGTGTCATTACAATAGGAAAAAGTTCTCATCACTATTTCTGAAACTGTCTCATTAGTTGTCCACTGGATTTAAGTATTCAGGACTAAGCGTTTACACAGGGAAGTTCCTCCTGAATAATAAATTATTTTAGAAGAGAGATAGAGGAATCATTATTTCTGGAGCCACAGCATTTAAAAGTTCCCTCTGTGGATTCACACTTAATACACTTGATACAGGAGGAAGCTATTTTGTGGTCTGGAGAAGGAGAAGTTTTAAAACACGATAAAGTGCAGGACTAATGAACCACTGAGATCTGAGTGCCTCTTGCCTCTTTACATCTCCCATATTACCAAATACAATACAGTAAAATTTCATGCACAGGGACCAATGAATAAAGACATAAAATGCATCATTATATTGGACTCTAAGGACATTTAAAAGTTCTTTTTGTTGTGTAAAATAATATAGACTACCTAGAACTATAACTGTACTGTGTGGATAAACCTAATACAGATAAATCTAAGCTTTATAGGGAAGAGATCTCATTGTCTCTACTTTGCAGATGCTTATGAGAAAGAGAGCTGGTTATTACTGTAATTCCGGTTCTCTCTATGAGGAGGACACTCAAATCTGCTGTTCTAGTGCATTCTAGACTATTTATTCCCCCCTCCCTCCCACCAATTCCCATAGAAGCCTAGGAGCCCTTTCTCTCTTGAGACCCYAGACGAAATGCTGGAGCTCAGCCTTTCTGCTGCTTCTCTTCTCTACAGCAACGTCATGGCGTGTGTGGCAGCAGCTCTCTGGCCACAGGGAGAAGCAACTTTCACAGGCAYTGTCCTGGGGAAAAGTCTGTGAGAAGATCACAGAAAAGAATGAGAAACAATTCTTATCTCCACTTGCTGCATCTGTTGTTGTGAACATGTGGAATGTGTTATGGAGGCTTGATTTTGTGGTTTCTTAATTAGCCAATGGTGATGGTGYTTGGATTGGAGGACCAATTAGCTCCACCTGTATCATAACTGTCTATAAAAGCAATGGGTTTCTTAATAATGATATAATAGAATAAAGATTATTGATCAGCCTTCTGCAAATCATGGAATCAATGCTAATTATTACCTGGCTGGGGGCCTGTGATGACAGATATGTACCATCCTATTTTCTCCAAGAGTTCCAGCTCACTCAGCTATTCTCAGTGGTGTGGAGGAATCAGACTGGGTTCCTTCAAAAAATTGTTGCCTATGATCTGACTGAAGTTTCCTTTAATACAGTAGTCCTTCCTATGCCCTTCATATGGCTGCACAAGGAAAATAGGGAAGAAAAAAAGGAAATAAAAATTTATTTCAACATCTACAAAGCATAAACTAATCAGAACTCAGGCCTCTTGGTTCATGGTGCCACCATTCTGTCTCAATGCAGCCTGCTTGCRTGAAAATTCACAGCAGTCAAGTGCCCCTGAATCTGCTCTGTCAAGCCATTGGTACTACTTGCCAGGCTCCTAATACAGCCCCAAAACAATACCTAGGTTCCCATCAAAACCAAACATGCTTTAAAAATCTGAACTAAACCCTCAGCAAGTACATCTTTATGTATGCCCCAGTAAGACAGCTGCACTTTTCTTCCTAACCCAGCTGACAAAAGCTGCATTGAGACAGTGCTCCAGCTCAAAGGTACTTGGCTGTGGATGTGTTACTGGAGAGCAAATTAATCCAGAGTTTGAGCACYTTGAGAGGCTTTTTGGTTAATATTCTATCAGGGAAGAAAAAAACCCCATCCTACAGAACAAATATGCACAAGGTGAACTACTATATAATCAGGAAACTGRGAACAAAACCTTCCCAGTGACCCTTATGGACCTTCCTGTGCCTACCTGATTAACCTCTGCAGCACTCTGACGTTGTTGTGCTTGGGGATACTAAAAAAGGAGCTCTCAAGTGGACAGAGTGTGCAGCTCAGTATCAGCTGGGGCATGGAGGAATGGCAAGATCTGTGCCATAGCAAGTTCTGCCCACATTTAAATTCTTATTTGTGATGGTGGCCCTGTATGTAAGTAGGTGTATTCCCAGCCTCTTCTCCAGCATAGAAGTGCCTACAAACTTGGTCATGTTTTAACTTTTGTATTTTGTAGCTTTTGTAGCTTTTGTAGTGTTTTGTAGCTGAATTTCCACCATCTGAGCCTTGAAACCCACAGGGAGACTGCTGCAAATGACAATCCCAATGGGCCCTGTCCCCACCTCCTTCCCTGCAGTGCTCCCKGGGCTGGCCTGACCAGCCCAAAGTTTGCCTTGGGTCTGGGCTGTAGCTTATGTAAAATTAATTTATGTCTGTCTTCCATAAGGCTGATCCCATACAGAGGGAAAGAATAGATKACAAAGGAGGGATATAATGTCAATGGAAGCTTGAAATCCACAGTTTTAGATTTTTYCAGGTGTTCCTCCTCCTCCCTTCTTGCCCCTCACTCCCTCACATTTCAATTTCCTTTGCAGTCACATTTTTCCTTTTTAACGTATCTTTCCCTCCCCTGCTGCTTAGGAGCAAAGGACTCTTGTAAACTGCAAGATAAACTWATTTACAGCCAGGTTTTCTGGAGTGTTGAGCTCCCATCAAAGTTCTCAAATACCTGCCAGGTTCTCAATGGTTTGAGATTGCTGGGTTTTGAACATACTTGCTAGATCTAACAGATATTTAACTGGGATATGAGGTCTTTCAATGAACTAGTTGTATGCTGGGGTCCTGCATTCCCCTGACTAGAACKGATGACACACAAAAACTGGGAAGAGCAATTACCTGCAAGTTGCTAACAAAGCAGCGGCCTAACTTGTGCAGACAGAACTACAGTTTCTGCCTCTSCAGGGGTCTCTTACATTCATCCACTATTTTATGTAATTTACATCAGAAATAGGCCAGAATGAACTAGAGAAATAAGTTAGAGTGGATCTGTCAGAAAAAAGATTATCGGCTCTACCTTGCTAGCAGCTCTACATTTTTTAAAGAACTGCACTTGGGTATAATAGTTTTGCTGCAATTGTTCATCTCCACTACTCCGAGGGTCTCATTAGAACATTTTCTTCATGAAGAATGCTAAGCAAGGAGGATATAGCTTTCTGTAGCACTGCCTTTTAAATTTATGTGTGTCATGGCAGCCATCCCAAATGTCATGCTGAGAAACATCTCAAGTCTCTCAAAATAATGAGATTTTAAAAACACTTAGTCACCACTGACTTCTTACTATTTGTCTCCTGCCTTTGAAATCCATTTGAGGTCACATTACCAAGTGCTCATCCACTGGCAAGTCTGGAAATATAGCCTTAGAAAGAAAAGAAATCTGGGTTTCACAGATAGTCATTTGATACAGGAAATAAGGATTTGCTTGTGAGGCTCACAATAAAATCCTGAGATCTGGCAACATTAACAGTGTGATAATTACTGCAATTAATGTCAGCTTCAAGAGCCCTCATAGGAGATAATAATTCCTCTGTGTGCAAAATATCTTTTCCCATAAAACTGTTATAAGGCTTAGCTTTGTATGTAGCTGCCAACACGAATCAGTCAAGAACAATTCATATCAAACAATCCTATTTCCTATTCCAGTCAGGCAGAGATTTGGTGGGCACAAAAGCAGSATAAAATGCTATATTTCTACTTCATAAAATTATTGAATCATAAAATCATAGAATGGTCTGGATTGGAAGGGAATTTTAAGATTATATATTTCCAACTCTCTGCCATGGGTAGGGGCAACTTCCAGTAGGCCAGGTWGCTCAAAGGCCCATCCATCCTGGCCTTGAACACTGCCAGGGATGRGGCATCCACAGCTTTTCTGGGCAGCCTCACCATCCTCCCAGTCTAGACTTTCCTCCTAACTTCTAGGCTCAACCTACTCTCTTTCAGTTTAAAGCCATCACCCATTGTCCTGTCACTACATTTTACTTGAGGAGGTTTTTTTATATCATCCCAGACGACATTAGCATTAGCAAATTAGGTAAACAAAATAAAAAYTGACCCAAGACAGATGCCCATATGACTCAAAACTATAGGATCTGCTGGAAAAAAAAATACCTAAAAAGAAATGAGCAGTGGCTCATTGTCAAACTACAGGACACTATAATGTGGTATTTCCCAGGCATCCCTCCTGGGCCAGTTTAAAATTTTCATTAATAAAATTTCTTCTCACATTTTCAAACAATGGGAAGCTTTCAGGGCCTGGAGGCACATGGAAGATGATGACTAGTCTTCAGAAAAGACAGAGGAAATGTTCAAATGCTATTGAAAGTACAGTAGGAGGATGTGATTTAATATGCATAGTGGCAAGGCTCTAGACAGGAATAACCATGTGCACMAATTCAGAACAGGTAATGATCACTTCTGCAGAAGATGTTTTGGAGATAGTAGTTTAAAAACTAGATATGGTGCCATGCAGTTAGAATTTTTTTTAAAAATTGATGGGAAAGAAAAGGAAAAAAAGGAAAAAATCATGCTGCATTTTATAAACACTTCTAACAGAAATAAGTAACAATCCTTTTTCTTTGACTTGTGATGCCAAAACTGTAAGTGAAGTTCCATTCCCAGTTTTAGTACTGGAATTATAAGAGGTAAACTCATATAAAGACAGAATGGAAATTATATTAATTTTTTTATATATACATATTCGCAATAGTCTAACAATGACTAGGACAGAARAAAATAATGAATCTAAGTAACAACAGCATAATGTAGGTCCCTCTTTAGCTTCTGGACAATTTCCAATGACAATATCTTTTATAAGAACTAACTTTTATATTTAGACAATCTAATGAAAGAAATCTCATAAATAGCTATACTATAAAATAATCTGATTTTGTAGTGTACCATTCCTGCTGAATGTCCAATGGATAAGTTCATGCCACATCAAAAACAAACTACACACCAGGAAGCAATTTGTAGTGCAKCTAAACAAAGTTTGCAACTAAGAAGTGATGTAGAGTACTTTAGTATTTGTTAATAATGTGCAAAAAAACCCTCAAAGTATCCAGATAATTCTGTTTCCAACTATTGCCTTTCAGTTATTGTTTCAGGCTTTCTCTGTTATGCAGTGACCGAAATTATCTGAGTAGTGATTTGTGGAACTGGAATCAGAGACCTAAGTAAACTAGTGTAGGCCACTCAATGGGGAAAATTTAATTTTATCTATCCTGTTGGATAATTTGATGCTTGGTTTTCTTGGTATCTTTTCAATAGAAATGCTAAAAAAAATAGTCCTACTCATTTAGATCTGGAAAGTTGAAAAGAAATTCAACAGAGACCAAGTAAGTTTTCCAGGAAAACACTCCTAGATCAAGCTGGATATTGTTCACTTTTTCTTAGATAACCAATAAAGAAGAAATATTGAATAAAATAATTAATCAGGTCTTTAACAGAAGTAAAAGGTGCACAATTCCCTTCATCCTTTCCACATATCATCATTCAGTGTATGGTGGATATAATTTCAACTAAACACTTTGAAAAGCTGAATGCATTGCAAAACTATGGACTCCCACTGAACTTCTTATTAGCATGTCCCTTTTTTAGAGAAATCCAAAAATTTGGCAGGGAAATTAAGAAGTTAATTGAATCTACTTCTTGTGAAATAGCCAAGGGCAAAGAAGATGTACTGATGTTAAATGATAACATTTCATTTCTTTCCTGTCCTGAAAGGTGATATGTGTTAGAACTAATGCCCCTTGGCACAAGAGTTTGCTGGAATGTGCTGGTTTAGCATGGATCAGTGATCTTAAAGCTTTCCAAAGTGGGTGCAAATGTCACTCCACCAAGTAATGAGCACCAGGGAGGATTGTTCCCTACAGGATCTGTCTAAATAAATACAAAACTGCTAGCTGTCAGTCTGGGAAAAGGGTCAAAGGCTATTTTTTTTCAGCTGATTGCTTGTTTGTGAGGCATACAAAACAATACATGAAAAATAAGGAATTGAGTAAATACCAACCAGCACATGGGAGAGCTTTATGAGACTGATCAGTGTGTAGAACTGAAATGAATACTCATGTGAAAGTCATGAAACTTTTTCTTTCTTTCTTTCTTTCTTTCTTTCTTTCTTTCTTTCTTTCTTTCTTTCTTTCTTTCTTTCTTTCTTTCTTTCTTTCTTTCTTTCTTTCTTNTTCTTTCTTTCTTTCTTTCTTTCTTTCTTTCTTTCTTTCTTTCCTTCGCTCTTTCTTTTCTTTCTTTCTTTCTTTCTTTCTTTCTTTCTTTCTTTCTTTCTTTCTTTCTTTCATTCTTTCTTTCTTTCTTTCATTCTTTCTTTCTTTCTTTCTTTCTTTCTTTCTTTCTTTCTTTCTTTCTTTCTTTCTTTCTTTCCCAAAAAGAAAATATTTTGTAACTGAAACGTGAATATGCAATTGCACCAGTATTTGGACTAAGAGTATTTTCAAAGAAATACTTGGGAAGGATTCAAGAAGTGAGGTCTGTGTAACTGAGTGATGATTCATTTCTCATACATAGTAGATTATTCTATGGCAATAAGGGTTTTTTTAGAATATTGTGATMTGCAGAGCAATAGTAGTCTATAAACTACCTTTTCTGTGAGGCTGTGAGAGCTAACAAAGAAAGCAAGAAAAAAAATGCCCACAGACTTAAACACAGAGTGCTATACCTTAACTAGATGAATGCTAGAGAACAGGAAGTGGAAAATATTTGAAAATCACTGAACTAAACCATAATCAAATAGTTTATAAGCAAATAGAGTTTGAGATATACTGACTGAGGAGCCAGTCCATCTCCTTCTGCCTTCAGTGAGAGCTTGGATGACTCCCTGGTTCAAGGCCCAGCCCATTGGAATCAGTGTGAGTCATTCACAGACTTCAGTGAACCTGGCTGTACTTGAAAATCAGTAATTTTATAAAATAAGTTTGTTTGCAAAATGTGCATTTATATATAGGAACTAAGCTAATCAAATAAATATTTTGTTGTAAATCATTTGCCCTAAATCCAGTGCTTACCTAGTTTCCTTCAAAACTTCTGTATAATATCTGCAGACCTACACTGTAAACTAAATGGAGTAACACTGAATTCCAGCATTCCATGGAGTTCCTTTTGAAGGTTTTATATGCTACATATACACTATATTCATATTTAAAACAGCTGTTTAACATATGAGGATTTTACTACTTAGTTTACTTCTACCATTTTTCCATTAATACATTCACCATATATGCAGGCTTACAAACTGACTAAAACAGACCCAAATGTTCTAAATACACAGTCAGTTCATTAACAAATGATAATAAAGAAAAGGAAAAATACAGTTTTTCTATTCATGCTAGCTGAAAAGATACAAAAGAAACAGACTGATCATCCAATTCCACAGACTGCAGAATAAAAAGATGTAAGCCTTCACCTAGCAAAAACAAAAATAAAAATAAAACAAAACCCCAAACAAATCACATATTTTGAAACAGCTTAAAGAAAATTCCAGAAGAAAATAATTAGAGGCACATCTTTTTCTGGTTCTGGTCTTGCTCTATTCTCAGTGTCAGGTAATGCAGGTGTATTTTCTGAAACAAAAGCACATCCTCATGTTTTCAAAAGTACCTAGGGATCTCCTTGGCTCTACAGAAACCAGCTGCATCATGTCTCCACTCAAACATATAAAACCAAAGGCACCAAAACCCTCTCCTGTTCTAAGAAACTCGGGGTCATAGAAATGGCTGCTCTCAGATTCATTGTCAGTACTGAACATTTCTACGAGCCCGTGAGCTTCCACAGCCAGCACGGACACGCTCACCCTTTCCACTCAGGCTCAATGGCAAACTGAGCTGTGGGTCTGCTCTGGGTGGAGATGGCAAACAGATGAGTTCCCACACTTGTGTGCATTTGGGTTCTTTTGGGCAATTTTACATGAATTCAGAGGTCACTGGAAAGTGAACCCTGACAGGACGGAATGCTTAAATTACAAGACAAAAAGCAAACAAACTTGACCCCCACTCTTCGTGATCACTCTGACAATTGTGAAACGAAAAAAAAAAAAAAGAGGAAATCACTGAATGTTTGTTAGGAAAAGCATCTTTTTGTGCAATATAGTGTTATACCCCTCTGTGAAATGGGGAGATTAAAATCCACTGTATCTTTCAGTTTTTCTAATTCTCTTCTCCCCCTAAAAATTCAGGGACTGGGGACAAGCGTGGCACGCACTAAGCATTCCAATTGCTTTTGAAAGGAGCGTTTTGCTAGTGGAAAATGTGCTGTCTCTTTGATTGCAAATGTAGTTGATTGTGAGGAGAATGAAAGGATGACCTATGACATGACCTGCTAGCACAGTAAGGTCATTTTTTTTCCCCCTCCTCACACAAAAGATAAGAGGCTGACTGCTTACAAAGTGTTCTGGCAAATGGACAAATTAGGACTGCCTGGACTCCCGCTCCGGTCAGGCAAGTTATTCTAAGTGAAGATAAGTGAAAGTTTGAAATGTTTTGAGGAGGAGGCAGACTGCGAGCTTTCATTCCTTCCCCAAATGGATGGATTGTGAAGGAAGGGAGCTGTGCAAAAATGGCTGGCCCAGGAGTTTCAGGTTTCAGACTTCAGGTTTCCATAGCTGAGCAGCAGAGAGGAGGAGGAGGGCAGGATGACTGCATGGATGCAATGTCGGAAGGCAGCAGCTCAGGACAGGAAGCCTCTGTTTGACTCCCAGCCTGACCATTTGTTTTCTGTGAGGCACCACACAATAACAGGCAGACAAACAAAATCCTCCTTTGAGATGCTGAGGCACAAGCCAGATCTTGGGTAAAATTCCTACAGCTGTGTTACCATAGCATTTTATCTGAATAACACCTGTCCTTTCAGGACAACTCTGACATTGTGAAAATTTAAATTTATGGCTTTTAAATCCAAACTTGCGTTGGCTGGGCAGGTCAGTGCATGGGCCAGTTTCTCTCTGTGTGTATCCACATGCATAAACTGACTCTTGATCTACCGTCAGACCAACATTTCAAGCTCTGTATGAGTCAGAAAAAATGTTTTCATACCTTGGTGTGTGCAATGAGATAAAATTATCTGTGAGAAGTGTTCAAATAGGCTTGTGCTGTTCATTTATACACCTAGCTAGAAAAATGAACTGCTTTTTAGCAAAACTAGGGTCACATTTCTATTGAGCCCTCAGCAAGGCTCTAGTTTGGGTGAAAGTCCCTTGACTCCAACAAATAAACAGCCTAAAGCTCAATCATTTTAGCACAGAATTGCTTTGAGAATTGGGGTTTGAACCCTAACCCTCAGTGCAGAATTCCTGAGTATGAACTCATTCAAACCAAAGCCAAAACAAAGGTTTTCATGAAACCCAGGAAATCTGAAACACCAACTTTCTTAGCAGTGCTACAAAGCAAGCTCCAGAAAACCACGGAAAAGACCATGCACCGCAAAAAAAAAAATTAAACAGATGGAAAACGTCATTTTCTGGAAATGCTTATTTCTTCCTACAAAACTTCCAGGTTCTTTAATTTCTCTTTGATTTGYTTCAGAAATATACAGTATCAGTAAACTTCCACCTGAAGTGTATGTGGCACATTCCTGGTATCAGCTGGAWATCAAGGAAGGCTCCAAACAAAAGCAGAACCTGAATCCCACCACAGGGTGACAGGCCAGATATATGTTTTCAGCACATTCATGGAAAGCTGTCAAATGTGGGGCTGTGTGATTTCACTTCACAAAATTTTTTTTTTTAATATAGGAATGAAATATTGACAAATCTGGAAAACTTGCAAAATGAAACGTATCCCAGCAAAACCCGATGAACCAGATTTGCACCATCTGAYGGAATGTCACTGTCAATTCATTTAGAATCTGGTCCAGAGCAATCTTTAAGCAAGTATTCTCTCAAAGCATGGCAACAATCTCCTGCAAGGGTTCAAATGTTTTCTATGAAAAACTTTCATATAAAGGGTTCATATGTTTTATATGAAGAACTTTCTTTAGTGCTTCACAGGGTCTGGAGCTATGTTAAGAGGCAAGTAAGAGGCAAAGCTGAAGCCCATTCTTGCATAAAGTATAGTCCCAAACCTATCCTTTTCACCAATTTTCTTAGTAATAAAAATGAGTGTATAATTGACCTTCTTAGCCCCATCAAAATCAAATCTGTGACATAAAATAATCAACAAGAGCAACTCTGTCCCGCATGTCCTGTGTCCCCCACCCCCACTGCACACAGCTCCCATTSCCTTCTGGTGGAAACTGTGGGAAAATTCAGTCCTGTGTATCTGTCAAGCCAAGTCTTCGTCTGTGACCAGAACAATGAAGACAGAGAATCTGGAGATCATTTCCCTCAACACTGTCTTGGACATGCTGGTATTATCATGGTTCTGTAGAGCATCCATACTTCCTTTGTCATGATTTTATCTCTAAAAAATGTGGGCATATCTGCACAGTGATTCACCATTAGGTTAAAATGAGCAAATTCAAATAGAAACTTTTATTGCCCCTTGTTTCAGAATATAAAACAAAATGCTTGACATCTGGTCTCCTTTAATGGCATCTGGAGTTGTGTCTAAAGAGATACTGCAAATTCAGTTTCTTCAATTGCATTTGAATTTCAGTGTGAGCTATATTAGCAGAACACAAACTTCTCGGTTTAGAGCTAGTTAAAATTACASAGCAAGAGAAAAGACACTCTCCAAAGTTCCTTTATCTAAAATCAGTGTCTCTACATGGTACACCCTTTGATCTCTGGACAACAAAGAACAACCTCAGCTTAGAGGSAGGATRAGAAGGAGAAGCTGAAGAAATAAAACATTCATTGAAAGGCACCATCAGCTGTCATTCAACCTCAGGGTGAGACACTGCCTGCTACCTTTTCAGATCACTTTTTGATTTCCAGCTTGCTTTCTTTTTTATTTCTGAGAGTAAAAAACTTACCAGCAGCTTCTGACATGYTTCAGATAAGCCATTTCACCATTCTACAGTCTCTGTGCAGCATTATCTTCTATCTTCCAGCAGTCATTTGGAGAGCTTCCCACTGCTGGTGTGGAACCACTGGTGATGGATACAACACCTCGGGTTAAGCTTTGCTGGGAAAGGGATGGTACAGACTCAATAGATCTCATGGCTAGAGCATGGACATGGGTTTCTACTCTGAAACACCTCTGTCTCCAGCATAAATAAATAATTACATTAATTATGTGAGTAAAAATTCACAGAATGTGACTCATGAGGAATATACAAGGCTCTGGTAGCTAATTCCAGCTCTGCAAGGAACTGAGTCATAGCTCAGCAATCAGCACTTTGTTTGATGCACTATCAAATTCATAAAGCTGCCATGTTTTGGGCACTAGAAGGGCCAGAGATATCTATTTTGTTACCACTGATGAGCTGCAGTGAAGTATTGATGCTTCACAACTGGTGGAGGCAAAAAAACCAAAACTGAAACTCTCTAACTTTTAATCTACATTACATCAGTTTAAAACTGGGACACACTTAAGACAGATATGGCCAGTAACCAACAGTTCCTGCAGTTCTGCTGCCAGGCAGTAACTTATTAAGTTGCTATAACTCAGCTGTCTGTCTGAACCCTAGCACATTCAGTTAATGAACACTCGGTAATTTTTTTTAACCATGCTGAGATTTCTATTAAAAGCATTCGATTTGGGTTTTTGAATGTGGCTGCTGGGCTTTAGAAGGAGAAGGAAGTTATTAAACTTCTTCTCATGCATAGAGAAAAATCAGGGGTTAGAATTTCTTCTTGTTTTCCTGATTGTTATCAACTGGCTCCCACACTCACTTTCCAAAWGGCATTTATCCTCAGCTCATTACAGACACTGTTCTTATTTAGCAAGAAAAAGAGCAGGTTCCAGGAGCACCTTGACTCCACGTTCCAGGCTCCCGAATATTGTGAAGCTAACAAGTGCAAAATAAGGGCTTTGGAACACTTAACATGTGGCGACAGAGCTGAATATTTGCAAGTATATTGGTGCACTGCAAGAACATCAGCAGCAATAGGATAAGCTGTATCTCTACTCACTGGGCCAAATTCTGCTGCCTGTTTTCAATGCAGTTACCCCAGTGAAATCAGCTGAGTGACTCCAGATTTATATTCATGTAATGGAAAGCAGAATCTGACTCACCATATGGAATCAATTTGGAAAGAAGTCTAGTTGCGAGTTTTATCTACAGCTTATTGAATTGTTCATTTTTCTTATTTTCTTATTTCTATTTTTCTTGGTTTACTTGCAGCAGATTGATAAGCAATCTGAATTCCTGCTGAGGACTAGAGTTGTTATTATCAAATATCTGAGAGCAAATGTACCTAGAGAAATGGATGGTCTCTCCTATTTCCCAACCACCATCCAAGTTTCTTTTTGTTGTTACCACACGAAACTCTGACCCACATCATGACCAGCCCAAAGCAAAAGTGTATAAATAAGTCATAAAAGAGTGTTTACTCTTGAATAACCTGTCCAGAGCCTGCTGCATGTTGATACAATCACAGCTCTTGCAGAATGGGAGGAATTCTGCTCCTTGGGCTGAAGACTCCACAGACCCCAAACAAGGGGCTCAGCGGCTCCTGGGYGCTGCAGTCCCTGCTCCCAGGGGTTCCACACATCTGGATTTGTTCCACAGCTGCAGTGCTGGGTCCATGCAGACCCCATGCCCATCACACAGGTTACAACAGACACAGCAGGCTGCCAGGCCCCTGGGGCTCCATCTTACCCCGGATGCCCTCAAGCACCCAAAGAGAAATCTCATGACRCTAAATGTCACCAGGATTGCCACATCAAGAATGTCTTTACTGGGATTCCCTGTTTTGACAGCTTTGGAACAGAAAACAAAACAGAGATCTATGAATTTCTGACCAAATCAATGGGCATGAGATTTATGCTGCCTATTCCAGTGGAAGGCCTGGGATGAAGCTCATGGCAGAATTTGAGAATTATCAGTGTTGTTTTTTGGTTTTTTTTCCAGAGACAGCATGTATGTCTGGAAAATAATTTTGAACCTATGTACTTAAGATAAAATTWAGCACTTAATTAATTCCATCTTAAATCCACAGAGGTGCAATTGATCCTAAAAGATATGAGGTTTGAGGTGATAATCTCTAATATGGGGCGGTGGATGAGGGGGTTATGAAATAAAGAACAAATAGAGTGAGTAAAACAAACTGTTGGCCTATAASTACATTTCAATAATGTTATATTTAGAAAGTGCTGTCTTAGGGTTTGTTATAACTATTATCATTCAATGAAAGCAAAATAATACTCCTTACACAAGTAAATAAGAAACATGACAAATAGAAGTTACAATTTTTATCAATGCAACCTCCTACAACATTGAAAACAGGGTAAGTGAACTCTCTTCAGCACAACACTAGATTTTCATGAAATAGTGAAATTTTCCAGAAATTACTTGGAGATGGACAGAGACACTCCTATGCAAATATTTAAACAATGTGAGAGAGGCACAACAGAAATGGGTCTGAATAATTGGCATTGTATTTTACAGACAGAGAAGCAAAGGAAAATTATTTAATTAATGTCAGCTAGTTAAATGCAAATCCAGAGTCTAAGATCCTCTTGTAAAGATAGAGGCAAGAAGCAACAAATTTGGCTGATAAAATTAATAGTGTACTTTCAGCAAGATTTATGAAAGACATTTTGAGTTAATACCATTAATGACATTTTGAAWGGGAAATGCACACTCTGATAAATGTACACAGCCTTGTGAAATAGCCCAAAGCTGGATAACTGAATGGGTCCGCAAAGAAAAATGAGAAAAGGAAAATCCATTCTAGCTCTACAGAGCTGAAATAAACTCAAGCAGCCGTGTCCCTGCCTGCTTACTTCCTGAGAGTGTTGGGGATGACAGGCAGCACTCAGGAAAGCAGGTCACAGACCCAGAGTCACCTGGACTGCTGTGTGAAAAGGCTCAGCCATAAATCAGAGCTCCAGCACGGCCAAGTGCACGGCCAAGCCCAGCTATGCAAAGTGAGTGCTTCCAAGACAGCAGACTACATCTGGCAAGTTGTGGCTCTGGAAATACTTGGGGTCTGGAGGTGTCYCTGATGCTGTGCTACAGCTGAAAGGGTTCATTTATTTCAGGGTCAGATGAAGAAATGTGATACTAATAAACAGGACAAGGAAAGTCACCAAACATTTACTTTGGGAGCTGGTGCCCAACTCTGTACAGAGTACAGAAGAGCCATAAAGAGTGCAGAAAATACTTGGAAAATGAAACAAAGGAATGAAAATTTTGCTTTAYACTGGAACACTCAGGAACTCAACAGATTCCTGTGTCAAGAAGAATATAAAAAGACAATTTGCCTGGCAACAAAAATGTAATTCTTCAGAGCTGCAAAAGATCAAATTATAAGAAGCTTAACTGTCTGAGCACTGGAGCTAGAAAAATTCTGAACAGTGASAGATTAGCCAGTAGGACAGCTTAATAAGGTCATAGTGAATTCCCATCATAGGCCATTTTAAGCCAGAACTAGAATGTTTTCTAAATTAGATGCTTTTTTGGAAGGAGACATAGTTATGAAAGTCCTGTATCCAAGTTAATGCTGGGGGTCAGAGTAAATGRTGATACTCCCTCCATCTGGTTTTGTCATCTCCAAGTAGGAGCCTCAGAAGAAGCTTCCAAAGGGAAAAAGCTGGCTCCTAACATATCTAGCTAGCATTAAATTTAAGTGTTTGGTTCTGATTGACAAAATGCATTCTTCAATGGTAGTCTACAGCAAAGTTATGATTTTCTAATCTTACTACTAAATTTTGACAATCTTTATTAGTTTAGATTGTCTTTAGCAGAAATACTTGTTAGGAAGAAGCTGTCCTCTGAACATCTGGTAAATTAGACAAATTCCCTTATAAAAGAAACTTAGAACTGTGAGAAAGTGACTTTGTGCAAGATTAGATTAACATAACTATTTACTTCAAAAAGGAAAGAGCTAAAGGACAATGCCATAACTTGTGCATCAAGTCTCTTGTCTCTGTTCCAGAACTAATTGCTATTACAAATATTGACTCTGTGCATCCTGCCAGCAATCCAACAAGATGTCTCTTACTACATTTGCTGTTGAATCAGTCCCAGCTCCAGAACTGCATGAGGCTGTTCTCCTGGTGTTTATACAGACCCCAGGCCAGAGCAAGTGATTAGCTCCGGCTGCTGCAGCCGCCCCAGCAGGGCAGGATGGCTGAAGCCAGACCTGCATTTACTGAGCTCATTGTTTGCCTCATCCCTGAATTTGCTGTAGGTGAAGACAGACAGTGAGCCCTTTATTTTTCCAGCTCTCAGAACTTTAATATTTATCCTTTTTAGCACAAAGGAAAGGGGGAAATGGTGCATCATGAAGCAATGTTTTTCATGCTAACAGGTTTTTTTCAGCAATGTAAGTCCTTGTTAAAACGTTTAGTAAATCAAAATTAACCTACATTAGAAGATGATTCTGTCAGGGAATGTAAAACTTCTTCACTTTTTGTGACTTAGGTTCCTCTGAAGAAATCAGAAAATTTATTTTGTTTGGGTCAAACACTGGGGAGTTCTCTCCTTTATTCTCATTTGGGACCAGCGCCAGTACACTTTTTTGCCTCTGTTGATGCATTGCATTTTTCCATCCCTTGATAACACTGGATAAAAACAAAATTATATGGCATAAATACACATAAAAACACAGGCTAAATATGSAGGCTAAGAAATACAAAATCTCAATCACCTTTGGCAGTAGCTCAGCAAAAAAAMCCCCAAAAAACCCAAAAATCATCCACAAAAGTTAAAACACTTAATCAGAACATTTCTAAAATCACATTCTTTGGCTTTTCCTTTCGTTTTTTTTTTTTTAACTGACCTAAATCTTTAAAGTGGAGTAAAAGAAGGGGTTAAGTAACATAAAGAGGGCTTCTACATCTTAAAATTGTTGGATGYCTTAAAATTTTCTCCATTCCTTTTTCCTCTCATTCCTTTTTTTTCATAAGGCAACTATGGAATGGAAAAATCTATTATTCACATGAAGGCTAGAATTCTTCCATTTAACCAGTCATATTATTTTTTCTAGAATMATTTTAATGCAGATTCAAAATCCACACAATTGGWTGGGATACATCCTATTCATGCCTTCAGTTAATTGCACATTCCTAAAGCTGTCGGTGATAATTTTGGTGAAATGTAGGGTGTGCTGCATGGTGAAAAAGCATCAGGCACATCCTTCAGACACAAATGGTTGCTATTGTTTAAGCTCAGTTTGTGGAAAGTAAATGCAAACTCTAATTTTAGCTTCAGTTGCTTTATTTCTGACTTTGTAAGCAATGYTGTGGGAGGAGTCTTTTCTTTCTATAGAGTATAGGATCATCTTAGTTAAACAAAATTTTCAATRAAAGAATGTCTAATCCTCAATCATCTAGAATAAATACCAATTTATTTAGTGATAGAAACTCATTAACTGGGCTCACATTGGCATTTGTATTTTCAGTTGACTTCATAYTCTGTGGAAAAAATACTTTTACTTTTTTGAAAATCTGGTCCTAACCAGATTTTTAAGATGTCACTTTAACAAGAATAGCAATGTCTGTGCAAGACATTTCTGTAATAGTTTTCATGAAGRATCCCACAGGAGAATAAGTTCAGTACTATCTTCCCAGTGGAAAAATAAGATTAAAAGGGACATCTTGCTTTATACATTAATTAGGCAGAGAAGAAACATCAGGGTCAGCAGCACAGTCAGAGGCACTGTAAGAAAGGTAGTGTGTGGCACCTCTTTGAGAGGATTAGAAATTACTCTTTTCCAAGCAGTCATAGTGGGAGCAGACACCATTTTTCATTGTGTCTGAGAGGCAGCAATAAGACTGAATGATGTGCCAGCAAAAGGCTGTTAATTTCCTTTGTATTGGCAATATAGAATGTGAACTTGTCTTTTCATCAAATTAGTTGTGGAGCAGACAGTAGACCATTTATCTTGTAGACCATCTTACATCTGACACCTGAAATTCACACTGTCCAAATTCAGCACTTTATTTTGGCAAGCAGTTTTGTGTTCAGATTTCTGGTATTTGCTTCTTGGATGATTCAGAGTACAGTAATTCAGGAAGCAATATTTTACATCATCCAGTACAAGAAGCGAGGCCATTTTCTCATATGCTTTTGAAGCCATCCAAAGCTATTCCTTTCATGGTCTAAAAGAAAAGGGAAGGATAGAAAAAAGTTTGAATGCGACTGCCAATAAAGGCCATTTATTTTGTATTTCACTTTTCAGACTTTTTTTGGTGTTCAACTATCCCAAATKCTGAAACAGTTCATTTAATAAGATGTTAATAATTTTGGAAACAACAGCAGAACTAACCTTCTTGCTAAGCAGACAGGGCTGTTTTGATATCTTAGTAATGAATAGCACCTTCATCCCTGACTACTACTAACCCTTGCAATGCTAAGTTGGCATCATTATAAAGTTCATAGGTCTTTTTTTTCCAGACCAAAAGAATGAAAGGTTTTATCGAGATATGAAGTACATTCCAGTCATATGGACAATTTCTTTATTGCTGAAAGTGTAGCTTTAAAAATCTATAGATCCTACTTATGAACAAAAAAATTCCTTATACAGCTGTATTGTGTTGTTTCCACATTTGTTTAAACACAGGAGTCTGGCTGAGGAATATACAAACGATTCATAAAAACATGCCTATGTTACACATGTGTGAACCACATGGAAAGTAACATGTGGATTTCAAACTCAGGGCATGGGTTTCCCTTTTTATAACTATTCGAAGAAAAAATATTCTTAGGAGGGACGTTTTTTCAATAACATTTTTTGAAACCTTAACTTCAGAGGGTATCAAAAATGCCTCTCATGAGATATGGGGCCACACATATTGCAGACAGCTGCTTGGAAAAGTTAAGACCCACCTGAAAAAGCAAAAGGGATGAAGTTTCCACAGCTCATTCYTTTCAGCAAAGCAAGAGCCATACCTGGAAGACCAACCAGAGATACCCTCCATTTACCTCCATATCTATTAAYTGCACTTTAAATTCCTGATCCAAATGTAAAAGATGGCAACATGTTGTATGAAGTCAAACAGGAGAGAGAAGCCATAGTTCACACAGTCACAGGCAGCAATGAAGCTCCCCATTTTCATGGAGTGCAGCTGACAGGTTTGAGAACCAGGATGCCATCCAGAGGGACTGGGACAATCCTGATGAGTGGCACCACGGGAAGCTCATGGTGCTCAACAAAGCCAAGTGCCAGGTGCTGCRCCTGGGGTGAGGCAACCCCCGGTACCAGTCCAGGCTGGGGATGAACRGATCAACCATGGAGAGGTCACACCCAGGCTCTGTCAGAGCTCTCCACTCGACTCCGGCCTTAACGTCCTCAGTCCTGCCACAAGCTCCACACAGAAGGCTCCCCATGCATGGAAGGAAACATGTATGGCCATATTCCAGCACATTCCTGCCAAAGCAATTCCTTTCACCAGGGGTTTCAGGTCCCCTTCATACCACTGCGTTTTAATAAGGCTTTTGGAGAGGAAAACTTGAGATATTCCCAGAGTACTCCCAGTTTTTGAACTTTCACAATTGGCCACCCAATGAACACTGGAAGGCTGTTCCTTGTGCTGCATTTTCTTTGGTGTTTTTTTATAAAGATTACAACTAAGAGTAAAGAATCTTTATTTTTTCAGTCCAGGCTCTCTTATACAATACTGCTTGGCTTTTCACTCTGCTGTCTTTGCACTTCTGAAACTGCTTTACCACAATGTAACATTCTGAAAGCTCCTTCTGGAGCTGGTGCAAACTTAAATTCAGAGAGCATTAACAGTAAATTTGATTCTATATTTTGAAAGCAGAAAAAGCAAGCAATCACAGGTTCAAATATGGTGTTAGTGACCATAGCAAAGAACTTGCAGTGACAAAAAGTAAAAGAGGTTGGGAAAAAAGGCAGCAAAGGTAAGAGGAGAAAGAGCAAGAATAGGTTTTGATAAACAAGAAATGATAAAAGCTCCACTGTTTTAAAGCAGTGTAACTGAAGTAAGAATCATGCCCAGTGATCTCAACGTTTTTGTTGTAAAGAAAATGAGGCAGGATTATTTAAGGCATCAGGAATATATGGTCTAGTCCTGAGTCTGTCCTTACAAACTGGTGATGGAAAGGCAGGCAGAGGGATATTGATGCACATAATATGGGGGCCATCACATAAAAATGAGGATTTAAATAAAGTCTAGTATTTCCTTGCAGGAAATTCACAGCATGGTTTGAGTGAAGTAAAACAATGGTCTAGCAAATGAAATTGTGACAAATGGTGATCCTGGTGGTTTCTGCTATGGCTCCTATTTTGGGACTGGGAACTGTGGTGACTATTAACAAAAAACAAACAAACAAACAAAAATATATATATATTGATCTGGAGACAGATAGGTGCAGCTGTGGAAAACAACCCTCCTAAGAGAGCACCTTAAATCACCTGTCACTCTGAGGCCAGGATAGCTGAAGTGGTGGCTGATCCCATGTGCCAGAGCTGCCCTGCCCTGCATCAGCAGACAGGAGACTGAGCGTGCTCCAGCACAGACATCGAAAGTGCAAGCCCCATCTGTAACTGTTATCATGGAAAATATATATTCCCATTGGCTCCACTGTCAGATACTCTGAAGCCATGGAAAATGCCACAAAAGATAAGCCATGCACTTCTTTGTTCRTTTCACTTGTTTGAATTGTTCTCTGCTCTGCAAGTCCTTTATCAGCGCCATTTGTACAAAGGCATCAGTCTGCTTCTGATAAGTATTGCTGATATCATTACTGCTGAAGGATTGCTAGGGCCATTTATTTCTGAACAATGAACAATGGGCCGTGAGCAACATGTAATCAGGGGTTTATCCACTTATCTATTAAGATACTTAGTTAAATT
Source organism: Cardinalis cardinalis (assembly GCA_014549065.1). NCBI lineage: Eukaryota > Metazoa > Chordata > Aves > Passeriformes > Cardinalidae > Cardinalis > Cardinalis cardinalis. The sequence goes on from JACDOX010000023.1 coordinate 2,942,496, forward strand.
TTGGGGTCCAGTTGCGTGTTTGTGTTTGAATCACAACTCCACTTGGACATAAAAGCACAAGAGTTTGGAGAGGTGGAGTACTCCTTATCCTGCTGCCTCGGACACAGGAGGTCAGGGGACTCAGCTTAGCAAGCTGGGAAAATTCCAGTTTGCCCTTTCAGGCTTGGCACCACTTGCAGTGGAGGGCTAAACAGCAGAAGGAATCCTGGGATCACTATTCCTTTTAACAATATTTGATTTTCCTAGCACAAAATGCTGATTCGGGGAAATGTCAGTGCATACCCAATAGCATAATTTTTTTTTTTTTTTTTTTTTTGTGAAAGATAGAAAAGATTGAACAAAAAGAATTTCTTTAGCCTCAGAGGGGAAAAGAGGAAGTAGATGAGATCTTGTGTTTGTCAAGGCAGAATTAAGGGGAAAGCATCTCTGCCAGGCTCTTTGTGATGGATGTGATGTTATCTCAAATATGCCAAAGTCAAAGGCACCCTGCAAGATTCATAAAAGTCCGATTATCTGCTGTCTATCTGATGAAAACTGTAGCTGCATTGCTGTCAAAATAATCCTTATTTTGTTGTGTGTTTTTTAATAACAAGTATAATTTTGTAGAAAATAAAATTGTAGTGGAAATTCCCCTCAGCCAAATCTAATTTTTAGATGATGTGACACTCAGTTTCCTAGAGTTACATTAGAAACATCTGGTGGAAAATGTTACTTCTTGATCTGTACTTTAAAAAATTTCCTCTCCAACACTCTTAATTAATCTTCAGAGACATTGGCATTAGCAATAGTTCATTTAATGTATTTCAAAAATAAAAGTTGGGTATGATCGGTGGGCAACGACTTTGTTGATACTTACACAGTAATAGCTCTGTAGTAAAGCTGTTGTAACAAACCTGGGGTTTAGCTCTTCTTAATTATCCAGGGTAACACAGTTCACTAAGCATGTCACTTGGCACCACTCCTTGCAAAGCAGAATTTTCCTGAAAAGCCTGTTTGTAGAAGAGGTGGGGGGAAGCAGGGGGCTGGAAGCGGAGGATGCGGAGCCGGCCGGCACAATTGGCCATTGACAGCGCCGCGGAGCCTCCGCCTGGAGCCAGCGCAGGGCCAGGAGCCCAGCCCTGCCCGGCTTCCTGCTGGGGCACAGCCCTTCCCTGAGCCGGGCAGCCCCGAGGACGAGCGCAGTGCGGCACTGCAGCCTCTGGCACAGGGCTCGAGGGCGCCCAGGAGATTCCCCTGCAGCCAGGCTGARCTTCAGCACCAGACTGTACAAATGCCCAATCTATCTTGCATGCATCATGGATATTTTTGTTGAGTTCATTGAGTCCCATCCATTAAATATGATGAAAATTAATCTGCTGCTGCCTGTGACAGCCAGGTTTAAGTAAACCTCACTTTTTTCCTTCATGATTAGTGCCCTTGCTGCACTTACTAGCTAAGGTGGAAAGATGAGTCAAGTTCAATGCATGAACAGGTCTAAGAGCAAATAACACCTTTAARTATTGCCTTTGTTATCAAGAGACCATCTAGCACAGCCTGAGTGATATTTAATTAAAAATAAATGTATTTTTATTTTTATAAATAAAATAAGARCTCTCCAGTCCTTTTATCCCCACAGATATCTGCATGGGATATGACTCATTTAAATGCACCCTTCCTCTGAAAGGTTTTTAATTTATTTTGTTTATTGTTAAATTTTTCTTCGACTAGAACTGTATGGTACAACAGAGGTATATATATGCCAGCAATTTGTCTGGATTGTAAAAGATATTCATGAACAACAAAAAATCAGTTATGTTGTAATAACATTTCTGGATTTCATGCTTAAAACAACTTCAACTCCTCCATCCAGAAGAATTTTGTATGTGAAATTTTACTGTTGTAAATTATAAAATTGTAGTGAGTTTATTAAGCTTGCTATTTATTTCTTAGAAACATTAAATGAGTCCTAGTGACAGGGAAAGGAATTGAAATTTAAACAGTTTCTACCCAGAACCAAAGATGTGCATCTGATTTTTACTTTTTAAAAATCTCAGCAGTTTGAAGTATTATGGAGTTAGCAATGAAACTACAGCTATTTCTAATTATTACTGTGTCTGACAGGATGCATATGTTTATGGAATAATCTATGCATAGCATGAAAAAGCTCTTTTTACTGTTTTTGAAACAATGTTTACATCAAAGTGAAACATATGTGCGATAAAAGAACAAAGCAGAAATCCCTAGTTGCTAGTCCTCGTTGAGATCTATATATAGGATATTTACAACATTTTTTGGCGTGGCAGAAATCTGTGTCAGAATGATTAATTAACAGACATGAAATACTAAAGGACCGTGAAGGGCTGAGGCAGATACAGCATCATCTAAACTACCAGGATAGGTAGAAATGAACACTTGAATTTGTCAGGGGCTTGCTGCAAAGTTTTATTATTACTTAAAAGGCACCTGGGCCCAAAGCATCAAGTGGAAACAATTTTACAAATCAAAGGAGATAAACTATGTGAAAAAATCATGAGTAACTAGTTTACTCAAAGGACTTGTAACAGGATCTGGAGCTTTCATCCTCGCCCAATTAACAGTGACCAAGACTAAGTCTCATCAGGAACAAAAAGGACAGATGTTCCCATCACAAAATCACCACTACAGCTGACACCAATTGACTTTCGTATCGGTCGTGTCAGCACAGGGCTGGTGATTACAGGACTATGAAATATTGTCCTTCCAGAAAGGCCTCAGGATGGCTGAGCAAGGATATCTAGACTGTGTCTAAACTGGGAACAGACATTGCTTAGGCTCCTGTTTGAAAAACTGTAATTGCCCTGATTCTTTTATTGGACACAGATATTGTAAATCAGGTTTGCTGACTTACAGCAGCTTCAGTGATATCCACGGAAACAGCTCAACATAAAATCTGTAGGTGGAAGGGCTGAGTTGGGTCACGGGGTTAGAAAGATCTCTTCTCAGTTTTTCTCACCCAATAAGCTGCCTCTGTGTCATCTGAGGAAGAAGACACTTCCCTGCAGTGCAACCCTCTTATTAAAAGCTCTTGAGCAAAAAAGAAGAGTCTGAAAAAAAACCATTTTACTGGCAAAGGGGAAAGTTTTGCTATTGTTCTTTCAAATTCCTCAGTGGGGTAAGAGACACAATGGTCAGTATGCTCCCTTTTGCTATTTGATGACTGGTTTTTAGCCATTCAGTTATAATAGGATATAATTTGAATTATCCTAATTTTCCTTTAATTCTTACTTCACGTTTTCCATAACTTCCATTAGTTCTATGAGTAGGATAATGTTTAGTTAGCTGAAATGACATGGTTTAATTGTGACTACTGTGTCTGGAGATAATGTGAGCAAGCATCAGCAGAAAATTTATACGTACAGAAACATAAATAATTCTTTAATAAGTCTTCTCAATCTTAACATAATCAGTGGGAAACTAAAGCAGTTGCTGTCCCCCCGCCAATCATGAAAGCACAAACTCACAGCAGGATTGGTTGATCAATGGAAAACTTCATTCTGGATAAGAGCCATTTTTAAGCCAAAAGCTGTTTATTTAGGCYGGGAAGTTTGGCTGCAGCGAGTAGGCATCAGAATTGTTTATTATTGGAACCCAGAAGCACATTAATTATGTGATTTGAGTGACTGGGTAGCATCAGCCCCGCAGGTTTTGGACGTCAAGTGCCCCCATCTCGCATGGCGTAAACTGACCCCTGAAGTGTGGGTCTGTGCACCAGAGGTTACAGGAGGACCCTCCTCCATCCCCACCCAGGCTCTGCCAGGGTGGCTGCACCACAAATTTATGTTTTGGGGAGATCAGAGCGCTTTGATATACTGCACAGGGCAGCAGCATAGCTTCAATTTCACTTACATGTTGTGATTTCCTATGAAAGATCATCTGTCATTGGGGGCTCTTGTAACACATTTGCAAATAAGGTCAAACAATTTGTTCAGAGGTGAACACGGTAAGTATAAACACATTGTAAATATTTGAGTATGAGTTTAATGGTGTTTGAGAGGCTTGCACAAAAAACCTCACAAATAAAATCGCTATATTTAAAAACAAATTAGAAACTTGCACATTATTTTAGCCTTTGGTGGGCATTCATCATCATTATGGATACTCGTGTTTATTTGGGTTAGCGTTGGGGAAAAAGGAACGTTTAGAAAGCCCCAGCAAGGGTGGGCAGGGCGGGACGGGGTGCCCCTGCAATCACCAGCTGCCTGGGGGACCAGCTGTGCCCTCCCCCTCAAAATCCCATTAGGCCTGTCCAAAAAGCATTTCTGGAGAGCAATTATGGGGCACCGGAGCAGCAGCTTTGGTCTATTGGCACTCTTGGAGAGGACTGACSCAGTGTTGGGCAGTGAGGGGATGGGTGGCCTCTGCGGGCAGCGCACGGCACGTCTCGGCTCTCTGGGTGGGGAACAAAGGGGGTTTCCTGTGAAAAATGGCATGTGGCTCTTGGTGTTCCATTTTGTGGAGCCACATCACACTCTGAGGAAGATAAATCGGAGATGATTGCCCCCAGAATTACCTCAGGACTGGAGAAGCACCCCTTTTGCCCCAGACGTTGCTATAAAAGCACTAATGGGAATTTCTTGTAAATCYATGCTCAGGCCTGCCACAAGCTCCATAGAGAAGGCTCCCTACAGAAATATGTATGGCCATATTCCAGCATACTCCTGCCAAAGTAATTTCTTTCACAAAAGGTTTCAGGTCCCCTTCATACTACTGCATTTTGATATGGCTTTTGGAGAGGAGAAATTTAAATATTCCCAGAGTACCCCCCAGGTTTACAGCCCTGAGTAATCTCCAAGCAAAGTTCAATTTGAAGAATATAAAATCTATTGATTTTTGACTCCAAAATGGTAACAAAAATGGTTTTGAAATAAGTCAGAGAGTTGTGACCGAAATATCTATAGCTGTTTGCACAGAGCCCAACCCTGCGAACACTCCTGCACATAACGTGAGGAGAGCCATACCTGGGTGCAGACATTTCCAAACTTAAGTTTCCAGCTACTAAAATCTCTGAAACAGAGAACTATGTGTAAGTAGAACTGTACCTAAAGCATTTGACATGTTTGGGGGGCACTTTAATAAATCATATTAGTAATAGCGTATAAATATGCAAATTGTATTATACAAAATATGTAAAAAATAGTGGATTCAAATATAAATATATAGGTCAGACTCCTAACATCAAAAGGGACCTCTCTGTCCAGTGGAATCCTATAAATGGTATAGGTAAGGAATTCTAGTTCATTAATCTTACTTTTGATCTTTTTGAGTGAAATTCACCCCAGGGTTTCATTTGGTCTCTCATGAAGCCGTCCTATAAATCACACAACATATAGTGCACAAAGACAATTATTTTTATAAGGTTTAGGCTAAGTATTCCACTGCTTGCCATCACTTATAAGAGTTTTTTCCTTTTCTGTGGCATTATAAATTGCAATGCTCAGATACATTTCATATCTGCTACAGGGTACTGCTAAAAAATGGATTCTAGRTGCCAAAAGAGCAAGGAGCATTGGCAGCTGCTTTGGGAGCTGTGCCCTAGTGAGCCTGTGAGTGAACGGCCAGTTCTTCCATGGCTGTGGCTGGGGGAGTGATCCCTGCACAGCTTTTCACAGCTCCTCGGGGAAGGGTGAGCATTGCGTAGGGACTGACCTTCTGTCAGCCCCTGAGACACACAAACCAAACCTGGGGGAGGACTGGACCTAAACTGCTTCTTCTCAGCCAAGATCACACCCTTCTGGARATTGCTTTGTCCCAGCACAGAAGTGTGAGCTGCTGCAGTAATTCTGCCATGAATGAGAGCCTTTCTTTTGAGTCATATACTTTGTTTCYAGTCTACGGTGTCTTGGCTTACTACTGTGCTGGGGATTATCCCTCCAGAAAAACAGAGCCTGGAAAAATGAGCCATTTTCAGCAGCTATGAAACTAGGTTTTAAAAAGTGTTTCCCTCTTTATATACATTTATATATGAATTGGTTTCACTGCAGTGAAGCTATGTAAATTCCTGTAATAATAAAAAACATAATAACATATTTTAGTACTATAATGTAATAGGAAAATGTACTACCAATAATATTATCGTTACTATTATCATTATTACTAGTAGAATAGTACTCTCATAGTTAAAATTTTCTAGATGCCATCTAGTTTGACTAGATGTTTTCTAGTCAAACATAATGAATTGGACTCTTTTTTCCCAAGCAGCAAAAGCCTCAGCCTCACAGGAAAGTCCATGCAGGCAAATCCCAAGTGAGCACAGGGAAGTCCTTGGCAGCTCAGGAGAACGGCCCAGCAATGGCTGCATCGGGACTGTGGTCCAGGTAAGGGCCATAGGAGAACTGATGAGCAAGAGGAGATGGGAACACTCACACACGTACAAGGGCACATTTCTATCAACAGTCTGAATTCAGCTCACTCCTACCCTCAAAATCCTATCAAAACTGCTTCAGGTAGCAGCAGAGTCTTAAGGGTACAATTTATGGCACAATTTGGCATGGACAGCATATTTCTCCATTCCACAGGGCTGAGGTCCCTCAAAAGTCTGATCAGCTAATTCATAAATGCCTTGTGTAGCTATATTATCCTGTATTAATTTGATATAATACATTGTTATAATTTCATAAGATCAAATACAAAGTTTATGAAAAAAAAATCTTTGGCACTGCAGAAGCTGTGAAACTCTACATAGTTAAAAGAGAATATTGTAGCACAGAGCAGCTCTGAACACATTAATATTTTTATTAAAAGTCCTGKAGGGTTTCTGGAATTTATTCCATGCTGGAACATTCCATAACATTGCATGTCACGTGCCAGAGAATGGACTGAAATCTTGTCCTTTGCTCATCCTTTTACTGCYTTACTTTTGAGTCTCCTGTGGTTGTACTTTTTTCATCATGCCCCACAAAAGAGGATTGTCAATGGTACAAACAGATCTATCTATTCCCTGACTACATCAAATGTTATATTTCAGCCTTTCTTCATCAGAACCAGCTGCTTCAGGTTCTACACTTAAGCTTGAAACGCTGTGCCCTGGCTTGCAGTTATTATTCCCTCCTCATCCCTATCTATCTTCTAGTAGCATCCTGAAGCACATGTCAGTGTCACTTACCATTAGCTACAGAAATACTTTAAAATGCCCATTCTGCAGGTGAATGAAGTTTATGAAGATGTATCAGACTGAGTGGGGCAATGGGGTTAAAGTGAGACAGCAGAGTCCATGTCCGCCATGAATTTAGTTCTATCCTTTCCCAATTTTTTTTCAAGGATMTGAATACCTGGAGGAGTGGCCCAGAAGAGATGAGTCAGTAGGATATGCAATTTTTAAAAAGGAGGGATAAAGGAAATCTTTATGGAAAAGCCAAATAGAAATAAGAATGAAAGAGGAACAAAGATCACAAGGGAGAGTAAGGCTGCAGGAAAGACATGAGGAAGAGCTGAGGCTGAAAAGAGTATGGAAGCAGAAAGAATGGCCACACTSTGCTAGGTACAGGACAGTCAAATTAAACTTCTGAAGCTAACCCTGCCCCAAGTGTTTGCCTTGAAATGAGGGCCAACTTAAATAATCTGYCSACARAAACTGCAGCAGGTTAGCAGCTGAGTCACAAACTGGTCTTCCTTGCTTCAGGATAACCACAGAATCACAGAATGTTCTCTGTTGGAAGCAAACCACAAGAATCCTTGAGTCCAGCTCCTGGCCTTGCACAGGACACCCCAGGGTTCACACCACGTGCCCTGAGAGCATTGTCCAAACCCTTCCTGGGCTCTGTCAGGCTTGGTGCCCTGACCACATTCTTGGATAAACTGTGCCAGTGCCCAAACATCCTCTGGGWGAAGAACCTAATACTAACAATTTATCACACAAAAGCAGAGTGAATGGTATATCCYCATCCATCCAAATCCAATCTGATGCTGCAAATCTGCCCAGAAATMTAAAGACTGCATTAAGGGAGGATATAAAACATTTTGTCTTTTTCAGGAGGAAAATAAAAATAGCAGAATTAGCTATCTCATGTGCAAAGAGGCCCTGCTTGCCAGAGTCCCATTATTTAAAGCTTTTGATTGACCTGAGAGACTTCCTACTCTTTCTTGCCTCTGCCTCCCACYCCACATACTATAAGAGGGGTGGGTTTTTTATTTTTAACTATATCATGACAATAAATTTCAAACTCCTGGATCTCTCAGCTCACTCTTCCTAGCTGGCACCTCATTTGAGTAATGGGTCACGAAGTTGACATTTCTCCAGTGATGTATTGCTTGCTAGAGTGGCACTGRCCACAAAAGGCAGGTCAAATAGTCTTTTAATTTAATCTTTTACAGCTAGAGATTCAAATGCTATAAAAAATGCAAAAGAGGATATCCATGTGATACTCTCACTGGGGAGAGTATTCATGGGGGAGAGAGGGAGAGACAGCATCAGGAGCCATGGAGAGCTATATCTCAGGAAACATGGCTTATTTTGGGGACCAGCCAAAGGCAGAATAACAAGTGAGAGGGAAATGACGGAGAGTTTCTGGGGAATTTTTCACTAGCTGATTACCTCTTTTTAACAGTTTGGCTCCAAAGGCTTTTTAGGTGGCTTCATCCAGAATACCCTTCACAGCAGAAGAAAACTGTCACTCCTGGAAAGTTAAAGCTGACAACATTAAACTTGGTTTTCTGATTGCGATTTTGATTAATTGTCTTTCTTAGAATACATGTTGTCTCTCTTAGGCCATTACTTCTGATGGCACAGTCCTGGAGGTTCTTAGATTGCTGCAATTTATTGCACTGTTTCTTAAAGTGTAGTTTGTCCTCTAAATTTCATGAGGAATGGGAGTACACACAAACAAGAACAGAGAAAGAAAACAGTGAATTATTTAGCAAGCCACTACCACTTTGCATAGGATTATGAGGGTATGTTAACCATTTAAACAACAACTTTGACATTATTAATTTTTAATCAGTTTCCTCTACACTTGATGGAGTAAAGTTTGTCTGATGCAACTCTGTTTGTCATGCAATTTGATTAGACTTTCCCCAAACCCAAAGAAAAGGAGGAACTCCTTTCAAAGTTATGAATCCCTTTTCCCATCAGTGCTTTGCCATTTTATCATTCTCCAGGCTGCACACAAGGTATGTCCTTGYTTTATAGATCCTTCTAGCTTTTCAATCTTTTTCTTTCACTGAAATAGAAAGTTTTGTAAAACCACCATCAGGAAAACCATACACCAGAGCTTGTCTTGAATGAGAAGAGACATGTGCTTGTACTTGCTGAGGATACTGATACAGTCTCAGGAATCTGATTCCAGGCAGGAGATTAATAGTTCTGAAAGGTGTCATAGATGAAGGGYCATATTTCTGCTCAGTCCATAAAAGTATCTTTTGTTGTTGTTTCAGCCCCACATATTGTTTATGCTGATCCATCCCCTCATGAAGAAAAGCAAATGTCTATATTTCATCTTTGCTGAAGTCACCCCATAGCATTTTAAGCTGAGGAAGAAATTCTGACATTCCTATTCATTCAACACTGACACTGGAAAATTATGAGACATTATGAGAATGTCTCAAGAAAGAAAAATATTTATATTTGACTTCTCATATCTTGACCCTCTGAGGTTATTTGCTTCATATTTTCAACTTAGATCCACAGCACAGAAGGCTAGCAAGTCTAAGTTGCCATTAAGAGTCCCTAGTTTTAATGGAAGCTTAGATTCTCACAAACTTCCACTATGCCAGCAGCTAGGGCACAGAAAAAACCCCAAATATCTCAAGACTTTGTGATAAAATTGAAAAACTTGGCAGCAGTTTTGCCTCCTGCTGATTAGCTCTTTAATCTATCAGCAATCTGATATAAAACCAATGGAGTAAGTCACAAACAGATAGTATTCACTGCGAGTAAAGCTGGCAGAAATATGTGCTGAAGAAAGTTCCCAACCTGAGAGTCTTRGTTCAAGGATATATACCATATAAAATGTATGCACATACACACACACACACATATATCAATGGGCACACAGATACCCACACTGTTAAAAACCCTGCAGCAAGTTCCAAACTAAACAGAACTACTTGGGTGATGGTTCCAGCATGACCTCACCTTGTTAAACAAAACACCAAGTTATTATTTMGCTGTTAATTTTAAATCAAGTGAACTGCAACTGTATGAAAAGAGAGAAATTTGTTTATGGCTTGGCTCTTCAGTGCCAAGCTGCCACAGAAATAGCACAACTCTGTGATCACAAGATGATACGTGACAGGAGTTGACACACATATGCCAGGCTGGCTACAGAAAGCATTTCTTGCATCTGACAATTACAAAATCCTGGTGGTTTTGAGCATTCAGATTTCTTGGTTGTATACATCYCTTGATGTATAATAAATACATGTGACAGCCTCTCCTTTAGACAGGACACTTGAAAAACCTCCTTCTCTTCTATTTGATCACTGATTTTGACACTATTTGTAGGAATTTAATTGCCTTTTAAATATCAGTTGCCTCTGTCAAATTTACTTAAAATCAGCTAGTGTTTTAAAAAAAGATTATTGTGGGGACACAGAGTGTGACTGGAAAATAAGAAAAAAAAGCATGTATTCAGTAATGGAAGTAATTCTGGCTTATTTCTGTATTCTGTCACAAATCCCCAGGAGGAGCACTGGCTGGCATTTGCAAATGGCAGCTGCTGCCYATGCACCAGGGCAATCAATCTTCATGCTACTGCAGTTATCCATGTCAGAATAGTCAGTGGCTGTGAGTCAACAGGCTGAAGCATGTACCATTTACTCCTATCCACTTGGAAGGATCAAAATAACAGCTCACCAAGGCAGAAAAGAAGGCAGTAGCTTCTTATTTTCACACCATATTTAATACAAATACAGTAGTTTAATACAGGGCATTCATAAATCTTTACCTAAATATTCATCTCACTTTATTGGTTTGAAATATTCAGAGAAAAATTAAACCACTCCAATAGAYAATATTGCATTAATGTCTTAGTAATTCTGGACTTTGATATCAGTGGCATTCTAGAAAAATGGTGATTTATAAACAGATATTTTATTCCAAACATATTGTCCTATATACCAGTAAATGGAGGAGTATAAATTCCTCAGAGCAATTATATTGCTGACCAAAGGACAAAGTTCTGCTAAACAATATTATGGAATTTCTATCCCTGGCAAAATATTTAAGGACATGATTTTTACATGTTTATAGATTTAGAGATTTTATAGATTTTTAATAGATTTAGAGRTTTTTATTTGGCACTTAAAAAAAAAAGGTTGAATCCTTACCAAACTGAGAAATTGTCCTAAAACTGAAAAGTTCCATGTAGATTTGAAAACCTGAATAAAAACCTTCTTCTACACAAGAGCCATGGAGGACATGTGTCAATGAATTACAAATTGTCTACCATTAAAACTAAATAAAGTAGTATTTCGTTTAACTGAGATGTCCTGAATGTATTGAATCCAAGTTTAATCAGATGCCTTGAAATGTTTATAAAGTGGGGCAAAGAAGAAAGAAAATGGATGGCCTCTCTTCTCATTGACATTCATTATTTTGTGTTTGAAATCACATTTTACTCTCATTAAGCCAGCCATTTTCAACTCATGGGCTGTGGATAAAGGGACACATGGACTACTTTGTAAAAAGTCTGCAGAAAACAATGCAAAGGACAATGTCAATGGCTCTCAAGAAAATGGGCTCCCATCCCTCATGCTGAAAAAGACTGATCCGGCATCTGGTAACCCACAATTCTGAATATGGGCACTCCAAAGCTTAATTTATGAAAGTGTATTTTGCCTGCTATTTTGCTAATCTCATCTTTATATGTCAAATGCCCACAGCTGGAGCGATCATTCAAGCAAATCTTCACTTAACTGACTGGGTTTGTCATTCTTCTCCAGAGGGTTTCTCTGCATAGCATCTTCATTTAAATTGAGCCATCCAAAACTGAACTGTGGTGCCACAGGGAATCTATCATTCCTGGTTTTCTATAAAATCATTATTACAGCGAGGTATTACTTTTGTAAAGTATTTCTCTAACCCGTCTCTTCGTTAGTTTATTTTGGAAAGGCATATTCATTAAGCTGTAATACTCTCAGTGATTCATATCTGGTTCCCCAGGGAACCATGTGAGATCAAAGTCCATTACGATAAGGAGAATTTTATTATATTTTCTAACACATAGTAATTTTCATCTGCCAGAATGCTGATAGATGGATGGAAGAATAAATGTTTTGGGCAACTACAAGTACTTTTAGCAGTGTCTAATGGTCCTTTTTAGTTTTTATTGATCCAGAATAATTTGTTAACAAATTGCATTAAAACTCCTTTTTCAAAGTAATTCAAATAATAAACAGAAATCCTATATGTTCTCTCATTACTCTTTCAGTTTAAGATTGGCTATCTGCTATGAATTTCAAGCATCCTACAGGCTGGCCACGTGGTTTTCTATTTATTTTATTTTATTTCGAAACCTCAAACAAAGGGTCCTGTCAGAAGTCTCTTGAAATTCCACATAAATTATGTTCGAAAGATACATTTCATCTCTTACTTTATGCACTTTCAGCACAGAATTCTTGAAAGATAGAGCAGCACAACTTGCCCTTACAGAAGCTGTGTCAGTTGGTCCTTATCGCATTATGCTTATCTTAATGTGTAATCTAGTCTTGAAGTAGATTCCATTTGAGGTCTTATCTTTCCCAACTAGAGCAGATTAAAGAGGAAAGTCTTTGTTCATTGAAGTGCTGTGACTTACTTGCTCTCAAATCCTTGGAATTCAGAGACAGACCTTGCTGTCTAGCAAAAGGTTTTCTGCACTTGCCTAACCCCAGCACAAATAACGTCCCTGCAGCCAGCAGCTCTCTCTCTCTTGCTCAAAACCACACGTGTGACCAAAATCCTTCCAAGCTGTGCTGAGCAAGTAAAATACCTTGCATAAGGAAAAACAGCAGAGTGCAACTATCTCATGCTATGAGCACTTTTTTGCCCCTTTCATTGCAGTTTTCATAAATCATATGCAATGCTTGGATCATTCAGGAGCTTTCTCTGCTGAATACCCAGTTTCATTAGTTCTAACTTTCTCAGACACATTTTCTGCCATACCTAAGGAACTGCCAAATGTTTCCAAAAGAAGCACACAACRAGAACACTTCTTGATGAGAAAAATGAAAAGAAAATATGTGCCTGACTTTCCCAAAGCCTGTTAGGAGTTCTGCCTGAGTTTCTGTTTTCCTGTCATGTATGGCTTTCAAATGAACCTTACACTTAACACCAAACGGACAGAATTAGCCTTTTCCACATTTTTCCAGTGGCTAGGGGAAATATGCCCCCTCCACCCCACCTTCTGCTCTATCTCTTACTGTGAGGTTGTTTAGTTTCGCTGTGCTAGCATCCAATGCAAGTCGTTTTTGCTGTGTGTAACTGGGTCTTTTAACTCTTGTAAAGCCTTTGAAGTTTCCTCTTTCTGCAAAGAGGTCAACGCGGTCTTTCTTTTGCCCTTTCAAAAGGACCTTTCATTCATTGCTGTGTTTGGTCAAGTTGTTGTGGGTTCTGCTCCGGCCTGGCACCATGAGTCCCCCCTACACAAGCAATTGCTGCTTTCGTGGCTACTGCTGTTTGTACTCCTTATTGCTTCTTTCATTTATCTTCGCTGACACACCAAAGGAAAGAGGGGGCCGAAAGGGGAGAATTTGGCTGTAAGCTAAATTGATTGCATGTTATATTTCATGGAAGTCTGGCAGGAAGAGTTGAGTGATCTCAAGAGTTTCGGGAATATTTTCGTTCCTATTGTGCAAATCAATCAAAGCGCACTCGGCCCCGGCTGCCCGCCCCCCTGGCAGCCTGGAGCAGAGCTCGCTGCATTGTCAACAAAGGTTTGAATAGAACAAAAGTCTCCCAAGTGGACACTGCATTCACTTGATGGGGTCACATATTACCCAACATTTAATAAAACTCACATGAATTTGAAAAGGATTCCCAGATAGATCAATGACCGGAAAAGCAGTAAATTCAGCAGGTTGGAGGGATGTCCTAGGTGATGGTATTACATGTGACAGTTACTCTTCTGCTTGGATTTAAAGTATCATGGGTGTCTTGGGACTATTAGAATGAATTCCTGCCAAATAAACATATCCACCACTTTCCTGGGAAGCTTCCACCCACCCTGCATCTGTCATGGAAGAATTCGTTTAAAGTGCGTTGCTTTTTCCCAAGCCTTCATCTGCAATGCCAGCTGACCAGGCTGGTTTGGATGCAGCTTTAGACACTTCCCTGTGGCACCACCATAAACACAGCAGAGCCAGCAGAAWTGGGGAGGCTCAGGCAACACCTAAGGAATTGCCCCGCTAAGTGCTTGGGCAGAGACATCTCCAGGAGATCATGCTCCCTCCCTTTGTGCCAGAGCAACGTCCTAACCTTCTCTAAAAAACAGAACCATAATGCTGATGATCTCACCTTGCCTCTTCCTTTAAAACTCAGAAGATGCCCAGGCTATAGCCAGTCTGCTCAGCCAGTATTCCCCCAGCTTCTGATAAAAGGTGATCTTGGTAATCGTGATTCCTGCTGCAGTAACAAACTCTAAAATGCTGGCACAACGTGGGAGTTTTTAATTTCATGCTTGAAAGCAGAGTGAGAAATAATGACTCTGCATTCTCCCTCAGCAGAGGCACAGCCTTAGGCTATCTAAGGAACACAAGGCCAAATGATGTGTCASTTTTCAAATATTCAAAAGGAATCCAAAGGAGTACTTCGTGCTTGTTCCTCCGCCCTTATCTGGTTCCCCACTAGCTTTGGCAATCCCTGTCACAAGTGAGAGCTGAGGGAATGCTGAGTCTGGAGTCATCACTCAGCCAACAAGTTAGTGCTTCTGCAAGATACACAGAACCTGCTGACTGCTGGCACCTTATTTTGGACACAAGTCAGACTAGAAGGAGAGAATGGGTGCAAGAGCTTGCAAAAACCTGTGGTTCTGGGCAGGCCTTCATTCTGTGAAAAAATTTCAACAGACCCAGTTTGGATTTTGTAATCCCATTTGCCAGAACCTCTTGTTTTTGGGGGCCATATTGATCCCCTCTCTGCAGCAAGACACAAAACAGACYGTTCATTTGGAGTGTTTGTTCTTCAGTAACACAATATAAATTTTTGTCTAATTAACATGAGAGGAGGAATATGCAAGTACAATTTTAAATCATATAAATATGGAATATAAAGAATGTAAAAATCAGAAGAAAATCCCCAGAAAGGGGAAAATCCCCAGAAGAAAATCCCCAGAAAATCCCCATAGAGGGATATACTTTCAATATAAGTATTATTTTCATACTGTTTCATTCTATGTCTCTAAAGAACAAACATTAATTTTTAGAAAAATATACAGGATTAAATTTTCCAACTGGCTGCCCAAATTCTTTGCACCAAAGCCATGCTTCTGCAGCCAGAAGACCAATAGTGCACAAAATGTACATAGAAGACCAATAGTGCACAAAATGTACATAGGTTTGCCCTTTATACATTGTCATGCACAGTTACTCAGTAAAATAATTTCAGTTGGATGGTTCAGAAACCCAAATTTCAACTTCGTTGGAAAGGCTGAGATTTTCAGAAGAGTTTAGGGACTGACTTTTGCTAAATATAGGYGACAGCTATTGTCTGGCTGCAACAAACTCTTCAAAAACTTACAGCCTGAAAATCTCATGTGATAACTATCAGTTCAAGAATCTAGCAGGAAAATTGTATTCTTGCTGGGACTTTGCAGAGGCAGCCAGAAAACCACAGTTCAGGAGCATTTAAAAACAGAACAAAACATTGCTGTTGATGAAAGTGAGTACTCTGAGGTCCAGCCAGTTTATTTCACAAACTTTTCAAACATTAAGCTCACACACCACCACAGAGCAACACAGTTTGAAGCCACCTGATCCACCCCAGCCATGAGCACTAACACTGTACAAGGAAAGATTGTTATCTAGCACAATTCTGCATTCCAGCAAGGATGCTATCTGTTGAATCCATGGATGTTAAGAAAAATGTTGTTTCTAATCAAAAGTGAATAATCTTCTTAAAGCCCACAGCTGTTTTCAAGCCCTCAGATCTATAGATAGAATAGGTATGTGGGATATACTTCTATTATTAACCTGWCAGTTAATTGTTCCATTTTCTACCTGCGCCATCAGTTATCAAACCAACTTTGTTGACTAGTAGTGGAYGAGCTGTTATGTATCAGAGCTCAAAAGAGAGGTATGCTGATAAGAGAAAATGTGAGTTTAAGGCTCATCTGCTGTTGAAAACCTCAGAGCACAAGGCAAATCCTCTTCCTCCCTCCTGCTGCTGCYCACGCTGCATTTGGTGCAGCCCTGAACACAGCTGACTTTCTGGGCTGCAACTGCACATTGCTRGGTCCTGTTGAGCTCCTTATCAACCAACACAATCTACAACCTTCTCCTCAGGGCTTGTTCTTAATCCATTCTCTGCCCAGCCTCTGCCTGTGCTTGGGATTGCTGCCCACCCAGGGGCAGGACTTTGCCCTGGGCCTTGCTGAACTTCATGGAGTTCTCATGAGCTCACCTCTCAAGCCTATCCAGGTCCTTCTCGATGGCATCCCTTTCCTCCAGCATGCTGACCACACCACACAGCTTGCTGGTGTTGGGAAACTTGCTGAGGGCACACTCAACCCCACTCTCCATGTTCCCAACAGAGGTGTTAAACAATATAAGTTAAAATTAAAGAACTCCTTTTTCTACCAAATGCTCTTTTGGTTTGTTCCCTTGGTTGGCTTGGTAAAGCAGGTTGGTGGACAGTTTTAATTCTGTTCTCACCACACCCTGGCACATCCTACCAGGGGCAGTAACAACTTGAGGGAGCACAGGAAGGGGGGGACAGAGACAGAAGAAGGCATGGGATGCACACCATATCTTGGAGTACAAAATCCCAGAGGAAAAACTACCTGCAGCCTCAGTCAGGACTGCARCAAGCCCATAAGACTTGGATGAAATTTGCCTCTTTTCTCAATGTATGCATTTCAATCATAACTCATTCCACTCTCTCAGACACACTTTTAATTTTTACTGGAGTCACTGACAAGCGCATTTGGGTTGTGCAGTGTAGAGATTGGTGAAAAGGCCAAATCAATAGGGTTGATTTGGCTCTGCTTCAGCACTGAATCTGTGAACCTATACATCCAGAAGGTATCATTTAAAGYGTAAGTCAAAATGTATTTCCTCAAGTTTTCCAGTAATCCACTTTCTGCAGATATTTCAGATGGTCAAGTCTGATCATACAAACATTATGGAAAGCAAACACCAAACAGCTGTGAGCCAAATAAATCAATTTCAAATCCAGGGAGGACACTAGCAGAATTCAATAGGAACCATTATCCTTAGTTCCCAAGGAAAAGGGATCTCAGTTGCTCTTGCTGAATGTGTATTATTTGGTGCAATTAACTAAGAAGTTGATGTATCAGGGATTTGAGGCCCAAACTCAGGATATACTGCAAGGGTGAATAACGAGGGATGTTTCTATCTACTTAAGCTTGGGCTTAGCCCGCAGTGCAGTGCAGTCACATGGAATATTTGCTGTATGGCTGCTGTGCTGGATCTAGAACTGTTATACAATTACAAAATATCATACAACCATTTAAATGTGGGGGATTGCAGCGGGGGATTTAAWCCAGACCGCCTGCRTATRGTACTTCCAATATTTTTCCCTTTCTYTTTTCTTCTTTTTAACTTTATCAACTTATTTATTTTCTCTTTGGCTTCTGGAATGTAATCAGGTGGAAAACCAGGCACAGAGAAAACAGTGTTGTGGGGCTTGCAGCCAGACCCAGCAGTGCCCCAGGAAACACCAGGGCACCGTGACTTTGCCTGGTATCAGGAGGCACTCAGCACCTGCACGGCTGGCCAGTGTAAATGAATGCTGGCAGCAGACCTGGACTCTGGGACTAAAGGTGACATATAATTAGTCCATATGACTTCTGCTGATAATAATTGCAGGTAACTGGCTGCATTCTSCTAGTCGAAATGACTGTCACCATGTGCCGAGGGCACCCGTTATCTGCAGAGGTTTCATATTTCATTTCAAACAAGAAGTTATCCATTAATAAAAGCAGAAGGCCATTACACAAACATGCTCTCTGCCAGGCTGCCTAGCAGAGCACATGCAGAGCTTTCCTGGCAGTGCCTCCCTGCTGAGCAGCACTGCCCCTGCACCTCCCTCTGCAGCACAGCCRGGCACGGGAGGGGCTCCCAGGGAGCGGTAGGAACGCCTGAGTAATTAACTGTGGGGAAACGCAACAAGTAAATACTTGAACTGTGTTGTCCAGTGAAAAGGAAACAAGACCATCTTGCGGTGGGAGAAGGGGCATGAAAAGATGTTAATCGCATGAGCAGTAATCTCTTTGGCTGCTCAGTGTGCCACACTTGGGCTTTGTTTGCCTTTACTTATCTGGCTTACTTACCCCACTCCGTGTGATCATGGAGGTGCTGGAGGGCCTCTTTAAGCGTGCACGAGATCAGCTACTGGGGTGGAGCAATGAAATATTAAAGAAGAAAGGTGGTACCATTAAAAAAGCAACCTTCAAGGCCACCTATCTCAACAAAAGGGCTCAGACAGGCAATAAATGCAGAAAATCATTGAGACAGCAATGAATTATGAAGGCTATTAAAACCCACAACTGAATTTACAGAATCAGCTTCCCCTGATGTATTATAAAAATGCTTTTCCCCAGGAACTGGAGATATCCAAATTTGTATTGCTGATTAATTACAGCTTTATTTAGCAGAACTGCAGAGGGGGAGTTAGGCTCAGTCAAAATAGCATGGGTGTTAATAGTGTTAAACTTTCTGAATCTCATATACTGCCAGGAAATCATTAACATTACATTTAACAATTTCAGGTACTTCTGGTTTTGAACTTCAATTTTATTATTTATGGAATTTTGATTGCAGAAAAAACATACCCAGCACTTGTATTTAGATTCTGTTTACAAAGGAGCTCTGTCTTCTCCCTGGAACTTACATAAGAACAGAAAAGTAGATTATGTGGTTTCTTAATAGTTCTTCACAAAGAGTCTTCTGTTTCTGACAAATGGTTTATGCAAATGTATTCTCTGAAATGCTTTAAGCTGTACTCATGGAAAAATGACATTTTGCAAGAGGGAACAATGAATATTCAATGCATCATTTCTTAGGTGAGCTAATGGACAGCTTGTATTCTGCAGCCACTGCCATTCTCTAATTTTGAAATTTTGACAGAGGGCAGAGAAGTATCAACAGGCAGTGGGAACTGAAAAGCACTGGCTCTCCGACCTTCCATCAGAATTTCAATAAAGGCAATTCAGGACTTTAAATTACAGGCTGGAAGCAAATTTTCAGTTTCCCCAAGCTCAGCTAAAGAGCTGTTTTACAAAGGGGAGTACAGAGAAAAAAAATCCATCTGCATCCTTGAAATCATAGCTACTGCTGGGCTATGGAAGGGCAAGAGGGTGAAAGCTTCACAAAAGCCTCCCATAGATATTAATCCCTGGTGTGAATGGCACAAAAAAAGAGGCAATTTGGAATGTACAGGCTGTATCTTACAGGCCTTATTCACAAGAGCAGGCACGCTGAAGTCAAAAGCTTTGTTTGTATTGGGCTGGGACTCGCCTGAGAGCAAAGGCTGCATGAGGAGCCCGCATTTTGCAGTCTTGCTCAGAAATGGTGGGCTGCAGGAGGGATTTGACTTTTCTATGACAAAACCAACTTAAGTCATCAATTCACTCACATGCAAGTCCAATTTAAGTCATCAATTCACGTACAACTGCTGTATAAAAATGATAGTGTTAATTTGATAGAGAGAAGGAAACCAAAAGGAGGAAGAAAGGCAAGTTAAAGGAGCTGGAATGTAAATGCCTCCTTTGCCTCTCATGCACCTCACATGACAGAGGTAAGATTTTTGACTAGGGTTCCACCAGGGAACACAACAGTTAAGGAAAAGTAGGCAGGCTTTGCTCTCTCCTCCTCATCTCTTTTCTGCGCCCCTGCAGTTTTTCACAAGTATTTTTCTGGTTTGGAGATAGGATGCAGGTTGTTCTCAAGGATTGCTTTCAAGGGTAAGGGTATCTCATCCAATTCCTTTGTATTTAGCTCTCAGTAGTCTTCTACATTTACCAGAAAGCTGRATAACTATATCTGTGAAACTTAGACATTTAGAGATAAAGAATTGTTTAGAAAATCTTCACCCAGATTGAAAAGAGGATCAGATCTCTTCTGCTCATTTACAGCAAAGGTATTCAGCATATGAAGCAGGGTAACTAATACCTTTGATTGCTGAGCTTCTCGAGTTCATCTCATTAAGTGGAACTAGAGATTGGAAAATAATTTCATGTATATAAATGTGTAAGTCAATTTAAATAGCAAGTGACCTCAAAAGAGAAATTTTTGGACATGCTTTTAAACTCAGCTTTCCAAACAGGGAATTTAACAGCATTACTGTAAAAAACATATACACAGTAGACATCTCATTTCCACACAGTCATCTGAAATTTATAGTCCAAATTCAGAATTCAGTTACCTCACCATAATTCCTGAAATACCTCAACCTATAAGCCTATGCATTCATAATTGTGGACAAAACCTCAAAAACTGAGATTGGAGATCCTGCACTGCAGTGTCAGATCACATCGAATCTGCCTCAGCTGTTTTTACAAACTATGCCCAGAAAAATCAGAAACTTGCTGCTTAGTCCAGGTGTATATAATAGTAACATATGCCAAAAAGATTGCAGTGTTGCACTCTTTTTTAGTTCCATTAGCAGAAGTTCTTTCAGAAACTTTCTGAAATAACTGTTGGGGAGAACAATGAGATKACAATCTGCCTGTAAAATATCCACTGCTAGACATTAAAATTAATCTTCCAGGGTGGTGAAAAACCCTACCTTCTTTGTGGGGAGAATGAGGTTTTGCTAAACAAATGTTTTGAATGGCTTTCTGTGGACTGTACCTGCTAGTTTCAAGATTCTAAGCTGAGCATGGTTTCCAACTTCCTTTGGACAGCATTTCTGGCTGACAGACAAACAAATTCTGAAAGCAATTCACAGAGGAAAAAAATTGATGAAAACACCAAAGATGTGCTGCATTTGTAGATTTAATTAAGATATCATGCCAACAGAAAAGCACTAAGTCTTGGTGCATACACAGCAGCAGAAAATTGTTGTTCTGAGACTAAGCTGAAGAGCTTATTTTCATAGTGGGAGATACTGGYCCTGCCACAGCTGCCAAGAGAAGTGATACAACACTCTTGCAGACAATGTCTGGAGATGGTTTAATAATTTAAGCTCGTGGAAATCTTGATCGGCTGCTTGACAGAGAGGAGGAGACTGTGAGAGGAAAGGTCAGCTCTGTACTTACTCTTCCCCCCAAGGTCAATTGCTGGACACTGTCAGACACTGCAGCCAGGGGCACTGGCTGATTAGTCAGCCCCAGCAAGGCCAGTTTGGAGCAGATGAAAGTTGCCTGCATGACAGACTGTCAGTGTCACCACAGCTTTGCAGCTCAAACTTCACGTGACCTTTCAAAATGCAGGTGCTGCTTAGTGCAGGGTAAGGAGCTGGAGTTTGTGTTATCTGCCCAGTTTGCTTCCCTGGCACCACTCAGGACAAGTCCAATGCACACCTACACATAATCCATGGGGCAAAGCTGGGCTCTTCTCACGGGGTGAAGCCATGGCCGAGAATCTGCACTGCTCACTGTGGGTCACAGCTGGGAAGGGGACAGAAATTACAGAGGACAGAGCGTGTGAAGCCCTGTGACAGATCTCCAGG
This sequence comes from Cardinalis cardinalis, assembly GCA_014549065.1. Lineage (NCBI taxonomy): Eukaryota > Metazoa > Chordata > Aves > Passeriformes > Cardinalidae > Cardinalis > Cardinalis cardinalis. The sequence goes on from JACDOX010000023.1 coordinate 2,964,277, forward strand.
GAACCATGGTCSTCTGAGATCTGTGCAAAACCCAAACAAGTAAGAAAAGCCTTTTACAACATGTAATAGGGCCAGAGGGACAGGGAGATTTGGGATGCCATATCCAGTGCTGATCACTCCTCTGCTGGTGCATTCAGTTCAAGCTTTACACAGCAGAAACTKTAGGCCAACTTGTACATTTTTAGCAAGTAAAAGGCCAGCTAGGATATTTTCAGCAAATAAAAATGAATCATTAGTTTGATTGGCAACTTTCAGAGACTATTCCTTCTCACAAATAAATAAACAGGTACAAATGCATCTAAACCAGTAAATTAATGGCCTCAATTTGCCCAGATAATAGCATATCAAATTGCAGCTAAAGTATCTCTCATCTCTCCATCAGGCTTCTTTGTTTGTTATAAATAAAACCTTGATGCACACAAAGCCAGAAAACACCATGTCCCAGTAATTCTCCCCAGAYAGGTCTTACTATGTTTGCAAATCCCATTTCTGACACGCAGACTATTCTGAAGAGAAAATAGCTTAAAACTTGACCTGAATCAATACTGAGACTGCCAAACAAATTGGAGTGTAAACTCAGGCTCCTAATATTATAACCTCGAATAAATTTTTTCTCGAATTCCTTCTTGGAAGTCATGCTTGCACTACTGAGAAAGATACTAAAATGCTTCTTATATAACTGCTCAGGAAAAGCTGTACGTGGGGAATAAACTACTGAGCTGGCACTAATTTAATTTTACTCTAGTGTTCTGCAATATGGTATATTTCACATCAGCTCCACTGTGTAAGGTTCTTCTATCTATCAACTTGAAGAGACAAGTTTGACATTAAATTTATTTCTTGGATAAATTACTGGATGCTTCTGAAGTYTACACTGAAGCATGAAGTGATAGTGTCTGCTGAAGCCATCAGTTCTTATTGACAAGTCTGGTTAAATTATCAGGTTGTATGTAATTTTATTTGAGTGTAGGAAAATGAAGGTTATAGCCAAGAACTTGGTGGGGTTTTCTTTCCTGAGATGATGATTTATTCATTTTGGCTTCAATAGCTACGGTGTCAGGCGTATTTTATATTTTTCCAACTTTGACACTTCAAACATTTGATTTCCCTTTGCAACTTCCAGCCTAAAACATGTTTCCCATTATATATATTCAAGTGACTGCCTTGCACACACTGACTCATGAGGCTGGTTTTTATTTTCACAAAATATATAACCCTATTTGAATAAAATACAGATGGTGTCCAATACATTAAACACAGCAAATTTGCCATTCCCTTCTCCATCCCCTCTGTTTTYCCCTCCCCAGATTTTCTGTAGCGGCATGAAATCTTATCAGCCTCAGCTTGGAAAGGACACGGCAACAGAAATTTGATGCCATTCATATATGGTTTGCTGCAATAAACAATGTGCATTTTTTTTAATTATTAGCATTTTTCTGTAGGATTCTGCATTTGGAGCTCTGCTTTAAAGCAAGCTTTGTGCCCCTTGGAAGGTACTGAACAGGCAGCTTCACATTGCCCTGTGGTAGAGTTTGAATGAAGGGCAATCAACRTGGCATATGGCACCAAGGTCCCAGGTGACAGCTGGAGCAGATTCAGCTGCCTCTTACATCACCAAGCAACTTAGAGGGGGAAAAAAGGCCATATACAAATGTATAGGAAATTACCTAAGTAAATTAGTAAAAACTGCTGAAATTAATTGAAGAAAAACCTGTTCTAGGTTTGCTCTGAAAGCATAATTATACTTCATAGTATAGACACATAACGTTTACTTGGAATGCACAAGGTTTGTGGTTCTAAATAAGATTCTATCAGCATCACTAGATGGCATTGGAGGGTGCTTTATCTCATCATAAGAAAACAGTCTGTAGTAATTTTTATCAGGAACACTAAGTTTACACACTGAATTTATCTCAGGCAAGCTGAAGGCATGCTCTGTGGTGAGRGAATTGGAACATGAGGCAAGAACCAAGGCTGGCTGAGCAGTGACAGCATTGCTGCAGTTTTCTTCTGTCACACACAAGGAGCCCACCACCACTGAGCAAGAATGGGATGACTGAAACCTGGAGAGAAATAAGTTGCAAAGTGTACTGAAGAAACTGTGAACTGGTATTACAYGAGCTGGTGACTTTGGAGAGGTAAGAGTTAATCTCCCCCTGAAATGTAGGGTGAAATTTTTGGACTGCATATTTGTTTTTCCCCCACAGCAAATTATACAATTATTATAAAAATAGTATTTCTGTTTTTCTTACACCTTTTTTARTATATAGTTCTCATGTCACTTTCCTGTTACTTTTAGAATGAGACATATTTGCCATCCAGTGATTTTTTTTTTGTTAGCTTCAACATCCACTGTGGAATTACTGCTAACTTTAGCCACCAATTCTTGCCCATTGATTGTTACTGCACAGAAGCCATGCAGAGTCCACTGCACCACAGCTACCCTGGTTTCTGAGTTGCAAGAGTATTATTATACTCACAGAGCTCTATTTTACTCCTACTCTTTGGTAGCTGGTAAAAAAAAGCAAAGAGGATTTTGTTCACCTATGAATACACAATTCCAGGAGCTCAGTCTCTAAGAAATGGACTGTATATCATAATAATTATAGGCCATGGAACATGTGTTGCAATGTAAGGTACTAAAATGGTGATTTCTTTTCACATCTGCGACTTTGACCCTCAATCCAAGTCATTAATTTTTTCAATTCTCCAGGTAGACAGTGCAGAGTCTCTTCACAAATTCACTGCATGAATGTGCATTATTTTTTGCCTCTGTAGTATTCTTTCTGCTTAAGAGCTGTCATTGACCAAAGTTCTATAATGAATCACAAATCAGAGYCATGTACAAATCAAAACCTCACATTTAATTGAAACATTTCATTCTTTAAACAGGCTTTAGGTTTGTATCTCGTGGGGGTTAAAGGACAGGATGGTAAAACATGTAGAAATAGTAGCACCCATGATGATCAACAGCTTGTGCCCAAAATGAGGCAGTACCTGCCAGTAAGTCATATGGAGCTTTTCATAGGTCATGAACTTGCACAGACCCAAGGCCTTGTATAAAACATTAAATACACCCACTTCTAAAAGTGCCACTGTGCCCCTGGTCRTCTATTTGTCTCCCTGGCTGCTCTGCATTCCTTCTACTACTCTATTTATGGAAAGCTGTAATTCATAAATACCAATTTGTACCATTATCTTCATACATGCCAGGTACTTGTAGTATTGGAAACTGGAACTTGCTCTTAGGGCACACTTGAAGTTGGCAGAAGGATGAKAAATAGGAATGGCATTATACCTATTAAACACTGAGTGTAAGTGTGTAGAATTCATGTTGCCTTCCTGGCATTATTTATTAAATAATATGTCTTTAATTTTCTGTATCTTGTTAAAGCTTCCATCTAAAAGAAAGGTAAGTTTTCATGTTGTCATTTTTTAAATTTCACAGGAACCTACACGTGCTCACGYGGTCATGTACATATGGGAAAATCAGTGTATTTTTCCTCACTTATATGGCTCAAAGATTTATGTCCAAAAGGTAGGTTTTATTGAGTTCCTTCTTTGTCGAAAATCTAACAGTCTGATACTGTTTTACATGAACATAAATCAAAGATTAACTGATCTGCACTGGTAAAATCAAGCTAAGTRAGATTAGATTCTGACTTTATCATTTCAACTATCAAGTGGATAGTTTAGTCTTCTTTCTCAGCCTCCCAGTCATTTGCTGAAAAACTGTGGTTAGCAGGGATTTTTTGTTTAAAAACCATAATTTCCAATAAATGTGTTGTTTGCCCTCTGGCTTGACATCAAAGACAGTTTTATRATGAGGGTGGCTCCTGCTGAATTATATTTCCCATCAGTTTGGAGAGAAGTGGGGCACCTTTTACACAAAGGCAGTTGTTGACTGTACACAAGCACAAAGGGAAGCAACGCAACATCTTGTTTTCTTCACATTTCTTAAATGCACCTCTTCAAAGCATCCATTCCAATTAGAAAAAACATCACTTGTACTTACTTGTAAGAAACCTATTGTCTAAGTTCAAATGCCAAGGCCCATGTCTGTGCTAAAGGAAGGACAGGGACTCTGTGTGCCCTGGGAGCTGTAGAGCACGGCAGTCCAACATGTTTCGCTCCTGCTTAAAACACAGAAAGAGGAAAAAAATATATTTTCATGACCAAAAAAAAAAAAAGATTCAGTGATCACATGTCAAAAAACATGAAGCAGAGTATGACTGTGAAGTCTCTATATACTGCATTCTTTCCRCCAGTGTTCCTCTTCTTGAGTCCCATTTTCTGTTTCTGCTGTCAATTGATGAAAACTGGATGAGCCTTTTCAACCTAAATCTGTTTGACTTCTTTCAACGCCATTTCACATTTTGACCAAAAGGTTAGGGATAAGTTTTCATCTAAAAAACTTGTGAACAGTCTTGCCACTCCATTTTTTTCTTCCCCCTCCACCAATAGTAGTTTATAGTTAARTCTTCACAGAATTTCATGCTAAAGAATACAATATAACTCTCCCTACTAAATTTGAACATCAGTGTTCACATCATTACTGTTCAAATTATTATTTCCTGACAGGTAACATAATATGATCTCTGGATATTCACTGCCACCTTCCATATGCTTTGAATTACAAATCCTCTTGGTACAAGTTGATAAGGTGAATTTCAGGGGCAGGGTCTTCACTGTGCATCTACCAGGTCAGGTCCTGCCCCAGGTGAGTGTCCCCTGTGGTTGCCACACCACAGACAGTAGCTGCAACAGAAGAGCTGCCTTCATGCCAGGTTGTTCTCCTCCCCTCACCCCACTCAGCCATGCCCACAAATCTCACAAACCTTTGGGAAACTTGATCATGGCTGGCAGAAGGACTAAGCAAAATGCCTCAGTGAAGCAGTGAGAGGCAGGGCAAATCACAAATAATTGTACTACACTGAACTCCTTTATCTCATGTTGAAAGTACCTCTCTGACATTCTTCACCAGCATCTCACTACCCATCTGACATTCTTCACCAGCATCTCACTGGCCATCCAACCCCCTTCACTCTTATACAAACTTACCTGAACCTCTCAGCTGGAAACAGGGCCCACTTGTTTTCAGGCTTTGTGTCATGGCAGTGAATGCTCATGGCAGTATTACTAATTCCACCATAGATTTCTCCCAGATGTGATGTGTGACCACCTGTTTGAAGCTGATTACAGGAGACCTCAGCTTTCCACTTAAAAAGACACACTGAAGTTGGGGAGAAAGATCTGAAAAATGAGCTGAGGTAAAGCAGTAGGCTCAGACAAGACAGAAAAATAGAAGAACACATTTTTATTTTGCTCTAAGCTAAGATGAAAGTTCTTGACATGTATCCCCTACAACCCTCAGGACACCAGGCTGAAGATGATGCTGGTCAGTGCTTGTTTTATTTATTGCCTGGAGCCTGTTCCTAGTGGTCGGGCTAGAATCACCTCCTCACCAAGCCATCAGGAGACACTGGGCAGCTCTTGGAGGTGCTCCGAGCCTCAGACCAACCAGGACAACGTGGTGCTGGACTGGGCCAAACACTCAGCACAGCCCCTTGCAGAGCTGCAGCACCCATAGCCTCACACAGCTCTCACTTCTCCAGATGAACTCAACATCCTGTCTAGCACTTCATTTTGTGCACAGGCAATTGGTTTTTCACGGAGGAAATAAGCTCTCCCTGTTCAGCATGACACGTACATAAATACGTATACACATACACACACGTGCATGTGCACACACAGACAGCAGTCCTTTAAAGCCCTGTGGGTGTCTTCTTTCATATTTCTACCTTGTGGCTTGAGGAAGCCAGGAAATGTAAAAGGCAGTCAAAAAGTTGGGGGAAAAAACAGAGAGAAGTGCCTTTTCTGCAGAAAACATGAAGCAGGTCCCAGGCTGACTGGCCTACTCCTGCTAACTCACTTTGTGCCTTGCTTACTCCTCTTCCTCCTCCTCTGTGGCTTCTCAAGGATTTCCATGCCACATGTGCCAGTCAGGCACTGCTGAATCTGACCCACTGCTGCAAAAATTACTTTCTCCACATAAATTCAGAATTTTGCCAGTGCTTACTATGGCTGTTAAATTCTCTTATTGTAGTATCACACCTCTCTTACTAAGATTTTAATCGGCATTTCCACTGGAAAGCCTTACTTTCAGAGTTATAAAACCTGCCTGTATAAAGTTGATTACCACTGAAATTTAAAATCCAGGTTCTTGGCTCACAGCTATGTTTCTTTCTTGCTTACATGATCTCTGTTTGCAAAAGCTGATATAAATTGGTTTGGCAACTTTGTTTAATTCTGGGGATAAACAATTCCTGACTAAAGAGGCATTTTTTTCCAGTGTGCAGAAAGTGACAGAATGAAATTATTGAAGTTACCTACTACAGCTTTAAAATATTACCCTGAATGCCTTTTTTTTTTCTTTCAAATGTTGGCATTTTTTTACATAGGAATGCAACTAAAGGATTTAAATTTAAAGAACGTTTTTAAATGCTGAGTATTTTCGGAACTGTGCAGTGCTTAATGGGAAGGAAATCACAGGAGGTTAAAGACTTTCAAAATACATACCAGCACCTCAGTGCCAACAACCCATATCACTTCAATGAACTGTGCAGTATGTGTTGGCATGATTTATGCAGCAATTTTAAAAGAATCCATAATGTTTGTTTATTACCACTTTATGATTGATGGGTTCCTAAGTGCAGGGCRACACAATCAGCTGAGCTATTAGGGCTGGGAGTTTGATAATTTGTGAGTTACAGCGATTACAGGAGTCACTTCAGCCAATTGCCAGAGCCATTAGGGCATCTGTGACCTCAGAAAAACCACGGTGAGTGGTGCCACTGTCAGACCTTCCCTCCCTGTCAGACCCCACACTGCTGCCCGACTTCCCCGGCTCTCCTGTCCTCCATGGCAGGGGCTGCTGCCCAGCTTCCCTTTTGGCCCAAGGAGCAATTTCATCAAGTTCTGCTCTCACCTTTGCCCCAAGTGCTAAAAGGCTGATACCAGCATAAGGCAAAGCACAGAGCAGCAAAGGCTGCTCAACCACTGTTTGTTAACTGTGACTCACTTTGTGACAGGCACCCACATAGACAAAGCCACCAAGTACTCCAGGCACCAACAGACCCTTCCCTGGGAGACACTGGAACAACCTCAGTCCTTTCTGGAAAAAATATCCCAAGTTTAAGTTTACATACAATACACTGGATTGAGGCATTTATTTGAAACACAAACACACAAAAACCAAGAATAAAAGAAATTTTATTTATCTTTTTTTTTTTTTACAAAAATAAACAATTTGAGAAACAAAAGCACATTTTTTCCTGACTGTACAAACTACAAAACAGTATGACATTGGTCACTTTAGCGTTTACTTCATTGCTTTCACTGAAAGCAAATTCTCTAGACACACCCTGCCTTTAAGATGCATTTTATATAGAATTAAGGCTAGCATTCATTTGACATCATTAAGGTCATTTACTTCATTCACTCTAAGAATCAGCAAGCGATGCCTTAGAAAAACCAAGGACCTGATGATAAAAGGTACGAATAACTGCAAGATAGTCATTAAATTAGTACTGTTCAGCCAGCTGGACTGCTTTGCCAGTCTGTCAAAGATATGGCTTCCTGAACAATTCAAACTGATTCAACAAAAGTCTTAAGCACAGGCTTAATTGTAAGCATATGCTCAGGCCTATCCAGCAAAGCACTCGGCACTTGGGTAAGTCCCTGCCCTTTCAGTGGGACTATTCATATGCTTATGTGATTTGCTAGATCCACAAAATGGCTCTTTCAAATTAAAAATGAAACTTTATGATAACATTGGAAGCAAAAATGAAAATTAGTTGCAGTCTTGCAATTCTAAACATAAGCAATTCCTTCCGTTTGACAAATATGCCGGCATTGCATATCCCATAGCTTGAACACAAATGCTGATTGTCCTCAGCAGCGTTTGCTATTCAGCAGACAAACTGATACGCTTCAGTTCCTCTGTTGTGATTGTACGTGCCCAAATAAATACCAGTGTGGAGGATACAGGCTTCCCAGAGAAATGATCAGCTTTCATCCCTGGACACACATGTATAGGTCAGAAATGTTATGCTAACCTTGCTTAGAAAAGCCAGAGCTGCCAGCTGATTTATAACCAAAATTATACTCTAACAGTGTATWATCTCTTGTACTTTGCTTTGTGTTGTTTTGCTTTGTTTTTAAATCACATTTTCAAAATCTTGTTTTATTGCACATTCATCCTGGTCATGCAGGTGATTTCTTTAAAGTTTCCTTTAGCACTCTATAGATTAGAATGAGTAATAGTGCAATTATTCTCCGGCCACAGCCRCCTTCTACCTAACAGCTGCCTATATTTATACACAAACAGCCCTTATCACTCACGTGTCAGACTGAGCCACTTTAGGTGTCAGTCTGTCACCTTCACATATGTTATCTTGTCAGGATCAGGCACAATATGATTTGAGGCCATCTTGAAGAAGACAAGCTGCCGACCTGCATTGAATAGGAAAGAGGGGGAAGGGGAGAATATTTAGAAGTGATGAGCAAAAAGTAGCCTACCTTAAAATGCTGACATTTCAAATTCTACTTCAACCAAGCTTCAGGCCATGCAAGACTGAACTCTCTCTTAACTCCAGCTGGTATAAACCCGAACTGTTTTTGTCTAAAATGACACCAAAGTTCCCCTGGTTTCAGTATCTTTACTCTTACCTAATTATGGTCAAGATATATCTGTGCACAGCTAGCACAGTAAATGAAAGAAAGGTCTGAAGACTTTGATACAAATTCCATGTGGTCTTTAAAAAAGTGTTTTGAGACTCCCACTAATAAAAACAGGCTTGTGTTGGGGGCTTAAATGAAGGACATTCATTTGATTGTACAGAAGCAGAATATTTGCATGGTTGATCTTTATAAAACTGATCAGTGCAATGTGTACTAAACATGACTTTCTCTGAAACAGCTCTTGCTGATCACTTTGTAGCTCTGGGCTTTAAACAAGATGGAACAAGGTTTCCAGTCCTCCGACAAAAGCAGCAGCAAGTGACAACAGCCTGGGTAGCATAAGGCACAGCACAGCTCTTCTACCTCCCCACACTCACTGACCTGGCACCTTATTCACATTCCTGCCTCCCAACAAGCTCCTGCTGCCCCACACACCTGCAAAATCACTGACTTTTTTTGCAGCACAGAGATGCACTCCATGTCTGCTGTACTTCTGCCTTCCCTCTCTAAACTTGAGAAAATCAAATGCTATTTGCTTCCAGCCTGCCTCTCTAGGGGGCTCCCATAACACTATTTTCTTTAAAACTATTGCATGGCAAATGGGATGCCTCAACTACTGAGCAAATTTCCAAGCTGCAAGTTTCAGGGACTCAGGTGCTCATGCCTCAGGAATTGTATGGCAAAGGGGATGACAAATAAGACTACAAATAGTGCTGTCTCATTTGCTTTTAATAGTGTAACCTGAGATAGGAGCTGCTCTAAACTTCCTATGGATTGCCCTGTGCCAGAATAAATACTTTTTTAATATATCAATTAACTTCCAAATTCCAGCTACAGATAGTCTGACATGATGACCCAGTAATCACTGGTTAGCTATAGACAAGGTTAACAGGAATTAGATTTTTCTTGGTTCCATGGAAGTGCTTGTTCACACCTCCCAGAAGCACAAAAATGCAAAAAAATAACACTTCAGATCCTGTGGTTTGGTAACCTGAGGTCCACATGCTTAGCCCTCTAGTGTCAGCTCCTGTGAGCCTGTCTGTAATTTCAGTTCCCCTGACAGCTGACAAAGAGAAGCCTCACCAAAAAGAAGCTGCCTCAGCTGAACCTTCAGAAACTACCTAACTTCCAGATGCTGCTGGTGGCTCCCACAGCCCAGCACAATACACTGCCCAAGCTGTAATAAAGCACTTAGGGCAGCAGGAATAGGTGACTCAGTTCTGCTCCACAGCATCCAGGACCTACCTGTCCAAGTTGTCTGATTAGTCAGGACAAAAGCTTTGCACTGGGAGTAGCTGTCACAGATCTCAATGGCTTCGTTAACATCAAACACAGAGAGGAGGCAGCCCTTGTGATGGTAGGATGGCCAGCATCTGTAGTTCTCATCAGGAATAAAGGCTTCAGGCACCCGTCTGTACTCTGCAAATCAGAGCAAAGCAGTGGTTGGAAAGCTCCAGTAAACTGGTTGTTTTTAACAGGCAAGGTTTATTAGAGCAGCTTAGGAGCAGGATATATGATGGAAAAGCTGACGGTTTAGGCTGTACCAGCTCTGGTTTACTCCCAAATGTGTTTATAGCTCTGCACTTTCCTTTCCTTTTCCTTCCCTCCTTTCTTCTTCTCACCTTTTTCTCCAGAAACCGTCTGTAAATAAACAGTCTGTGCACAAAACCCCTTCCCCACTGCGGAGGCAAGGCTTTGGTTTTATTAGGAGTTTTACAGGAAGAATGTCCCATTGAATAAACAGCATCCACTTGAATGAACTGACTCACTGTCCTACTTCCCAACAGTGAGCAGGATTGTCGGGGTGAGACCTGACCAGGCGTTCCCAGCCCTCCCTCTCCCTCAGAAGAGCATGCTATTTTTCTCTGGCTCCTTTAGAGAAGGAAGAAAAGACAGGCTTTTAATTAAGCAAACTTTTTTTGCTTGCTCAGATTAGGACAAAAGAGGAGTTGCTTGATGGGCCTCTGAAGAGAAGGGAGGGGGGAGTAGCGGGAGCATGTCAGCGTGGTCCTGCCCAGCCGCGCCTCTGCTGCCCCACCGCCTGCTCCTCTCCTTGGCTGCCGTTCAGTCTCACTTGCCTTTATGAGCTGCCTCTTGTTCTCTGTTCACTGCTCCTCTCACTTTCCCAGCCACTAACAGGGCTTTCTCTAATGAATGCATCAGCAAATTCAGCTGATCATTTATAAACATTTCTGTTTAGCCTCCAGACGCACAAATTAATGGTTCCCTCCTGTCTCTCCTCCCCACGTCCTATTCAAAAAACTAAATACATTCTATATTTCTTCTAATTGTGTCTATTATGGAAACCAGAGCTGCCTGCCCTGACTCACAGTCTATTCTTAAGTCACTTTGGTTCAGGCATTTTCTGCCTGCTCTGCTGATTCAGCCTGCTAATATTTCATACAGCACATTGTATGAGCACCACTGAGTCAAAGGCAACTGTGTCTGCTACTCCAAACTGTCAATATTTCAACTGGGAAAAGAAGTGCACATTCATCAGTGCTCATTCTCACCACATAGTCTGAAATAGTGGGAAACAAATGTAGTAAATACATTCTATTTTAAGCCCTAGCTCATTTAAAGTATCATAAGAAACATTCCCAAACAAGAAGCAAAATCAGAGCTGATCATGTCCCAGTTAAATCAAAAGCAAAAAAGTTTTCTTAATTCATGAAATGCAGATTCATGCACAAGAAAAAAAATTTCAAAATGTGGTTCCACATTATGACTGGTCATTTCTCCATCAAAAATACTTATGCATTTCTTCTGAAGGGAAGTCAGAGCACAAATCAAACTGTTGGCTAGGTAAAAGTCCCTTTTTTTCCCAGTTTCTGTATCAACTGTAGTGTAACAATAACTGAATGTAACAGAAGATTCTCTTATCTTCACATGGAACTGCTGAGTATTGATTTGTACCTCATAGCCTAGTAAAATGATGTGTACARATTAAAAGCAAAGAAAAAATCAATTCCCTGTAGTTAGCACCATATGTAACCATTTGTATCAGCATACAGGCTATGTTGACTGGATATAAAATGTGATTATCCATAGCTCCTCTTTGCACACCACAGAACAGCCACCTCACACTGCACTGTGCCAAGCCCCACGCCACAGGGGGCATTCACAGAAGGATGGTCCTTGCTGCRGCAGCAGGAGATGAAGCATCTGCCTGATTCTCTGTGACAGCAGGGAGCCTGTCCCAGCCCCTCTCCAGGGCACCTGGGAGTCTGACAGGCCCCATGCTGGGGCTGGGAGGAAGCTGCAGCATCCCTCAGCACACTAAGAGAGCAGCCCTACATCACATCATGTGCTTTTCTTCAYGCAAGGAAGCCCACCTTGAGGACCCTTATTTAATATTTAAAATATTTAAACTTCTCTGAGCACAGATATGCTTCTTAAAAGGCCTAAAGTTCTTCCCTTTTCCTCAGCATTGCTCCCAATACAGCTCTCAAGGGTTAGGCTCTCAGCTGACATACACAGACTTCAAAGRAGCAGCAGTGATTCAGAGGTAGGAGATAAAGTTCTCCCTTTCCATTGCCTTTTTCAAGGTGACCAAGCCTGGTAAATCATSTGGGCAGCTCAGACACATTATTCAACAGAGTTGGGCCAGCAGTAACTGCAATGGCAAGGTCCTGGTTTGAGTCTGCAAGCAAGGATGGAAACAGCCATGCAAGGATAGTGTCACCACGCAGCAGAGCCCTGTGGCTGTCCCTTTTCATTGCTCCTTGCCAGTTCTGTCATGAGAGAAAGCCAAAAACATCTCCAGTGACTCATGRCAACAGGTAACAGGCACATAGTGTGACACAGATGCAAAGAGCATTTTCCTTTGGCTGGGAGATCACCAAGCACCACACAGGTGGAAACACCACCGCTGGAATCCGAGGGAAGACACACAGTCACACAGGCCAGGACCTCCAACTGGCAGGAGCCATTGGATATCTGCAATCTGTGGACTGTGCTGCCCACAGGGAGGGAGGACGCAGCGAGGGGAAAGGCAGGAAGGCAGCCCCTGTCCCCCCTTGCATGGTAAACAGCAGCGATGGCTGCCTGGGAGTGCCTTCCCTTAGGAGCATCCCAATGGAAAGCAGCCACAAGGAGAGCAGTGATGGCCCTGTCCCTGGTGCCTGCTCCCACACCAGCCAGGCACTCCTGCTTGCCCTGGGAAGCCAACATGGAACCTCTCTTAAACCATTACAGTCAGAACTGATGAGAAACTCATTGCAACAGCAACCAAGTGGTGGTTGCAAACTACACTTCACTTCTAAACTCACTCCATCTCCAGCAGAGCAAGGCAGCTGCCTTGGCCATTTGCAYGGTAAAGGCAAGTATCCCTGGAATCTCTTACTTGAATAGTGTTGATTCAGGGAGCTTACCCTTWAGCCCTTATTTGTGTGACTTGTGAAGAAAGGCACTCCTCTCACATGAACACGAAGGACCCTCCTGAGGATGCTCCTCCACTGAGATGTGTCCCAGCAATGACATTAGGTCCATCCTTCAGGAGATCTGGGCTTCCCCCACACCTTTAAATTGGACACCACAGTGCAGCTACTCAATTAAGCAGTACTYCAATGGTTTAAAGACAGCTCCAGCCCAAGTTTTTGTCCTGCCAAGACCTGGAACTTGCTTAAATGGAGTCCTTGGAATTTGAAGGCTCAGAGCAGTAAATCACATCATAAAAAGGTCAAAGTTCTGGTCAATTTCCAGACTAATGGTGTTTAAAACCAATAAATGCTTGCCTAATACTATAAATGCAGCCATAAATTTACACTTTTGTGTACATACACATAGCTTGACAGAGAGTACATAAAGTCTATCAAGGTAATGGCAAGAAATAGATCAGAGAAATGCAAGGCATCCCTACTGGTATCAGCAAAAAAAGWATCCTTTCCTCCATCTACTAATTTTGTGTGGATTGAAGCAACTAAATGCAGTGCAGTAAGCCTGATCTTGGTGTCACTTACAATGGGTTTACTCCACAGTTTAACGCAAGAGAGGTAATACAAGAGATCACAGTTACGCAGATAGATTCTACTACAAAGCATTTCTTGTAAACATTTTGGAGCTTCAAGATACCCTGCTATGCTGAAACCAGGCAATCCTCAAAARTTTTGTTTTGTGATAGCTTTTATAGTTTTAAATATTTTCACACAGTTGTTCTGATCAATCAAAACATGCTGCTTTGATCAGTCCAAAATCTTASAAGTTTCTTAGCATGTTAGCGACATCCCCATCATGGCCACAATGATCCTCAAACCAAGATCACGCACTTGTGACAAGTAAGAGAGGCATCTTTAAAGGCAATCTGCAGTATCACTGACCACTGCAAGAGCTATAAAAAAAAGCCAGTGCTTTAAATTCTTATTCTATCTTTTTTCCATCAAAAACCACCTGCATTGTCCCAAAGCCGCCTACAATCTATAAACATACTCATTTTCACTGTACTAGACTGAATCATATAAAGAGCTCCACAAGTATATAATAAACTATGTGAAACCGCCTGCGGTTTCCCCCTTTTAGCCTGTCTGAATCAMCCTAAATCTGACTTTAATCAGTCCTAATGACCATTTATTTCAGCCACAGCAGCCAGACTGCATTTTTACTACCAACTACAGCTACTTGTTGGAGATTTGCCCAGTTCTCTTATCACCTGCCAATACACTGTGGGTCAATGACAGAGACACAACCACGTTCGTCCTTGAGAGAAAAATCATGTTGCTCCTTTTTCTCCCTCCTTTTTTCCTCCAGTCTCAGGAGRAGCACTGGCAGTCAACTCTGGAATTGCTTTTAATTGCTTTGCTCACAAGTAAGCAGAAAGAGCCTGATCTTGCCAATATCAGCAAAAAGTGGTATTGAGCAGCATTTTGCTTTACAAACAGTCCCTCCTGATTCCCAGGGAGCTCTTGGAGAACAGCAGTGGATCCAAAATAGACAATAATACACTGATGTTTTTAGTATGCTTCATTTTACTCTGAACTTTTCTTCATGTTCCAATACCACATTTAAACACGCTTCTGACAGCAGGCCCTGTGAAGCTCCATGCAAAGTTTGCTAAGAGAGCAGCTTTGGTGYGCCTGAGGGAGCGAGGGGCAGGCCTGTCCTGCGGGCTCTGCCTTCAGCCAGGCCTGACACAGCCCAACTGCTGGGAAAGCCAGGCTGGCCTGGCAGGCATTGCTCTGCCTCAGAGCAGAACAGAGCCCGGATCCCGTGGGGAGCGTTCCCCTCAGAGCAGGAGAGAGCCCCGATCCCGTGGGGAGCATTCCCCTCAGAGCAGGAAAGAGCCCTGATCCCATGGGGAGCCTTCCCCTCAGAGCAGGACAGAGCCCCGATCCCATGGGGAGCCTTCCCCTCAGAGCAGGAGAGAGCCCCGATCCCGTGGGGAGCGTTCCCCTCAGAGCAGGACAGAGCCCTGATCCCGTGGGGAGCGATCCCATGTCCTGCGCGCGGGCCGGGCCAAGCCTCGTGGCTCTTTGTGCGCTCGCATTGTGCCGGCAGCAGAGCCATATTTAAATCGGTATGCAGGCCGTCGTCGAAACACAAATAAATAACCAGAGGAAMGACATGTTCCCTTACATTTTATTCCCGTTAACATGACACAGCTGGAGCATTTTTCCTGCCTCGTGCCCCACATCCCAGGGAGCTGTTCCATACCCACAGTCACCTCTCTGGCACACACAAATTTACCAACAGCAACAAGCCCAAAATGTCCTACAGAAGCTTAAATATTGTATGTGGTCCACCCGATCATAAAAACAARGATGCTGATGATGGACAAGCCAGAAGTTGCCTAGGGTCACGTGTTGGGGCATTTAAGCTTGAAGACAGAGGCCMATATGATTTATAAAAGACACTCGGCAACTTTAGTGTTCTGGAAGGGAACTGAGAACCTCAGCAGAACGCATTTTGCTGTGCGGTGCCAAGTTGGACAGGGAGAAGTTTAGCAACAGCAGAACACATTGCTCAGGGGACAGGGTAAAYGGCTTGCGCGGTGGTGGAGATACAAGTGAGCAACAAGCTCAGTTGTGGTCACTGCAGAGCTGCACAGACCCACACAGCTGCAAAGGAACCTGCTCCTGTGTTCCTGTGTGCTGGCAGTGCCTGCCCCCTGATGTGAGAGCCCCCCCAGCCAGGCAGGGTGCAAAGCAGACTTTCTGCCCTGTGCACCTTTCCCCCTCAGCCCTGAGGGCTCTGGGAAAGGGACACCAAAGGCACATGTATAAAAAAAATGAAAAAAATATATAAAGCTGATAAGATTTGTTATAATATATTTCGATAGAGCAGGAATCTGGGCTGCAGTTTGTTTCTGATTTCAATAATTCTTGGGTAGATTTACAGATTCCTAAGCAGGTTGCTATAGTGACCCTGCAGAATATTTTTTTCAAAACACTGTTGTACTGTAAATATTTACATACAGCATAATCCTGCCAAATTGTCTTGAGACAAAGGAAAACACAACATGTCTTTGCTTTATGTCCAGCCTTCCAGCTTTTTTAGCTTTGAGAATGGGCTTTCAGCTAACAACRGCAGCTAATTACAGTTTTCTGTGGGCTTGCACACCCCCAGACCTAATAATGGGTCATTTATTAGCTTTAATGAATAACAAAGCTATCCGATTTAYGAGTGTTAGCTGATTTCACGCATTTCTGAGTAAATTCTGAGTTAGCTGAAGGGCTGGGGCTTAGCTCAAGGGCCAGATACTCAGTACAAATCACTGTCACTTGATTGAAGTAATAAAAACCTTGATACTGGGGCATGACTTTACTGATGAACATCAGTAGTTTTCTTATAGTCTCCTTAATCTGGATAATTAATGGAATAATTTAATCATTTTTAGATAACATATGTCAGAAGAAATACATGGTTCCTGTTTTAATTCACATTCTTCTGGATTCCAGCAGGAGAGGCCAACAGCCGATAGAATATAAAAGCATTTGTTTCTGGTGTTGTTTTAAACGCTGCAATGTTCCCATATCAACATGAACAGCAGTGTGATTTATGACTGCAGAACACATACACAGCTATCAAATGTCTCCCACGCCTCTACTCTAGGATACTAAACCAAAGTCCAGAGCATAATATAATTTACAGCACTATAAAATCTTTACAACTGAAGTACAGTGAAAGCTTAATATCCAAGACCTTCTGTAATATGACTATGTCATCTTGTTAAACTTTATTTATGGGAACACTAGGGCTGACAAGAACTTTGTTCATGCCACTTCCCTACTGCTTATCAATATCACCTTTCTCACTTTGTGGTGTTCATAGGAGGAGGTCTTCCTTTCAAAAACATAAATTCACATAGATAACACACTGTTTCCTCAACATTAATGTTTTAGTTATGGCCTTACATGACATGCCCAAGATCATGATCTTGTCTTTCCTACTATGAATTTACAATGGTCTATCCAAGATAATGCCTAATTCCAAGCATTTAAGACCTAAGACAAATTCTGAAGCTCCATTACCTGAACCTTCTGTAGTTTCTTCTCAAAACCAAACCAAAACAAAACCTTATAATTCTTGGATCTGAATTGTCCTCCTGTTCTTTTAGGATTTCAAAATAGGTTRTGCACCAGAAAGGCCTTATTTTGTCACTAAACCTTTAGATGCCAGGAGACTGGCATCACAAATTCCTGTCATTTCTACTATTTGTGAGAGCAAAAGTCCCGAGAGTGAGTCACCTTGTGAGAGTTCTATCATCTGCAGCAAAATCATAATCTCTGGATTGAAAATTTTAAAAATTAATTCCAACACAGTATTAGAATCAGAGATCAGTCAAATATCAGTTGAGGAAAGCTTATGGTTTGAATTAAAATAATAAAAGTGGGTATATAGGCACATTTTAGCCCTCGCRACCTGACTTCTTCATATTTGCCTGGCAAGGAAAGGGAGTCTGAAAATAGAAATAGATTACAACACCTTTTCTGTTTGGTTAAAGTGGCCTTAAAACAAACTAGAAACAGGCCTGCACATCTTAAAGGCGCGGCAGCTAAGTCTGAGAACACATCTAATCTAAGTATAATTTCTAGTAAGATACCCAATTCCTCAGGCTTGTCCCTGGTTGAGAACATTTTCCTATCAAGGAATTCAATATTACGCTCAAGGAATTTAATGTACATTATCCAATAGATTACACAAAGGACCTACAGATTTTCAACATCTTTGATCACACTGTGAAGTGCCTAAGCCCATTAGCAGTGTCCTGCAAATAAAACAGGCTCCTTGCAGAGCAGGGCATTACCAGCCATGAACATGGGTGTAGTGGATTCTGTGTTACATTATCAAGGACTCTACAGAATTAAATTAACACAAAAATGTGTAATTATCACAGTAGCTAAATATACACGGAGCTCTGCTTCGTATCCGTGGAAACCTGCACTGATACTCTGACTACTGCTGTCCAAAGCTTCTCTCCTTGTGAGTCTTTATAAACATGACAGATCTCTTAAATTCAAAAACTTCACCTCATCCTGATACAGCAGTGAGACCTGGAATCAACCAGCATCATAGAACAACTTCAGCTCTCCTGGTACTTCTTCAACAAAGGACATGTTTGTACTATTGATTGTACTGCTGAAAATAATTTTGCTGTGTTGACAGGTATCACTCAGCACAGATGTGATGAAAAGCTGAAAATTAGAAAGTTAAATGAACACCTGCAACAATTTTCCTGCCAATTTTACAACAAAATAAATATTGAATTATTCTGATAAGTGGGTCAAATTCATCCCTGGTATCATGGCCCTTTGAGGTTAACAGAGCCACAACCAGAATGAATTTGGCTCCTGTGTCTCTTTCACTGAGCAAATACTTCACTGATCTTTTCAAACCCCCTGTGCCAACATTCATCTTCATTTAGAACCCATCTTTCCCTCTTTACTGAGCTTTTGCAGCAAAGCCATAATTTTCCTATCAACTTGCAGTCAATTATGTTGACAGTTTGACATGAACATTGTACGTACACAAAAATAATTTGCAAAACAGCTTTTACAATTGTTGGGCTTAACAGTCATTTCCAGCACACATAATATTCTTTGACATGTACAATTCCACAGCTATCCTTCTAGGAAGAACATGCACCACTTCGTACCACAGCTTGAATAGCATACAGACATGTTATGAAAAAGATACTGTTATTCAGCCTTGTTTTCATCCTGTTCTATTTTTCCATTCTATTGCTAGAAGAAGATGAGGGACACACTATTTTTCCCTTGCAAAGGAGGTAAAAATTTACTTCCTCTTACTCTTCCAATCAATAAACATTTATGTTACAAGAAATTCATTTCAAGTCCCAGGAAGCCCATGGGGGGTTGCAGCCTCATGACTGGATTCTCCCCAACATATATGTTCAGGCAGGTTTTGGTACTACAATAGCAGTGTGTGGATGTGGTGAAACATGTTTTCCATAAATCTGTCATGGAGAACCCCCTTTGGATTTCCTTATTCTCATTACAGCCTGCTCACACTTATGGATGTCCAGCTACATCACAGAGTGAGAAGAGTTACAGGAGGCTCCCAAGGAGTAAAAAGCAGATAAAATATTATCACATGCATGATTTCAAGGACCACCGAGCTTTGCTTTCTGCACATTAGCCCTTGCAAACCCCACAACAATGACAAAATCTCAGATTTTAAGTTTCAAGGAAGATGACTTTACCAGCTTTTGGGACATGGGTTGTGTTCTGCAGGTACTCCCCACTCTTATACAGATTCAAAACTCTCTCCAGCTGAGCAGCTGTCTCATCTATTCCCCAGTGAAGTTCTCCTTTAAAAAAGCAGAGGAAAAAAATTACTTAGATGAGGAGCATCCTGTACAGGACAAAACAAAGTTTTATTTGAATGAAGCCCTAAGCCTGGGAGTCTCGTGGTGCCCTGCTCCATGGCAGGGTGGTGACGTGGGCAGGAAATCCCTGAGTTCCTACAAGTTCCTACAAGTCTCACACCTGACATGGCCCAGGCATTCCAGAGGCTCGCTCATCCAGCTGGTAACCCCAGGCCTGCAGGCACAAACCACTGATGAGAACTCCTCAAAAGGGATCAACATCAGCCAATACAGAGAACTGCAAAGCTTTGCTTGCTCATTAGCTATAGCCCAGCATCATTTATTTTCCCTTCAGATGCACACTKGAGCAAGGCACTGAAAAACCCTCAAATCAGTGTCACAGGCAACTACTCTTGTCTCAAAGCCACTACTTTGGTAGTGAAGATCTATGGAAATGCCATTTGTGCCTCTGGCTTCTGAGGCATAACACATCACTGATATCATTGACAATGAGAAAGTATCCTGGGTTGTATCATTAAAACTTCTCTTTCCAGGGACAGAAGTTTTTCTGGACCCCACAAGGAATTGCATTCTGATGCAATTCACCCTGAGGTGTCAGGATGAAACAAATATCTCTGTGAAGCCTAGATAAAATCTAAAAATGGGATTTCTGTGATGTATGGGCCCATTCTTGCCTTCTTGGTATGGGAGCAATTTCATCCTAGATAGAAAAACAATCTAGTTCTATTGCAGGGAGCACAAAAGCAGCATCCTCCCCTCCCAACCATAATAGTTACACTAAAAAAGCAATTACTTGGCATTACTATGTTTATTGTGATTACCTGTTGCATTGACTATCTTATCCAGCAATGGTCTCAGTGAGGATGGAGCACTGTGTGGAAGAAGATAGGTAAAAAAAAACCTGCAATAGAAAAGTAACCAATATTGACTTTCTTTTTCTTTACAAGGGTTTATAAACATCTGGTAACTCCTGAACATCATAAGGAATAAAATTCCTATTGTTTATATGCCACTGACCTATTCAGGAAATATAATGGTATTCTATACTCAAATAAATACATAACTGAGACTATTCACACACAGCTGTCTGGCACACCTAGACCACACTGCTACATACAAGGCTGCCTTGTACCTACATGTAAATGTTCCAGCAATTTGCTGTGAAGCCCCGTGGATTGTGACTATTTGCAGACCTGTCTGTACTTCAGCAAACTAAAAGGATGCCATCAACCCCATAAATCTTGGGCTTGCTTTTTTCTCAAACCTTGAAAGTGCATAAATTAGATTTCTGTTCATTTCTAATAAATGAAATTACTATTTTCTTTACTACAGTTTTCTTAGACTTTCAAATTAAGTGCCAGGAGAAAGCCACCTTCTATTGTTTTAATGCTGCTGGAATACAGAATGTCCTCTCTGTTCCTGTCATTTATCTATAATCAAGGTACATTCATGTAGGTATTCACTGTGGAGGTAGAATCACAGAATGGGAGAGGCAGGAAAGWACCACTGGAGGTCAGCTAGTCCAGCCTCCCTGCTCAAGCAGGGCTCCCTAGAACAAGTTACTTAGGGTTGTGTCCTCGTGGCTTTTAAATATCTACAGAGAAGGAGATTCCAAACTCACTTTTAATGACTTTTATTACAAAAGAAAAAACAATGTGCCATTACTATCCCTTGAAGTACATTTAATTTTCATATTCCTCCTTCAGAGTTCTACTACTCTGCCAATACTACTACCTATTGCAACTAACTCAGTGTCACAGAAGCATAAGATGGAGATGACAATACAAACAGAACTACAGGACATAAATATTAGCTAATGAAAAGAACAGGAACACAATTGGGAAATTGCCCAGCTTCACCTGTAACTTGCAAAGCAAAGTAAACAATTTTTCACATACAGAGACCACATTGTCAAATGGAAACCCCAGGGACTCATGCTCAGGAGGGAGACCAGCAGATGCTTTACATAAACACAAATTAGAAAATTCAGTTACTGATACCAAAAATTGATCACAGAGGCAGGTATTATTGAGCTGACACTCTTTATAAAATGAATATTGCTCTGAGAATGTAACTCCTTTTTCCATCCCAAACAAAGATAATGTTTATGGTTTTCCCAAGTGGGATAATCCACTGGTAGGTTTTCTCAATGATGAGTATGAAACAGCCAATGTAAATACATACAGAAATCTAAAGAGCAGCACAACATTCGTAGCAAATAATTCGTCTGGTAAACTTTAGCTCATTGTTTTTGCTGAGAGATTATCCCTAAAGCAGAGTCCAAYTGATTGTGAATAGTTCTTTGCAAAAATTCAGTAGCTGTCACTAAGTTTGCTCAATGCTGGCTGGAAGCAAGTCACGGAGGTTATTGTTTTCCGTAGCTACAGGGCCACAGAAACATGCGACTGTTCTGCTGCAAACACCCACATGTGAGATCCTGACATGTACAGACACTGCAGTCTGCACAACTTAATTGCAAGAACATTTGTTATTCATCGATTCCAGGGCCAGTGGTATCCCCTGTGATCTGCATAACACAGACTGTCAGATCCTTCTACATTCACTCCTACAAATTGTTTCTTTTTGAGAAGTATCTGATACTAATTTAAGAATTCTCAGTGATGGAGAATTCATCTCAGCCAYTGGTTAATCATTAAAAATATTAATTTTGTTTACTTTCAAAACTGTCCAGTGCTTTGAAAACTGTTCCCCCAAACACTTGGAGGAAAATACAGTGAAACACATTTGTGACAGGAGGTAACCATCTGAAAGTCAAAACAGACCAGTTCTTGTAGAGGTTTCTCCTAAATGTTTTCTCTCCTTTAATTATTTACCTCATAAAGAAACCAGTGAGATAGGCTTAAATATGCTCTCAAGGTTAGGGTGTGCTCTGTTTTAAAATTACAAGGGGTTTATGCATTGTTTGACATATTGCTGCTTTTGACTTCTATCTAACAGCTTCAGAGGGCAACCTCTAAGCCTACAGCAACAGAGTGCACCTATGAAAATAACAAATTTAGCAGCCTATCCCTAACGAAGTGTGGATTTCACCTTCTGAGACAAGTGCATAGGGCTTGATGTAACTCCTTAGCATGGGAGGTCACAGCCTCCCACACCATGAATCCACTGTTCAACAAAACCCCATGTCTCTGTGGAATAAAGGCAAAGCAGGAACACTGGGGTACTGTGCATGAAATACACACTTGAGAGCAGTTCAAAGGCAATACTAAAAACTGTATGAGAAAAAGACCACTTCCTTCAGCATGACCATCAACCTGCCACAAGCCCACCACACCACAGACATGTCCCCACTTCCAACCGAGATGGATGGGCACCTATTAAAGGCTTCTTACCCAGAAACAGTAAAGCGGTCTTAACCAAAAGCTAGCAAGCTAAGCAAGATCTTTAAGCCAAGCAAATGGAAATGGAAAATCTTGCAGGACACACTAAATACTGTGCTGCACAACTGCAGATGGCTGTCATGTGGTGCAGCCCATTTCAGTGTGGTCAGCTAATGCGACACACATGCTGGTGAGTGCCCTGCGACCAAAGCAGAAGGCTCCCTTTGGAGCAGCCTCTCCTCACTGTGGTCTGGAAGGCAGTGAATGGCATGGCACTTGAAAGGGAAGCCTAAGAAATGAGCACACCATTATGGCACTGCTCTGAGATCTCCCATCTGGATCAGCCAGGGCAGCCGCCCGTCCCAGCAGCGCCCGTCAGACAGAGCAGCAATGGCAGGATGAGCACGGCACTGAGCATCCACTACTGGCTCCCTGGAAAGCAGTGACATGCCTCCCTGAGCATCCCACACAACCCTCTGCCCTCTGGGGGTGTGATGGTTGATGAGGGAGAGCCAAAACCACAAACACAAAGCCATGGCCCAGAAGGACCCAGCTGTAAATCTGGACACAGCTTTAGAATCAAATTTGGAAGATTTGAAATAGCTGAATGCTTCCTTCAGCGGGGCCAACTGGTCCAGCATGGTCCATTGCCCACGTGTCCCCCACTGCAGGCACAGCACTAGGAGTCAGTCCCACAGCACCTGCTCACACAGACCCAGGGCTGGGAGGTAAAGGTGAAAAGACCACCCTTGCTTTAAGAGGTTTGGGCTTAGACCCAGAATCTCAGGAGCTGAGGGTGGTCCCAGCAGCTCCAGGGATGCACTGRGGCTGTTATCACCCTACCACAGCAGGCTCCAGCAAGGCAAGGAGCACTGAGCCAGAGRGCAGGATGTGAACTGAGCTCTAAGTCTCCCTTTGAAGCCAACCCTTTGCTCAGCTGGTGGTGCAAAACATGTGATGACCCCTCTTAACTCACACCAAAGAGCTACTGCAATTGTCACACCACAGAGTTTGTGGGCCCCAAGCTCCAAAAGTGCTTATGCTTCACTCTTACGAAAATCTCTGCTTGAGTGAAGAATTCAGTGGGCTTCAACCAACACAGAATTAGACTGAGTGGTGACTCACACTCAGAGTATGCAAAATATTTCAAACRTTATAAATGCCATGTATTTTCACAAATGAAACAATTATTCATGGCTTCACTTACTCCTGGGCATTGGTTCTGAGACAGTATGTGCTCRTTGATGTGAATAACCATAAAGGATGCTGGAGCTCTAGGCCCACCCTTAACTCTATATGGCTTTATCTGACCACAGACCTGTAGGCATTGTAGAGATTCCTCTTTTCATTCATGCTCTGACACCGTCCCTCCACTGAGCAGGGCAGGGTGAAGTTTCTTGCAGGGAATTCCATGAAGCAGTCACTGTTACTGGTGCAAGAGCTCTCCTCAACACTGGCATCATCCAGATCTGTCACCTTCAGCTCYCCATCCACAATCACAAACTGGCGAGGGCGAAAATCCAGTAACGTCACCGAGCCAAGAGGAGAGTGAGCCAAGTAATGCAGAAGCCGAACTAAGCTGAGACAGATCTGAAACACAAAAAGATGGGTACCTTGCATTGTTTTCTCAGTGCAAAGTATACAACAAAACCACTTTAGCTGAAGATAACCTCATAAATTTATGACTTAATATTAGCAKTATAACTTACGCTCAAAACCAAATGTTGCAACCAAGGTATTTTTCACAGGATTAGCATAGCTGATTGTAAAACCCTGAGAGACTTGAAACAAAAATAAGCTTCTTTACAAGTGCTTTCCCACACTATTCTTGAAACAGGGTTCATTGTTGCTATTCTTACTTTTAATAGAAATAAAAGTATTAACTTTTAATGACATTTTATGCACAGGCGKTGACCACAGAGTCTGATCCTGCTCTTTTATAAACTCCAGATCTGGAAATTTTGGCTGGATTGCCCTGCACCCATGCCTGGAGCTCCAACTGCAAAGAGTGTCTGTATTGCCTCTGTACTGATCTTGCCTCTTGACTGTTTTTATGATTTTTTTCCACTGCTTCCTCTGATTTTTTTCCTTTTTTCCAGGGGAGAAGGAAGCAAATTCCCAGGAAGAGGAGCTCCACAAGTCCAGTGTAATCCTGCACCATGCCTCAGGGTAAGAGTATGTCTGTCTGCCTTGATGGGTCTGCTGTGGTGGACCCTCTTGCACCACTTTGAGGCTGAGGTGGGAGCTCTGTGCTGATGTTTCACTTTTCCACCTCAGATTAGAAACTTGAGTAACTCTTACTAAGCAGCAGCCCTGATGAGCCCCTGAATTCAGCCCCCTTACCAAAGTCCTGTTTTCAATTCATGCATTCCTTTAGAGTCCACTATGTAACCTATTAATCCAAAGGTAGCAGTAACATGAACACAGTTAAATACTGGAATTTTTATGTTAGGTATTAAATAAATAACAGGTCATATTCAGTTTAGCAGGCTTTTTACTTTTTATATATAATCTTTGTTTTCTATTAAAAGACAATGTTAAGGGCATGTGCATTGAAGTAGTCAAACCCAAATTCAGTCTAGGGGCTTAAACAATACACTCAAGGGTTCGCCTCAAYACATCCTTGATAAGAAAGCTGAGCACAGCTGAAGTTATCCCTCACAGACCCTTCACCTGTGGGACATTAGAATCATCTCACTCTTCTACCTAATCTTTCTCCTGACCAGACAGGAACATTTTTCTCCTACTTGCAGGATACCATCATTCATATGGAGGGGCTTGTAGGTGCATCCAGGYGTGGTTATGGGATGCTAAACTTGACCTCCCTTTACCTCCCCTTGGAAGGACACAGAACTCATGTCTGTGTTATCCTGCAATACCCTGTAGAGAAAAAGCCCATCCAGCCCAAGCTAACCTATAATAAAGGTACCTKCAAATGCCAACAAACCCAGAATTTAGCTTGAGCAAATCCACAGGTTGTCCTCCAAAATTATTGCCTTTTCTCAAATGCCAAAAAGCCCCCTGCTCCTGCACCAGCAACTCTGTGCCCAACCCCAACAGGCTCGACCATGCAGACCTGCTGTAGGCTGCAAATGCCCCCTTACAATAAGCTTTAAGCACACAGGTGAAGGCTGTGCTCTGTGTCACACACCTATGGATTACTCAGCTTACTGCTCAGCCTATCCACACAAGGAAATTATCAATTGTAGGAAKGACCTCATGGATTTATGCAGTCATTTTCAGGACTGGACCACAAAYAGATCTCACATATCAAGAAGATAATTTTATTTCCTTTCTTTCTGTATTAGTTCCATCCTAGACAAAGGACTTCATTACAGTGGTCACAGGAATGTTTCACCTGTAATTCTACCTCTGTGAAGGTTTTCATCTAATTCTCCTTTATCTCCCTTTGCAACTGTTCACTCAGCAATATCCACACTAGAAAGAAACTTCTCTTTTTATTACCCATAATCTCTTGGTCATTTATTTTGTACATAATTGCTATCACAGTCCATTATTTGCATTCCCTGGATGAGATGAGCTAAAGGCAGGTGTTTTGGGAACCCTGCTGAGTACCTCTGCTGCTTATCAAGACCATGATTCTTTCAGGAAAAGGGAGCTACAGCTTAGTGCAGGCAACACAACTTGCTCCAGCTGTATGAGTAAAATAAACTCTGCCAGGGAACATTCCTGGGCACAGAAACTTAATCCCCCATGCACGCTGGCTAGCATGGTCTCTGGCCAGGTCTGACCAGCACTGAGGCTGCTCTCCTGCACTGTCCCCAGGCAGGATCCAGAAAGCATTGTGGCCCGGGACCATTTCCAGCAGGTTCCAATCCTGCTCACAGCCTTCAGAGAGGGCAGGAATGCAACAGCACAGCCGTGGGCTGCACCTTGCTCTTTCCACCYGGAGCTCACTCAGGCGCACTTTTAATTTTCTGGCACAGATGTAGCCAAGCAATCCAAAGTGTGTCAGATGGAGACTCTGCTGCCTTTCAACATCCTAAGGGAGTGAACCTCAGACAACGACACATCCCCACACACCCTAAGCCAGACAGCTGTCTTGATCAAAGCATTGCTGCAGTCTGGCTTCATTTTGGACAAATTAAGTGTGACCTTCGTGCTCCTGGTAAATTGCCAGTGCACTGGACAAACTGGGTTTGAGATTTGTGTACATTTATTTTACCCTTTCCCCAGGAAAAAAATGAACAGAGCAGGAAGCAGTAGAAAACAATTATATAAAAA
This sequence comes from Cardinalis cardinalis, assembly GCA_014549065.1. Taxonomy (NCBI): domain Eukaryota; kingdom Metazoa; phylum Chordata; class Aves; order Passeriformes; family Cardinalidae; genus Cardinalis; species Cardinalis cardinalis. The sequence goes on from JACDOX010000023.1 coordinate 2,991,388, forward strand.
CCTMTGATAAGATCAGGAGAGAAATGTAACATCCTTCTATTGTTTCAATCCCGGTTGCAGAGCACAATGCCAAAACTCCTGGGCCTCAAGCTTTAACAAGTAAGAAATGTTTTGAGATATCATGTAAAAACCATATAACTGGTTACAATTAGATAACACTGACGGACAAAATAACACAGTGTCTTAAAAACTACAGAAGGGGAGTGCTGAATACTGCTTCTCAACCAAGATTTAATCATATGCAAAACAAACATTTAATAAATGTGAATTGTGCTGAAGAGTACACAACCCCTGCTTAATAATATTATTTATTTTTCRCTCCCCTAAAGATCCTTATGAAACAGCTGTTACTCACCCGAAATCTGTCTTCCCAGGAAGTCTGTAAAAGCTGAATCATCTCCAAAGGCGAGCCCAGTTCAGTGATGGTGGTCAGTGTGTCTGGGATGTCATTGCTGTCTTGGTAGCAATAGCCATAGAGCTGAAAACAACACAACCAACATCAGTGCAATGCACCTTGGCAGGAGGATTCCCAGAGGAGGCTGTGAGCAGTGCTTCTGGCAGGATTGGTCACCCTCCAGGGAGCAGAGGCTGAAGGACTGCATCCAGTGCACTACATCCAACCCACTCTGGACCAGCTTATGAAGAACTGCAACCTGTGGGAAAGTCTGAACACCAGAGGTGCTCATGGAGGATCGTCCCCCGTGGGAGGGACCCCACGCTGGAGCAGGGGAAGACTCTCAGGAGTCCTCTCCTGAGGAGCAAAGAGCCACAGAAACAGCCTGTGGTTAACTGACCACAGCCCTCATTCCCACTCCCCTGCACTGCTCAGGAAAGGAGGCAGAGAAATCAGGAGGGAAGCAGAGCCCAGGAAGAAGGGAGGAGTGGGTAGAACATGTTTTTAAGATYTGGTTTTATCTTTTATTACCCTACWACGATTTGATAAGCTAAATTATTTTTTCCCCAAGTCAAGTATTTCACCCGTGACATTAATTACTGAATGATTTCTCCCTCTCCTTAACTCAATCCACGAGCCTTTTAAAATATATTCTCTCCCCTCTCCATCTGAGGAGGGGAGTGAGAGAATGGCTTGCATCCAGATAGGGTCAACCCATGACAAATATATGTCAAAAAACAACAATAATAATAATGATTTAACATATCTATGAATGCAGAAACACAAAACTATTGGAGGAGAGGTAATTTAACCTACACAATACTTGACTAAATAATACTGACTTTATGCTTAAAAAATACTGTAAATAGTTGAAATTACATTTTACTGTTTGTGTCTTGAGTGGCAATGTGTATTTCAATGACACAGCACCTTGAAAAGCACCTGAAAAGCCAACATTTATCTTTTCCTAGCCAGAAATTGCCTCTCACTATACCTGATGAATTACTGTGTACAGTATCATTAAAGCAGGGCAAATACTTCAAAATACCATCTGCCAGTAGCTTCTACAATTTAAAAGCATTTAAATGGCAATTTCAGCCATACTCCAGCTTCTTCTTTTATTTGCTTTCCAAGGATTTTTGAATGATTTCCACTTGCACAAATAATTGCACTAGAAGATTATTTAAAGACTGCGGAGGAGAGACTGTCTTGCTTTATATGGAGTGGGACAATGTCTGACAGGCTGGGGGGACAGGCTTTTATGAACTCCCTGCCAAGCCCTGGCAGAGAAGATATTAAATGAGCCAGATAAGGATCTGATCACAACTTTCCAGCCAGAACAGCATGCACAAGAAATAAAATTAAATGTAATCTCTGCCCCCAGTCAAATAAAACATACAGTAAAAGGTTTGATGTGAAAATGCAGCATTGAAAAAAATGCCTTGTTGCTACTCCTCTGCTGCCTTGCCTTGAGAAATTTGATTTTTCAAACCTCTTTTAATTTTAAAAAGCTTAGGGAAGATGACAGGGGGTTCCTCAGTGCTGAGGGCACTGCAGAGGAAGGCAGGCTCAGGCAGCCAGGACAGGSACTGATCGCAAATCATGAGGAAAGCAGAGTGCCATGGCCAGAGGGAGCGGCTGAGGCTGCACACAGCCCCTGCGAGCAGATTCCAGCATCCAGCACATTCTTAGAGCTTGTGACCTCCCCAGGCAGAAAAGCAAAGACCATGCTAAAGTCAGCAAATATGGGATTTGTTATGAGCCACGCTGCTAGTTTTGACTGTAGCTGTCTACATTTAAAGGAAAAAAGGGTGCCAAAAAATGTAAAAGAAGTAAACAATTTTTCTTTTTGGTGTAAAAATGGCACTGTATTTCAAAACAGCTGCTTAAACACCGACATTAACCTAAACAAAAAAAAAAGAGCTAAAAGATTTTATTTYAAAACGAGCCAAAAAGAGGATTTGTGATAGATGGCAACATGAACATTTGAAGTAGGAAAACAGACATTTGTCTTTACTGCCACAACCATGACAAAGATACTAACAGCAATAATTTCTCCATCTAGAGCCACTCAGACCACACTTGGGCTTGTTCCTTACCATCCGTGACACCACTTCTGTGCAGTTTATTGCCAGGAGTTAAATCTCAGAGGATCATACCAGCACAACTATTTAAGCAAACCAAAAGTTGATTTAAATGAAAATATTTACTACAATRTATATTATTTTCTCAGGGAAGGTTGGATTCTGCAGTCCTTACCAGCTTCTTCCCACCCCTCCTGTGTGTGGGCACACTAAGGAGATGGGCTGAAGCTTRGCAGATTTGAAAACCCTCCCTTTTGAGTGTCAAAATCTAGCATCTGTTTCTGTATCATCTGCAGAATTCAGTTMTTGTCCTTAGCACAGTAATACTATCCACTGGGAAAAAAGCCATTAGGGAAATTAGCAAGCCATCCAGACTGGGAAATGACAGTATTGTAGTAACTGTGTGTTCACAGTAACACTGAATACAAAAAAGGTATCAGTCTCCATCAGRCATTGTCAATATTTGTGAAAATGACTCTGGGAATAGAAACACAGAAAACGAACAACGATTATCCATGCCTTTTGATAATACAAACATAATACATATATATATTTACACCAAAAAGTATTGAAAAATGAGTCTCACTATCTATTTATGTGCATTTGATCACAGAAGTAGAAATTCATTACAGTGCCTATTTTTGTGTATTGTATCTCAATCCATGAGTGTCAATAGTAATAACAACAAATTAGATTTGCTCTCASCTGGAATTTTGCCCACAATTCTTTCATTTTAGTGTCCAGTTTGTACCTTGGCAAAAGTCTTCACTGACCAAGTATCTGACTATAAACTAACCTGAGCTCTTCATTGATTTTACTTAAATGAAACCTCTCCAGATACAGTGTTACTACATAATTATATAGAGTTATAAAAGCACAGAAGTCTGAGATATGAAGGATTTATTGGGCTGCATTTATACTTTTCCAAATGAACTCCTGAAACTAAATGCAAAAATGCACATGTAATTACATGGCCACATTTGTATGGGCAATTACCATGATTACAAACTGGGCAAGTCCCAACAACCAGTTAAGCATCTGAAATGGTTACATTCATCCCCTCCTGATGAACCACCACCCAGCACACAGATGGTACAAAGTACAGAATATATATAGATGCAAAATATTCCCAGGCAGCAATACTGAGGCCTTCCATTTAAAAAGCTGACTTACACAACACAAGAAACAAGTACAAGGGTACTACCCAAAACATTTTTTTAACTTCCTTTTGTTTTTGTCCAATCCATTTTAAGGTCAGAAATGAGACAGAATGGTTTGTATTCCCAGACAGTGAAGTAAGAAGCAGATAGCTGGTGCATACAATAACAAGAAAAATAACCACACGGGRAAACTGAATATAGCTGGAAGCAAAAGATGAGCCAAAATATCTCCTCTATCTGAAATTCTATTAGGTTGCACATCATTCTCAGCGTCACAAAGCTACACTTCAGACATATTGAAGAGTGATGGTTTTCATACACTTTTTCAGTATGGTTCCAATTAAATGAATGGAAAGAAATACAATCCCACATCTTTTTGCTATCTCGAGTCACTGCATTTAAATGCCACCCCAATATATTTTTGTGTAGAATTTAATAGCAAACAGTCACGATACTGGGATGCCTCTCTGTCTGTTTAGAAAAATGCATGCCAGATATGAAATGTTGACCTGTTCTCACATCATGTGCTGTAATTCATTTCTTTCGAGTAGCCCCATTTACCAAATTATTCCCTTGCYGTTTGGATTTTCTTGTTCATAAAGGCTCAGTCCTGCATTAGTCTTTCTGCACCCAAAATCCCCACTGACTCCCAACAGTTTTTAGGTACGCTGGGCATACAGGGTCAGCCCTGTGAAAGTTACATTGCATTGTAGGAGCCCATGTCCCTACAGCTGGCCAGTTCACCTCTCTTTACAATTTCCTTTGACTACAAATTATAGAGACAGAGGTGCCCCTTTCAGAGGAGCTGGGGCAGCTGGGGACGGCAAAAGCAGAGGTCAGCCTCTACACAAAAGCCAACAAGCTTACTGAATAACAACACAAAAAGAAGAAGCTTATTAAGCTGTCATCAGCAGGGTAAGTCTGTGCGAACAATGAGCCCTCCTGCATTGGTGTAGACACCTCAGCTGGACTTTCCAAAAAATAAATGTCAAACCGGAACCATTGCCAAAGTGTTACATTTCCTTTGTGGAGGTTACTCAGTCACAAACAGTAGGATCCACCTTTTCAAATAGGTCTCCAGCCACCTCCCCCAGCTGGGGCTCTGCTGGCTCAGCTCAGCTCAGCTCTGCTGCCCGGGCTGGGGCAGGACTGCTAGAGGGCATAATGCCCCTGCACAGATCAYACCATTTCCTTAAAAATTACAATACACTGTGAATATTCTTTTCTCTCTACAACCACAAAAACTGGTCATTTCCCACTTTTTTCTTTAATGAACATGAGATTTCTGTGAGTCCCGGAATCAGCTGTAATATAAGTGACAGGCTCAACTGCATTGCACCAGAAGTAAATTTCAGAAACCTAACTCTCTTTCAATTTGGACTGCTATTCTCTTTTAATTTTGACTACAGTAGGACCCAGCTTCTGCCCACAATAGAAAAGTGCCATGAAATACAATCTCACATGTATGAAGAGTGACAGTAGTCAACACTTGACACAGCCTTTCTTTTCAGAAATACATGGGGACAGAGTTGCTTAATCAAAACTGGTTGTGTCGAGATTGTATTTTGTAGTGTTTTGGTGCCCAGGGGAAATAAAAAGCTCCTACTGGCCTTTCTATGAGCTATTTGCTTMAGCTGCTGTGGTTCAAAACCAGAACAGTGCATTTTAGAAGCTCTAACTACTTTATTGCTAAGTTAATATAATATTTTTAGGCAACCAGTCCTTGGATTCACCTTTCATCCTTGAAGCACTCAGGCAGTACAGCCCTGGAAGAGCAGAAATYCCCAGCACARCCTGATACAGCTACAAATTGTCAATATATGATTTGAGACATTTCTGTCACTTTAAGGTTTATTAATCATTTGTTTCCCCTCCTTGCTGACGGTACATACATCTATAAATATACATACATATACACAAAAGTACATATATATACATATTTTTTGTATATGAYATATATGTATATGCCTGTTCTGATATCTAAGGTATACACACAATATTTGCATGTGTATTTTGTGTATTTTAAAATGTTTTATATATTTTAAAAATACATATTAAATATTTGTATATATTGCCAATCAGCTCAAAAGCACATGCAAACCTGTAACATGCAGGGAACCTGGAAAATGCAAGGAACTCAATGCCTAAATTCACTAAAGATCAATCCAATGCCCATTTTCCTGCTTTAGAATATGTAAGATGGTGTTTGAGAAGTAAATTGATTTTCTCCCATACAGATCCAGCAATCAAGCCCTGCAAAGTTCTGAGTTTCACTGGAAAAAGACACAGAACACTCCCAGCACCATGMAGAACCTTTTGAGAATGAGACCCAAACTGTGTGCTGACAGCTATGAGGCAGGATTTTGTCTCCTGGATTTTGGAGCCCAGAGAAAGCAGTGGGTAATTCAAATATTAAACTCTAAATTCACAGTTCTGCCTTGGCTTTATTTATAAATGTATTATTATGATTAGCACTAAACTCCAGGAGAACTAAAAGGTACAAGAATCTCATTCCTGGCACTATTACTAAACATGTTACTAAACATTTTCATTAATAGAAAAATTGGAATGTAGTACTCAGAAACAAAACACTATATGCATTTACCCATATCTGTTGCTATATCCATAAAGGTCCACAGATATCTCCATATATTTTAGAGGTATATGTGTGTATACATATCCATACATACCTGCTGCTAAGACACATATTATGTTGGCTATAATCTTATGATTTAGTAACTTTATCTCCCTTTTACTCTCCCTGCTTTCCTTATACTCTGAAGTGGAAAATTCTTCTACTAAAAACATTTACAGCACTTTGAATTTGCATTGCACTGCACAAGCTCAAGGCCCAACCCTGCAAATATTTAGTCACTCAAGCAGCCTACTCTTGTAAAACCTTCCAGGGAAGACAAATGGATCACTCATACAACCATGATTTCAATGGAAACCGGCTGATATCACTGGAGGCATAGTTCATTATCTTGTAAATAGCCAGATCAGAAGCTTCCCTGACCTCCATTCACAGCCATGGCACTCAGTTCCACTGCACCACAACTTTAACCCTTTGTCATGACATGATTTTCATTACAAAACTGTCAAATAATCTCTGTGCATCACATGTTCAGAAATGCTTGTCTTGGATTCATTATAATAAATTCATCTGTATAATTCTTCTTTCTTAGGTATGAGTCACAGAATTTTGAACTTCATCATGGCAAGATTTAAAATAAACTTGGAGTCTATCTGCAGCTTCATAGTCCAAGAAAAAGGCAAGTCTATCCAAACTAACTTGTTCCAAATTTGGCCTAAAACAATATAAAATACCCATGTGTGGTGTTTATTACCCAAACTGAGCAGTTCAGCTGAGTGTAATGAAAAACAACAAGTCCTTTAAAATTAGCCAAGAGTCAATATTAATACTAGCAGAGTGCCTGTGAGAACTAGTTCTTGTCAAGTTCTTCACGGCCATCACTCAAATGAAAAATGGTAACAGAAGATAGATGTCATGGGGCATCTACCTGAACCATCAGATGACTGTGTTGACACAAAAATCCATAAAAAACATCTTTTTAAAGCCCAGCTTGCATATTTGACACAGACACTTCATAAACCAGGCCTGCAACACTTCCAAGTACAGCCTGAGCTGATGCCTGAATCCACCAACACTGTGTCCATGCAGAGAGCAGAGGCACAGAGGAGCAGAGCTATGCCAGCCCTGGTGTCCCCCTTCCAGGGGTCCTCTCCTCCTCCCTGGCCAACCACCAAATCCCTGTCTGCCCTTCCCAAACACGACTGCAACTAGAAGACAGAGCATGTGCAAAAGGGCTACAATGATCCAATTCAGGGATAGGACTGGATAGGACATTTCCGCTGGTCAGTTGGAAGGGACAGGAAATCATGTAGTCCAACTTCCTGAGCATTTCAGGGCTGACTAAAAGTTAAAGGATGTTATTGAGGACATTGTTCAAATGCTTCCTTAACACCCATAGGCTTGGGGCATTGCCCACCTCTCGAGGAAGCCTGTTCCAGTCCCTAGTGTCAGGTCTCAACCTTCCCCAGAGCAGCTTTGAACAATTCCCACGTGGATGCCAGGGAGAAGAGATTTACCTAGCTATCCCACACTGAGGGCAGGGGGAATGAAAGGATAAGTTATAAAAACCATGTGCTTCCCTCTGCAATTCTGTCCTGGTCATAACTAATTCCAGGCCAGGATATTGACGGCCCAGAATGACCTCGTTCATTCATTGTTGCTCCCATGAAAAACGGCAAGCAGCAAGGGAGAACTTGATCATACCCACAGCATCCTGTGGTGACCACTGATCTCTCCAAGCCACAGAGCAGAAGAAGCAGTGCTGGGCTCTCCTCAAAGAAACTGGATGAGATTGCAAGTCATCAGCTCCCATAAAGGAGGCAGAAATTCAAACCAGTCTTCTGGAGTGATTTACATGGCACATAAAACTGAGAACCAACCATAGAAATCATTTGACAAATGATTGGGATTAGTTTTATGAACGCTACTTTTAAAAGGAGGGACAATGTAGCCCTTCTAACTTATGTGATGACATGTGCCTTATGGAAAGTCATTCCTGCCAGCAGCTTTGCAAGTTCAACACCCTCTGCCATCCCAAGGAATTCAATAGAAAAAAAAATACTATTTGGTGACTTCAGCATCAAGATGTGCAGCTTGCCTTCCAGGGACAGGAACAGTTAAGAGTGGGTTTGCAATTGTATCAGCTCTATGCTTCCAGCAGCTCCGGAGTTCTTGTTAACAGATCCTTTCTTCACTCTTAAAAGTGCAGGATAACATCTGGGCCTTTTGGGAAGCAGTCTCACAATAAAGAAGCACTTTGTGTAATTCTTCTTTCCTCGCCAAACCGCATCTGTCTGCTCTCCCTGCCCTTCTCCACTCCAGCCCGAGCTCCTTGGGGCTGTGGGGACATCTGTTAGCAGCAGCAGATGTCTCTGCCGAGCCAGCAGTAGGTGGCACTGCCTGCTTTTTTGTCTCACCACTTGAATGCCCATCCCAACACCTTCTGCCGACCACCACTAATCATCTCCAAGGGTGCCCAAGAGAGCTAAACACCTCATCACCTTCGAGGTGCACCTATAATAATGTCAAGCAATGGACTGACTGGGGCAAAGGAGCCACTCCATCACGGCTCCCCAGGCACTGGTGGTGGCAGCAATTTCCAGAGGAAGGAGGTGGCCAGCAAGAGATGCCAAGCTCCCCTGCCACTGACAAGATACAACAGGCTCATCTGTCTGGGAGCTGAGGTTCCTCTGATCCCAACACCAGTTAAACAGCCACTATCAGCCTGGTCTTGCACCACGTGGTGGCCTCGCTYATCTTTAACAAACCTGTCCCAAGAGCAGCTCAACTAAGGGAATTTAGAAAAACACTCCTAGTCTAACATGATCTTCCTGARTGCAGCAATCCTGTATCTGGGGTGCATAGTCAGAGCCCATCCAGCTCCAAAGGTTAAATCTCATTAGGTGCTTGGTTTTGAAAGATTTGATCCCCAAGACCTGGGAACCTCTGCTGCCCCATCAAAAAATTAAAAATGACAAATTATCCATATAGACTCCCACCAGCTGCTATGAGCAAGTGCAGCACTTTCCTCAGGTCAGGAGTTCCCAGAGTCCTGATGGCCAAACTCCAGCCAGACAGGGATAAGACTGGTTGCTGGGAATCCTGCACCATTGCCACCACAAAAGCCAATCAATGCCCACCCGGCTGGCAACAGGGAAGAGGTCCCTGAGTAGCTGTTTCCACAATAGCACAATCTCCCCTTCCCCCCTGCCTTCTGTGAAAACAACAGTAGACTCCTGCAAGAAGGATGGTGAAGGACCAGACCTTCAACACTTCATACAATCCCTATGCAAATAAATTTGCACTGGAAATTAATTATATATTGACTCTCTTCACACTTGGAAAGATTGTCTACTTCCACCTGGAATAAGCAAACCGTATACAAAGCTTTATTATTTTAATTCTCGCATTGAAATTAAAACTGCCCTATCCCGTTAGCTATGCATATGTATAGGGAAACCATCAGGGTAAAAAAATCTCTTAATTATCACATGTAAAGAAAAGAAAATCCTGTTTAAAAATGGGTATTTAAAAATATTGTTATCGGCTAGCACATCTTAAGTCTACTTGTCAGCAGGAAGTAATGTATTATTTGCAGTCTATTTTAATCAACTAATTTTGCTAGAGACAAATATTCTCCCTGTAAATCATGACCATCTTTTAAAAATCAGTTACAAATACAAAAGAGCTAACTGACCCAACTCATATAGAAACTGCTTTGATATTTGGATGGTGACTTTTCTAGTACAGATGCCACCTCAATATTTCAACTATACACTTYAACTTCACACTAAAGCTAAATAAGCCAAATGAACTGGCCTCRTCTGGGCAGCCAGCAAGCCATTGGTGCTGTTAGTAGCTAAGTGTCTTCCACCAGCATCAGACAAAGCCAACCCTCATCCCTGAGCTTTCGTGTGTGTTTTCAAAAAGAGAGTGGTAGCTTCTTCTTAAATGAATCATTGTGAACTCACACTGAAAGTGCTGATAAATAGTTGTCAAAGAAATAAACTTGCACATTTCCAAACGTCTGCAGTTTCAGACCTTCCCTCTCTTCTCTTCAGCAATGCAAAGATGAAGAAAGAATGGCATCACCCTTAATTTTGATACTCCAGGGCTATAATTACATTATTACAGTAAATCAAACATTGCCTTTGTGTCACTACAATTGTGCTCGTTGTTTGAAATTAATTGCAAATGGTTTGATTTTTTTTTCTTCCTCAAATATGGGCAGGGAGGAATTAAAGCACTCTAAATCATCTCCCCCACTAAAATGTTCAGAAAGCCAGGATTCAGACAGCAGCATTTGAACTCTGCAAGAAAATCGCAGCACGGAGTGAAAGGAAGAGATCGGGCACTGCATTCGACAGAGCGACGGCAAAGCAATTAGCGGGCCGCTAAATCCTCTGTTACAACAAATCAGTGACCCAGTTCCCCCTCTTCCCCAGTGCCCTTCATTATAAAATCAACTTTAATGAACTACCCCTCTCTCCGCCGCTCCAAAGCAAATACATTTCCACTGCAGCCTGCACCTGCCCTTCGCAGCGGCTGCCGCCCCAGGGAGCCTCGGGCGGCCCCAGACGGCGGGGGCAGGGGGGAGCGACGGCCCAGCGCTGGCCCTCCGTGCAAGTGACGGAGCAGAGCATGGAAATGAAAACAGGAAGGCAAGCTGCCTTCGCCTCAGCATTGCCTAATGTGAAACCGCTCTTCCTCTTGCTAGTTTTCCATGTTTCTTTTGCTAGACTTGATTCACCACATCTGCCAGAGCTGACACATCTGGCTCGTTCCCCGGGCGGAGGGCGCAGTGGATATGTCAGCATGTTGTCTAAAGGCACTGGTACTTTCTCGAAAGAGCTCTTTTCCCCTCTATCATATATCGTACAACAATCAAGTCCTTTTAAAAGGATGGCTAAAACCCTAAAAAAAAAAAAAAAAAAAGCAAAAAAAAAGAGCTGATTTTGACAAGAGACAGGCCAGAATGAGAACTGCTGAGACAGTAAAGAACAAGCCTGTTATCTTACAAACTACACTTCAGGCTGTCAGCTGCCAGAGATTTACAGGAAAACCCCCTTTCCTAGGACTGAACCGACACGAAACTTTATTTTCAGCAAAAGAAAYTCCTGAAGGCACCAGGCCCTGACCGGGGCCGGGGATACCCGGGAGGGCTCCAGCTGAGGCAGGGCGGCTGCCGCCCGCCTGCGTGGCCGCCTCCCCGGGGTCGCTCCCTCCCACGCCCGCGGCGTGGGGAGGCGGAGGAGGAAGAGCTCCCGCTCTCCTCCAGCGGCCCCGCTTCGCCTCCAGCGCCGGGCGGCCGCCGCGGAGCGCCCCGGTGAGCGCCGCTGCCCTGCCCCATCCCTGCCGGCCCCGCTGCCCCAGCCGGGACTGCCGCCAGCCCTGCCGGCCCCGCTGCCCCAGCCGGGGCTGCCCGCCAGCCCTGCCCCATCCCTGCAGGCCCCGCTGCCCCAGCCGGGGCTGCCCACCAGCCCTGCCCTCCCCGGCACGGCACGGCACGGGGACAGGAGGATGGCACGTCCTTCCTGCTATTTATAGCAGCCGGATCGTGTTTGGGTATGCCGGGAACCGCCGGGGAGGGGGGAAAAGGAGCAAAACAGAGGTAAGAAGCAAAGGCAGGGAAGCTCCCGGGCCTCGCTGGCCCAGAAGATGTGGCACAGTGCCTTTGGCGTCTGTAGCCAGTGCGGTCCTCCTGCTCCAAAGGGAGCTGAAGCGCCTGTCAAAAGCCAGAGGAAGGAGGAGACGCTGGCTTTTGAACAGATTCCTCTGCCTCGGCAGCAAACCCTGGACAGTGAATTCTAAACTCCGGGCCGGCTCTTGCTAAAAACAAGTTAAAAATCATGAAGTCAGCCGATCCTGCCTTGTGACAAATTTTAACAGAGGCATAACCAATATATTTCATGTTATTCCCTGGTGCCCCATTTTCCACATCGGTTCCACGACTCCTGCATGACACCGGAGACTCGCTCCTGGCCCGCAGCGCTGTCCCGACAGTGCCCAGATAGCGCCTGTCAGGTCGGTATTTACCGTCTCCTTTCAAGGTAATGCCTTATCACACGTTTGGCCCTGACTCAGGCCGCAGCACCCTGGCCCCGTGCGCCCCCACAACGCGGGGCATTAAACAACAAAGGGGGCACGTCCGGGACCGCGGGGTTCTCCTCCCGGCCTGGCAGCTCCGCGGGGGATGCTGCAGCAGGAGGGCAGGCGAAAGGAAGCACAGTGACAAAATCAAAACGAATCTGAAAACATGTTTCTGCTTCAGGCGTAATCAATTTTTAAATGGGGCGGCATGTAAATATGAAGCCCTAACTAACAGACAGGATTCTTGCCCATGAGAGCATTTTCCCAGCACGGCGGCTGGGCGTGTTTCTCCTGGCGCTGGTGGAAGTGCCTGCTCATCCTGCAGCTCCTCCTGCCCCGGCCCCCCCGCCATGGGACACCGTGCATCTGGCCTGCGCTTCCCCCCTTCGGAGTCCACCTGACATCCCGGACCGGAAAAGTAAATTACTGTGGTTCCTCCACATCATCCCGAACCGGAGAAGAGAATTCCTGCGGCTCCTCCAAGGTTTGCTGTGGGGGGAAGCAGGGCGCCGGGCAATGTCGGCAGCGCTGCCAGAGACCCCCCGCCCGCACCTGCGGGGACAGACAGCACACCCCTCTTCCTTTTCATGAGAACAACAGCTCCAAATTAATGCCAAATTAATCCTTCCAGAGAAGAAAACTACACATGAGTAAAACGGGAAAGAAATGCTAGTGCCTACCAAAATGACTCTACTTTAAAAAACACACACTGGCCAACTCACTTACATCAAAAAAAAATTAAAAAATCAAAACAAAACCAATCTTGGGAGRGGAAACAAAATCCTCTCAGAGCAACCAGTAATGATGGCCGCTTGGCTTTTCCAAACAGAATTCATCACCGCTTAGGAGGAACAACTAATATCCTTCCAAGGAGTGCAGGGTTTTGTAGTTTGCAAGACGTTGTTCTCTCTATGCATTATAGTTAAGACCTGGCCCCACAGAGGGAAGAGAGGGAAGAGAGGGAAGAGAGGGAAGAGAGGGAAGAGAGGGAAGAGAGGGAAGAGAGGGAAGAGAGGGAAG
>JACDOX010000023.1:3007804-3074089 GCA_014549065.1 Cardinalis cardinalis
AAAAAAAAAAAAAAAGAAAAGAAAACCGGAACAGCAGCCGCGGTTCCCGGGAACTAGCGATCAGTGATCGTCAGCCTTTCCTCCAGCACTGACAAAAAGCGGAGGTCGGGGTAACTCAGCCCTCAGACTCCGCCCGTCCGCTGCCGGCGCCCAGACCCGCGGGGAAGCGCCCGGGGACCGGAGTCAGCGGCGAGACCGGGAGGAGGCAGCCTCGGCAGGGGGTGTGGAGACCGACCGTCTCTCCAGCGGCCTCGGAGCCTTTCTGTCGCCGCTTCCCGAGAGCTCTCGGCAGGCACGGGAGCACGGCCCACYCGCGGCCCCGCACACGGGGCGGGCAGAGGCTCGGGCCGCTGCCGGACCARGCGCCCCATCCCCGCGGGACTCCCGAGCCTGGCACCAACCGCCGCAGAACAGTGACGGGAGGGACCGTAATCACCAATTAAAATAAAAATAACAGCTGTAGGAAGGGGGGGCTGTCTGTCCCCGAAGGGACAGCAGGCTCCCGGGCGCCCAGCCCAGCCTCCGCGGGCGCGCCGCTGCCGCATCCCGCTGCGCGCTGCCCCGCGGCACTCGCTCCGCCCGCCGGGGCGGTGCCACCTGCGCTCACCGCGGGTGAGGACCAGGGCTCGGGGAGAAGCTTTCATGGAGGATGGGGTGGGATTTTTGGTTGCTTGGGGATTCGGGTCTTCTTTTGTTTCTATTTGGGGGTCGGGTTTTTTTTTTCCTTTCCTTCATCGTTTCTGTTCTTACCTATCGGGAGCAGCGTTTTACCCTCCAGAGGCAGCTCATTCCCGCTGCTGTAAGTGGGATTTTCACGGATAGCAGGCCGTTTTAATGGGTTTCTTTCCAAAGTAAGGGCGTTCACAACGGCAGGAAATGCACTTCCAAAGACGTTGTGACACCTGCAGCCCTCCCTGTTTTCAGCGGGATCCCCCCAGCCCCCGCAGGCGGCGGGAGGCCCGGGATGCCTTCCCGCGGTAGGTGCGGGAGATGTGAACGCACCGGCCCTTCCCCGCTGCCGAGCCCTTCCTCCCCCGGCCCCTGGCAGGGCAGAGGGCTCCTGGAGAGACTCGGGGCATTCTTACCCAGCCGGCCAGCCCATATCCAGCGCTGCAGCCAAGCCAGCGCAGAGGGGCCAGCGGTGCGCTCCTCCCGCTGCCCGCCGTCCTGCGCGTCCTCCGGGGAAATCACGGCGATTTGTCCGTGCCTTTGAAACGTGCACGCTCGGCTGGATTTACGGCTTGGTTGATACGAGCCAACACTTTTTATTATTGCACAGATAAGAGTCAGAATATAGCCGCGCTCAGGCGGAGCGCTTGTGCAAGCCCATAGAGGGGGCGGCCCTGGGATCGTTTGGAATATTGTTTACAGGCCAGACCGGCGGTGACCCAGGCCAGCAGGCTCATGGAGCGAGGAGCCGGCTTCTCCGAGGGGCCGTGCCCGCAATGAGAGCGGAGTGTGGCCCTGGGGATGCTGCAGGGCCGGCGCGGAGAGAAGAGAGATCTCGCTTTGCCGTGCACCCCGCAGGGTACCCGCAGCAGTGTTTGGAGGAGCTGCGCATCCCCGAGGCGGGGGCAGTGCCCTCCTGCGTCCCTTGCAGGCCGGGAGGAAGAGGGTCCGCAGCGACACGGGGGCTCTCCCGTGAGCATCCCCCGGCTTGCGCACCCTCCGTGTTTGCGCAGTTTACAGGAACACAACCGGACTGCGAAACAGATGCTCCGCAACAGCGGGTCACCTGTTTTTCACATCAYGCTCGGTCTCAAAGCCGGTTTTCTTCATTATATCCTTCCCGACAGATACCATGAAATACATCACTCATTTAGATATAGGAGCCGGCCTCTGGAGGACGACTCGCGCGCAGCACTTTGATGTTGAGAGACAGATTTCAAAAGATAGAAAGCCCCTTCGATGTTTCTAATTACCCCGCGCCCGGGGCCTGCCACTGATTAGGGCGGCGGTGCCGGGGCGATGCCGGGGCGGGGGCACGGCCCGGCTCGGCCCGGCTGCGCGGGGAAGGGCGATCCACCTCCTCCATCCGCCGGCCAGGGAGAAGGCCACGGGTGCATCGGCAGAGCTTCCCTGAAGCCATCAGCGAGCGAGAAGGGGGCAGCAGCCTGTGCTGCGTGCCCAGCGCCGCCCCGCCGCGGGAGGAGGTTTGGGAGCAGGCGGGATCTGGGATCTGCTCCCGCGGCCAAGGCCCTTTTGCAAGAGGCTGCGCTGAAAGCATTACAGCCCTTGCTAACACTTCTGCTCACATGCGAGCCTTTTATCTCGGCAGCGCTGTTGGAAAAGCTGAATCACCGCGGAGAAAGTGAGGACTGAGGAGTATTTTTTCATATGCAACAAGCTGCTCTTTATTTAATTCTCACAGCCTCTATTTCTATCAATACTCCTAGAGCTSAGAGATCAAACACGGAAAAATTAAAACCATGCTACCACACTAAATAAGATTAAGATCGTGGCAATACATTCCCTGTCCCTGGGGAAATAATTTTGTTGCTGCAGGAGCCATGGCCATCCTGCAGGCAAAGCTTGAGTTTCAGGAATGGGTGATGGGAAAGACAATTGGGAGTTGCCTCCAAACCCAACCAGGACCAAATCCCAAGCTCCTGTGCCCTTCTGCTCCCAGCCCAACTCTTTGGACATTACTTCTCTATGGAGTCAAAGAAATTTGCTATGCTGAGCTCCATTATTCCTCTTTTACTCTCACCTGCAGGCATCTTCAAGTGAGAACTACTGTTGGTCTCAAGCGATTTTGACTCCAAGCCCCAAAAAAAGAAGTCCCACATTTTCAAGCATAGGTAGCTTCAAGATTTCACTTAAAAAACACAAATGGAAGCTTGCAGCTAGAATAATTAAGTTTCTGTTGRGGAAGCTTGTTCTTTCAGAATTGTCCCATGCTCACATGATTCCTCTTTGACACTTAAGGAATTGATTTTATTTTAAATTTTAGATTACATCATAACTTTTTGAATTCCTGGCCATCTATTATTCTGGCTGTTTATGTGGAAGAGTTTCTTGTAAAGGCCATCCTCAGATATGAGGCCAGAAGTCTGTTGAAAACAGTCTATGGACTRTACACCTTGTTGCTGTGGAGTCTTCCATGGCCAACCTCTCCTTCATTCCCTGCCTTGTCAAGGACTTGTCAGCTTCCAGGGCAGGGTGGAAAGCCTCTCTTTCCTCAGGGATGTGGGCCAGCAGTGGACCTTTGCACACGTACATTTTGTAGCCTTCTTTAAGTTTTCTTAAAATCTCTCTAGTGTTTTTTACTTTAAACAGGATCTCTTTTTCTGATGCTCTTTCTTTTCTCTGAGGAAACCCATTCCCTTGTATATTTGAAGCAAGCTGAGATGCAGCCAATTGTATTAGCTCTGGCTGGAGCAAAAATGCATAATGAAACACTGGATGTGTGGTAGGAGTCCAAAATAAATGGTCACTAGCAGAGCCAGCAAAAACCTACGAGCTCAGATAGCGTGCGAAAAAAAGAGAAAAGYTTGGATTTTACCTGCAGTGCTCTGCATTTTTCCAAAGGGAAAAATGCACTTTGGAGTTTAGAGAGCTTGGGAAGAGACACTGGGGTACTGAGCCTTTTTCATTACGTTTGTGAATTGTGATGATTCTTGCATTTTTCTTGAATACAGCATCTGTAAGTGGGAGAAAGTGTTTTATCTCCTAACCTGTTATTCTCAAAGCACAGCAGTTCAGGTTTTATGTGCCAGATGTCAGTGTGCCCTGATTCTTCAGGCAGTTGGGATTAAAGCTTCCCTGTATCAGAGAGGTGTTATAAGGATAACTCTGTTAATGTATGTGGAAATCTGGTACTGCAGCGATAAAGACCCTGTAAATATTTACACAGACAGACGAGCTCATGGAAATTTTACATTATTAGCTTAACTTCATTACAAGGAAGTAGTTGAGAAAGTCAGCAGTATATTACATTYGGGTTTTTTTTTAATTAAACATTGACAACACATCTGGTGCTGCTTCAAGCCACTAGATTTAGAGGGTCACTCTTTTAAATATTTTACAATCTGCAGGGAAATATCAAGTCTCAGGCAAAAGAGAAAAAGAAACATAGCTGCTATAAGAATAAATCTTGCAAGTCAGACCTTTTACACTTTTAAGAGTTAATAAAATAGTGAGTAAAGAACAACCAGGGAAAATAATTTATTTGGACATTCAAAAGCCTTTTGATAAACACCCATACAAGAAACTGTTAAGGAGACTTGGTAACCACAAAGTGAGAGGTAAAGTCCTGTCATGGAATAAAATCTGGTTATAAATGGGTGTGGAATAAATGGCCAATTCTAGTAGGGAAAGAGATTAATAATGAGGTGCCCTAGGGAGTGAGACTCAGACCAATATTGTTTAATGCTTTATTAATAACCTGGGGGTGAATAGTGAAGTGGCAAAAGTTGATGTCAATAGAAAAGTACTTAGCTTAGGTCAGGAGCAACTCCAGAAGAATTTAATAAAATGGCAGGACCATATGCAGAAGTATGAGGGCAGCTTGGGAAGTGCCTTCAGAACCTACAGCAGCTCTCTTCTCTTGCTCCTTCTGGCACATGGGTGTGTTCTCAACAAAGCTGGAGGTAGGTAGTCAGAGGACAGGCAGACATTTCCAAGCATCTCAAGTACTTTTTGACTCTTCAGTTGCTGTTCAGCTCCTCTATTTATGCCAGGAGGAAAGAGTGAGCTCCCGTATGGCCCCTCTATCAGTCTCTGAGTAGTATCCCTACAAGCTCCTCCATTGATTGTTTAAAAAAAACAATTGTGAGTTTCCATGGCTGATCATTCCCTATGGACATGCCAAAACTCTGGAGGTGACCTCTCACAGACATTTAAAAATTATGTGTTGGGTCTGACTAGCACGACATGGTAACAAACCTCAAGTCCACTTAGTCTGAGGGTGTAAGCTCCTAAGTGGTGCCTGGCACCTGGAAAAACAAAACCTGCCAGCACAGCTGGGGTGCAAATATCTGTATGAACATAGTGCTCTCTTTATCTGGTGCATAAAATAAGGGGTAAAGGCACAAGCAGCTACCTGGATAATTGGGAGAGTTGTTTAGAGTTGTTTACTCTGCAGCTTCTTCTTCCCACTGATTTCTGTGTGGCTGTGTCTAAACTGAGCTGTGCTGATGTGAATTGTAGCACCCTGAGCTGGCACAGGCTTGGGCTCACACTGCAAGGTCTGTGTTTGAGCCTGCTGTGCAGACAAATGTATCCACAGCACTCTGCATGGATCCGTGGCACCTTCTGTCGCCTCAGTGCTGCCAGTGCTCAGTCCCAGCTGCTCTGTCCCCACAGTGCCACCCAAACACAGCGCAGGCTTTTGGAGGTAATGACATTCATGGGAGTTCAAACGGCTGGTTTTCACAGGGATTTAGTTTTGTTGTGGTTTTACCCAGCGGGGCATTTCCAAGGATACTATTCTGGAAAAGAAAGCAACTCATAAAGAAAGATTTTTTAAAATCCTCTTGATATGGCTTGTAAAGTATTTTGAAGYACCAGCAACAAAAGAAATTATTTTTAAATCCCCTCTTTCATTTGATGATTTCTATTACATTAGAACCTGTGTCCCCAGCATTGGAGCTCCAGAGGAGTACGTGGGGCTCAATACCCAAGGGGAACTGGAAAGTGTCACACCCAGGTGGGAGGTGGGAAGTCCACATGCACATGGGAAGTGACTTACCTCTGATCCTGCAGCACGCAGGAGACACCCCAAGGCTCTCCCCTCTCAGTGATGCACACTGTCTTGCCTTATCCCCACATTTGTAGTTCAATCCAAGCTCTCCATGGCTTGTAGGCACTCTTGGGATTCTTACCTTTACTTCTTTTTTTTCATAGTCTGAAATGGAAAACCACAGACACATGCACATAGCATCTGGTCAGCCTAACAGACAATAACCTAATACTTTAATGCAGGGGGTGGGTCCCAGTGTGAATGGGCTTCCTTTGTGGAGCTCTTTGAACTGGCATCAAATGAGGACCTGCTCAGAAGTGAAGAAACACCTTCAGAAGCGCTGGTCTCACCACTCAGCATGTGGAACCAGGGTTCTGCTGAGGATCACACTGGACAGGAGCAATTTTACAGGCCAGGGATGGGTGCTGTGTGTGCTCCTAAGCCTCTGACTCTTAATCCAGAATTCTCTGTGGTCATGGCTCACACAGTGTTGTGGGAGGCAAAATGTTCAGGCAACATCATGGTAATGTTTGCAGTAATTATGATACTACACAAGCATAGTGTGCAAACATGAAGGTCACTAAATGTCCTGGGATTTATGGCTTAAAATTTATACATTTAATGATTAGCATCATCACTTTTCTCCATASAAAGATAAGCTTTGGGAGCTGGGAATTGGGATAGGCCAGAGTCTAGGGCAACCTGTGGCCCTGGGCAGCTGCAGAATTGGAGCAAGAAGGACTACAACTCCAGTATGTGACTTTAAACCACTGAGGCAGAGCCCTAGCATTCCTTGGAAGGGGCTGCCCTCTGCCTGCCTGGCTGCCCTGATGTGGGGGGTGGTATGGCTGCTATGGCTGCCTCCACGGTGTCTTTACCACTCATCTATTCAGGCTCTGCTTAGGGTCTTCTTGTCTTTCCCATCTTCACCTCCAAGCCTGCTGCTCCCAGCACACCTCCTTTTTCCTCCATGAAGCCTCCCCAGTCATCCCTTCTGATCATTCCTCCTGTCAGAGAGAAAATAGCAGTTTCTCAGCCACCTTCTCCTCCTCCTCTGCTCTTTTGCAGGCTGCAGTGACAGCATGCAGTGACCGAGCCACTTCTAGCAGGGCAGTGCTGGTTCCTCTCCTCCTTACTCCCAGAACAATAAGCAAAGGATGGCATTTTGTTAATCCAGGCATAATTAATCACCAGCAATGTTTTTATTTTAATTCATCTGTTTACATAGCATTGAAGAGGTTTAGGAGCTGTGAGYTTTTATGCATGATGGTAGAAGATAGAGATGCAGATATTTTGCCAGGCCATAAAATCCCTTGCAGCAGTAGTGGATTTTTAGGGGGCTTAAACAATTTTGGATAGAAATCAGCATAGAAATAGAAGGGTCAGACTGGAGAGGTACAGAAGGAGGTTGTCTGAATCTTAGTTGTCCAGCGGCACAGAACAGTGGAAAGCAGCAGAAGCAGTGTATTTTGTACTCAGAAGATGATTTCTTGCTGTCTATCAGTTCCCAAAGACATGGCAAAGAGGAAGGCCTAGATCTGTAGTTTATTCCTGTGCCTTTGGTATCTGCCTCCAAGGATGCTGGCAGGCAGGATAACTGCAGTAGTGGTTTCTAGAGATGGGAATACAGTACTTTCTGGGAGAGAAAAGGAAAGATGTCAGGTCGCTTTACAGCCTTTCCTTTGAATAGACAAGATGTTTGAATTGTTTCTCAGAGTCACTTAAAAAAAAAGGCATGTGAAAATGTCAGAGAATTTCCTCTTTCCCTTTCCCACCCAAATACAAAATCAAATAAAAGCAAACACATGGGACACAAATACAAGAGCACCCCCTCTGCACGTATTCGCTGTGATACACAGGCTGTTTCCAGATGTATGGATTAGATTTCATCCAACTACTGCTGAAAGCTCAGCCTGACAGTATATATTGACCAAGTTGGAAACTTCTGGGGAAACTAAAGCCCTCAGTGGTCAGGCTCCTGCCTTTAGATATGGTATTGGTCATTGCATCTACTTCATGACCCTTTTGCCATTTCTTCATTCCAATTAGACCATTTTCAAGCCTGCTAAAGTATAAATTTAAAGTCCCTTATGTGAAATTAAAAATGATAAATAAATTATGTGGGGTTTTTCTGTCTTTTGCCTGAATATTTTTAAATCAACTGTTGGCATAATTCAGGGAACATATAGCCCTGTTAGCATGAGCAGTGAAGTACACTCACATGAACACTTCATCATTGATAAAAACCAATTGCATCATGTTAAACAACCTCACAAACAGTTTGGGATTTTCATGCATCATGTGGATTAATATCCCACAAAAGTGCTTTTACTAATTGAATATTTGTGTGTGTGGTTGGACCCTGGATGGGAATTTCTCAGACATAAGTCTGCTTTCAGTAATAGTGAGTATAAGGGTAAAAGGTATCACATGTACAGACTTGATGCCTGAGGCTGTAATTATTACTGCCTAACTTGGTGCTTAGTATTTTTGGTCCTGATTCCRATCCTGGTGGTTAGGATTGTCCTGTTATCCAGGAGACCTACATATCTGAATCCCAGAGGGACCAGAGTTATCCCTTGTCCCTCATTTCTTACTGGAGTACTCTGGCAGGAGACTACATGATGAGTTTCCCTCTACCGTGAATACTTATAATGAGCTGAGTATTAAAAATTATTACAGAAATTATTCTGTACTGCAGTACTTTTTGTCAGTTGCTGCATAAAAGCATTTAGTCAGTCCCTGATTCAATACATATGAAAGAAACAGACACTCAGCACTCACACACATTTCCAGCAGCTGGGGCAGGTTTAACAACACAGAAGGTGGCTTTAAAGTCCATTTTGCTGGTGTCCACATTAGGACAGTTAATGCATGGACTCACAGATGGGGGGAGATGCCCAGTGGGTTCCTGCCTGGCCAGCCTAGCCCTGAACTGGCTGCAGAGTGAGGATGCTCACACCTGCATGGCTCAGCACATGGCCACAGGAACAGGAGCACCCTGCTGCCTTGGCTGGTGGGGACTGACCTGCCAATAGGGATTGGGCACCCCTGGGTCAAGGGTTAAAGACATCTCTGAGGATTCTTCACATTATAAGCTGTTATTCAGGGGAAAAATAAAACAACACACCCCCACACCAACCCCCCAAAAAATTTAAAAATCGTTTTCATCCTCAAAGCTAGGTCAATTCTGGAGCCCCTCTGAATCTGGCAAAACTGCACTGATCTCAACTGTTTTGACAGAAATGCTGAGAATTTTATGTTCTTTGAGCACCCCAATGGGTTGAAAATATTCCTGAGAGATTATTAGGCTCTCAGCTACTGCTCCAATTCACAGAAATTAAACCTTCCATCATCTGGTTTTTATATTTGGAAAATGTCAGCTATACTTCCTATCACATATATTGTTGTTTCAATGCACTGAGCCTTCTGTGAATTTCAAAACACATAACTCAGCTCTCAAGCATTTCTTTTGTAAATATTGATAATGGTTTCAAGTTCTTTATTAAATAACTTTTTAATGAGTTTGAGGACAAAGAASTATTTTTTCACAGTCTCACAAAGATAAGAATCATAACATATCTTTCTGTACCATGGAACACATGGTTCTCAATACCCCATTGTAAAGCATAGGCTTTCCTCACTTTAAAAAAGTTTTCTTAAACAAAAAAAAGCCCCACAAATATGAGAAATAAAACCTAAGCAGGCCATACTAAAAGGTCCAAAATTGCATGCAAATGCTATGTGACAGCTTTGCAGGAAAGTGTGAGCTAACATTGGAGGAGCCTTAGAAAGCTCCATTTAGTCCAACAGCAAGAAGAGCTACAAAATGCCACCATCAGTGCTTAGTAAGTTCAATATATAGACCTCTCCTGGCTCAGCATTATTTATTGCCTGTGCTTTTGCCAGAAAGGATCCCTGTGCATATGCTTAAGATCGAARACAATAAAATATTATGATGAGGTTCACCAGGGGAATTTTCCAGGGGGAGGTTTTTTATCAGTTTACAGGCATGGTCAAAGTCCTGCAGGAAAGCTTCTCTTTGGRGCTGGCTGTAAACAATTTACATGGGAAGGTAATAGGAAGCTTTTAAGGTGCCTTGGAAAATATTAAGTTATAGAAATTCTGACCTCTGTCTTCTAGACCTGGCCCAGAGGACTGATGTTTACTAGCAACTATGCAGCTCTCTAGGAAACTGCACACTGTCAGTGAAAGAAGGGTTATTTTTTTAATATATTTAAATTAAAAGTTGGACTGGGTAGCAGTATACTCAATCAAGTATGTTGTACAACTAATTTTCTCTATAAAAAGCCAAATGTTTACCTTTGAACTTAAAAATGTTGCCTTCAGGCAAATCGTGTTCCAGCCAGCTGTAGTTTAAATGCCTGGTGCAGGTTCTGTAGCTTGCTTCTTCATTCAACACTCAAAATCATTCATGTTTGCTAAGTGGAATTAAAAGCCAGCTAGGAACAGATTACTGGTCCCCTGATATTAGCCTTTCTTCTCACACATTYCCTTAAAGACTTTCGGGTCTAATAATAACATTTTCCTGTGCTGGTCCTATTGACAGCTTGAAACCTTAATGACGATCCACTTCAAATGTAAATACCTGGTTTTACTTACATGCTTATTCGAGGGAATTTGTATTGAATCACTTGGTTGTGACTGAAAACAGAGGTCAAGAGACAAACAAGAAAGTTTAGCTGATTTTAGATGCTGTTTTAGGCCCTGCCCATGGCTGGACATGCTGCCAAAGTCCCGCTTTCCCAGCAGGCTTAGAGAAATATCTCAGGCTCTCCCAGCAGGCTTAGAGAAATATATCAGGCTCTCCAGTCTCCCCCTAATCAATTGTTCTTCTTAAAAATACATACCAAGACACGCATTGGCACTGGTGGTTGGGGGGTTTTG
Organism: Cardinalis cardinalis; assembly: GCA_014549065.1. NCBI lineage: Eukaryota > Metazoa > Chordata > Aves > Passeriformes > Cardinalidae > Cardinalis > Cardinalis cardinalis. Next base: position 3,018,396 of record JACDOX010000023.1, read on the forward strand.
GATTTATTTCTTTTTTTTCCTGCAGTCAGGATGACAACAAAGCCACAGGATATCTGTATTGAGCATGAAACCAAACAATAAGGACTGGGAGAGGATCTGTTGTTGATTACCAGCTAGCAGGTTCTTATTTGCATCTATTAATTTAATGATGTTGAGATGTGTCTTAAGTGTTTAGGATGTGTTTGGGCACCAAGAGCATTCCAAGGGTATCTTTCCAGACGTTTCCAGTTAAGAAGTCTGTATGACTGAGTTGTGAATCAGAAGAACCGTTCAATCTTCCATCTTTGTCATTGTGCCAACACACAGGAAATGACCTCTTCCTAAAAGCTGAGCACCTGCAACTCTCATTAAGATCGGTCCAATGTCACCCATTGCTTTTCAGACTCCAAAAAGGGCCTCTTACAATCTACCTGTTTCAAATTCCCTGAGGATTTATTGGCTCAGGACATAGATTACTTGTCTTGGTATCAGGGATTTCCTTTCTTTTGAACAGGAACATAAAAACACAAAGAAAGCCTAAACTCAAGTAACGTGAAAATATTGTGTTTGATTCCAACCCATATATTCAAAGTTACAGATGAATGCCTGACTTTAACTTGAAATGTGATGCCTTGAGTCTGCACATGATCTTGCTACATATAAAACATTTGGAAGYCTTTGAAAAAACGGAAATATTCTTGGCTTTGGTTGCACTCTTATTATTGTGCTTTCTTTAATGTCTTTATAGTTGGCTCAATAGATCTTTAGGTATATCAAGCTTGGGTAGCAAGTTTCAGGACTCTTGAAATCTGTATTGTTCCTGGTTGTAATGGCAGCACACAGTCATGTCTGTTGTGCACTTTACACACCTTGTGTCTTTAGGTGAGAGCATCCCCACACMTAAATGGTGTAGTCCAAAAGCTTGATTCAAATCTTCCTGAAATGTACAGCATGGAAGTTTATTTCACCGATATGCAGGACTAAAAGTTTGAAACATTGAGCTCTTCTTTCTTCAGAAGTGAGCAGTAAATTACAGGCACCTGCAACTTTACACTGACCTGAAATTGCCCTACATTTGACCTTTTAAATTCAGACAAAGCAATAAAATTTAATGTATACATGCACTTACTGCATTAAAATTAATGGTTTCATTTCCAGACTGATTACTGACCATGAGCTTAAATGAAATTAGTTCTCCTAAAAGATGACTAAGTACCCTTAGCAGTGAATACTGGTTTTTAGACATTGTTAAAATGTACCATAGAGGGCAATGAAAATTTCATGTTTAACATGCTCAAATGCCTTARTGATCTCAGGGTTTTTTGATAGGTTCTGACAAGAAATAATCTCTGAGCTCCATTCAACAGCTCACTCAAGTCAGAGTTAAAAGGGAAAATACGTCAGTCATCTTGAAAGGTTTAAATGTAATCCCTTCTAATGAATATTTTTTTTCCAATTGCTGTATGCTCACTTATAATCCTATCAGAAGTCTTCTATAAGAACACCTGAGCAACTTCATACGTGGCTTCTTTTAAAGAAGATATTGTACATTCATCWGGCGTGCTCAGCAATGTTCGCCCAAGAGTGACTTTTGTATTATGAAAGCAAAACTTTAAGCACATAATTAATCAGCAGTCAGAGCTAGCTGAATGTGAATGGACATGAAGAGCTTGCAATCAGAACAAATTAACAGGCAGTGCAGTGTTTGCAGTGCCTGCTCACTTACAGTTCCATTCAGGCAGATGCTGCATGACTCCAGGAAGGATACAGTCCCTAGTACTTTCCTTCCATAAATATTGGAAGGAAACCGTTCACATTCTGTGATCTTCCAGGATTTCAAGCAATCCAAAAGCTGATATTTTTACCCATACAAAGACTGATCAATAGTTCACTCTTCAATCAGTTGTCTTGAAAGGTATTGAATTGCTCCAAGGCTGGAGTATGAATCAAGAGRAACTACTGTGTTCTCAGACGATAGATGGGAAATGGTGTCTGAACCAGGAGATGACTGGAAAATGGTGTTAAATAACCTTGGACTGTGATTTCACTGGGACCTCAAAAGCTCTGAAGCCAAGGCTGGTTCTACTGAAGGTTGTGTGCTCTCACAAGTCCTATTCAAAATCTGGCAAAGTATTATCTCTACAGCTGGTCATGGTGCGCAGCTAAAGGCTGATGGCACTGGTTTTTTGTGAGGACTRTTGCACTTGCAGCACTTTCTAGTACAGTAATCTTTGCTCAGTGTTGCAGTTGTTGCATGTGCTTTCAACAGAGGAGCAAAGTTGTGAAGTGTGTATCCAACTTTGGAGATATATCAGAATACAGGRGCTCTCTGTGAGTATCTTCTGCCTACCTTGTTGACAGGCATACATGCAGGCTACATACTCAGTAATCAACATCCAGCAGCTTTTGCACGTTTAGCTATCAACATCTGGAAAGTTGGCAGAACCAAGCTTGGGATTTGGATTACAGTTTTTTTCACAAGGTGTGCAACTGTCCTGGCAAAYAAAGCCCTTAAGCCCCATAAGGAGCTTTAAAGTATGCAATTACTTTAAAGGAAGACCATTTAAAGGACACTGAAAGCCTCACAAAGTTTTATAGCTTTTGTGGCAAGACCTTCTGACTCTTAACTGCCAAACTCAATCCAATGATAGTCATTTGTCTTCTGAGGGGAAAAATRCCCTGATTTCTAATCCTACACATAGTTCAGCAGCTGGGGATCTATGAGTGGAGTAGTACAGGTATTTCTTTAGTTCCTTCTATTAAGTACCTGTCAGGGAAAAAAAAGATTAGYATAGGTAACCCAACATTCCCCTCCTTTTCTCCCTGAATATGAGCTCTGTAGGGCTGCCAGGGAACAGAAACATCTTTATGTTATATTGCAACAATGGACCAAAGGACGTACACCTGAACCTAATCACCATATGTGAGAAAGGCAGCCTGGTGTCTAGGAACCAGAAGGAAGAAACCCCTTTTGTGAGATGTTTTCTCATGGAAAAGATTTTTAACAATGCCGTTGAGCAGCTAATGTCATATTTACTTTCCTGGTTTTGTTTTAACACAGACTGTCTTATGTGAAAGGAGACTCCAACACACTCACCTGGCACTTCTTGCCTGAGGCAGTGAACGTAGCAATTTCATCTACCAGTTGCACCAAACCACAGCACACTTTTCTAAGCTTAGGTWGCTATTGTCTCTCAGGCTGCAGAATAACCCAGGGCAATGGAACAGTTACTGGCACTGTAAATGTTTTCAGACACTGAAGCTAGTAATATGCAACCTTATTTGAATCAAATTACCTCTTTAAGAGAGTCTGAAACCGGATGACTTCATATAATTCATTATGTTTAAGAAGGCAGTTTAGTGTGGCAAGTTAAAACCCATTAAATTGTTCTGTAGTTTTCTTGGCTGTGGTTGTTTTCCTTAAGTGAAAGTAATTAAACATAAATATTTACTAATATCCCAGGCTGTGAAACTCTATAGCAAGAGGAACAAGGAGAACCAACCCAGTGCTGGCTTCCTGCATTAGTACCCCACACTGGCTGAAACATTCTTGCTGGCTTTTGCACAAACAGGGCTGGCTGATGTGGAGCTCTGATGGGGAAAGGGAAGCTGAGCAGTTGAATCCATTTAAACAAGAGGAGGAAAGCACTACTTGGATATGAYCTCTTTTTTATATGCAGGATTCATGCAATGGGCAGTAAGACAGCTCAAGTAAATTGGCATTTTCCCTGCTGATCCTGGACAAAGACCTGCTCCAAAAATCTTCTGTCAATGGAAAAACTCCACCAAGTTGCATCAAGGCAGCATGTTTGTAAGCTCTGTGAATGAGCACAGGTGACCCCAGCCACTGAGGCAGAGATTCCTTCCCCTGCCTCAGCCATCCCACCTCACTGCTGCTCTCCCTGCCAGCACGAGCATTGGTGGGAATGTACAGAGAACCAACACTGGCAAATACCAGCCAGGGCTGGTGGCCTCAGCTTAGCCTAAAGTTTCTGCAAGTCAAAAGCTCCTTTTTGCCAGGCTACTGTAAAGCTGGTGAGATGACAGACTAGTAGAGGCAGCAAACTCTTCTTAGGCTGGATAATACAAACTCCCAATGTGTGTGTTCCTAGGGTCCTGTCAGGACACCAGCAAATGGGTCCAGACTGCCCCAGTGTGCCCCATGAACAACTCAGGGTTAATRCTCCATCTGAGAGCTCTTCAAACCTGATTTTTCAGAGACAGGCATAGAGGATTTAGCCTTGAAACAGCACCCTGTACTCTCTCTTTATACCCCATCTGAAACTAGAGGCCTCTTGCAACTTTTTAGGGCTTCATGGTAACACAATTAAGCAGGCCTAAATTACGTATTGAAAGTTGATCTATGGACAGATTTTTGCCCTTTCTGCACAGATTGGGTCCACTTTGTGCTTATGTAATGACCTCTCTTCACCAGCATCTGATAAAAAGAATTCTCATAAAAGACCCAAGACCTCCTGCACTGTCAGAAAAGTATGGACTTGCTTAGCTTGAGGAAGATATCAATTGCTAACCCAGGGACGCTGCTACCAAAGTGAGGTACCATGCACTGGGAAAAAGAGCAGCAAACCCCTAAAGTGGATAGTGATTAGGGTCACTAAAGGGAATAGTGATGGGGCCTTATGCCCCATCCTCCACCCTCTCTGTCTGCTCTGCCTTCTCTCGCATGTGTGTGACAGGATGCAGGAGCAGTCAGTGCCTCGCAGCTCCAGGCTGGGCCAGCACAGCCTCTGCAAGACAGGGGGGACAGGAGGTCTCCCCAGCCCTGAGGGTGGGTACTGACCCCTCTGGGGTACACCACTTCCGTCACACAATTTGTGCTGAGACACCCCAGGATCACAGTGGCACCCATTAACTAAGGGCCAGTCAAGCAACATTATTGAAAATACCATGGAGCCTTAAATCCAAGCAGCTCAGCTGAAATAGGTGTCAGGCAGAAGAAAGCTTGAATTACATGATTAAGAGGTTTATTAGCACACTCTTAGACTGAGCATTTACCCAGAGATCTTGTTGCTTCATGTTTAACACTGAGGATACGGCTGTGCCTTTTAGGGTGAGTGAGGAAGATGGAGCTGTTGCATTCGTGTTTGCCATCCACATCCACCCAGAAGAGACCTGTGGAAGGTTTGCTTGGCAGGGTGTTCAAGGTGTTCCTCTTCTCAGGCAAAGAGGATCAGACCAAAGATTACTAATTTGTGGAGTGATGTTTTTGTGTCCTGTGAGTAACAGCCCCGTAAACTATCTCCCTGCCCAGGAAGCAGATGTCCCATGAAGAGTGATGCAGCGCTCTTTTACTCCTCCCTGCTGACCTCTCAGAAGACWCACTATGAGGGTTCAGGTGACCCCAGAACCAGTGTTTCTTTACATCCCCTGCCAAGCAGGGTGGCAGCTCACACAAAGCATGCTCTTAAGGCACATGATGTATTTCAGTCATGCTTAAGTCCAAAACCTTCTGCCAAGAACAAGCTTGTTAAAAGCTGCTTTAGTCAAAAAGATGGAATACTAAGCTGCCTGCCTTTACAAGACAATTGCTCATAGGAGCTGAAATTCAGACATTTTCCTTTGGAATAAGCTGGCTGGATCATTTCATTCTTTTGGGGGTATAAAGCGCAAAGAAACTGCCAAAGCAATTTTAAAAAATGAGTTCTATACGTGGCTGGGAAGCAATCTGTATGTTCTGCTGGAAGAGGCTGCCCCACACGTGCCGGGTGCCTGCAGATCCAAGCCATCCTCCTCCTTATGCTGGAGTGCTGTGGCCTTGGCTGCTGATGGGCAGAGCCCCATTTAACACGGGGCTCCTGTGCTCCTTGGCAGCACTGTAGCTGTGGGCTGGTTTTTCTGCCAATAAGGGCCAGTGGTAAAAGGGAATATCTCACATTTGCTAAGGAAGAAAATCAGTTTAACTGTATTTAGCAAAAAAAAACAAAAAAACAAAAAAAACCCCAAGCCCTTACCTAATTTATAGATCAGTCAGCCAGAGCATCCTTCAGCCATATTACCCTGGCTGAATTTTTGTCAGATATTTGTCACCAAATCAATGGCATTTGATCAAAAGGACACATGCAAGTTTGACATGCAAGTCAAACTGCAAAAATTATTCAGGTCCAAAGTCATAGTTCAGTAGATAGCATGTTTCTATCCAAGTAAATGCAACTAAATAAATATCAAGAGCAGGCTTAGTGCTTTTATTTGAAATCTGGAAGGCAGCTTTCAACAGTCTGAGAACACAGTCTTTTCCTTTCAGCCTTTGGCACACAAAGAACTCCTGGAGTCCCAGCCCTGCTAAGTCCACCACTAAACCATGGCCCTAAGTGCAGCATCTACACGTCTCATACATCCCTCCAGAGATGGTGACTCCACCACTTCCCTGGGCAGGCTGTTCCAATCATTGAAAACCCATTTGGTGAAGAAAATTTCCCTAATATCCAGCTGAAACCTCTGTGGCACAACTTGAGGCCTTTTCCTCTTCTTCTGTCACTTGTTACCTGGGAGAAGAGTCTGACCCCAGCTCACCCCAGCAAGGTGTGGGATTGCTGAGCCAGTCCTGGCTGGCTGCATGCTGGTGGCCCTGAGAGCATTGCCATGGCAGTGCTGGACAGAACAGAGATAAAATCTCTGCTAGGTCTGGGAAAGCATTCATGATTTTATGTCCCAGGCAAATCTGGTTCCCAGTGCAGCCTAAACAGAGAGTGAACTGGTTTTTTTTTTACTGATTTTCTTATCCAAAGGGTCTAACAAACCCTCAGTAGATGTTGTAGCAAATCTGATGCCAGCAAATGCAATAATTTCTGTACCTTCAGGGATTCTTCTACAAATTTATCCTTTTACTCTAATTGCTGTGGATATTTCAGTCCACAGTGTAATTCAACTGAGCAAATCAAGGAGAAAGCTGAAAAGGATAAAAGTTTCTTTCCATTGCATTTAATTGGGAGTTTCCCCACAACCTGTGTGGCAGTAATAGGCTTAGAGTCTTATTTGTACAGTAATGCTTGATTTACTTGTTTCTCCTCTTCTTCTTTTCTCTTCCCGTGGTGGCATATTATTGTTTCAAACCACTGATCTTTGCTGTGGTCTCTTGTTTCCCACAACTTGCATTGCTGGGATGTTTACTTCCTGGATTTAATTCTAATTTAGCTACTACACTAATCCTTAAATAAATCTTTTTCAGTTCAACTCTTTCCCTTAGCCCTATACACCAATGTTTACACTAATTTAAATAGGCAGGATATTAGATTAAAGTTAATTGAGGGAGTCAACACACTAATCCAGTTTCTACAGGTTTGCACCCCTGAAGAAAATATTAAGAGCAGCCATATAAATTTCCATTTCTCATACAGTGAGGGAGAATATATTTAGAGGGTTACCCACCATTAGGTTTTAGAAACTCAAGTCTTTTGTATCATAAGTTTTGTCAAATAGTCAAACATAATGTAAGACAASACAGGCAGTTGTGTTAGCTGAATCCTCTTGCTTTCCTGTTCCAAGACTCAGGAAAGCTGTCTGAACATAGCTGGAGAAACTACAGGTTTCCATGAGAGCAAAACACAACATATTATCCAAGTTTAACAATCCATATGGTACTTYCAAACAGTACAACTATAATTAAAAAAATCATTCTCAACAACTTGAGTTAAATGCTTTGAATGTCATGTTTTTTAAAGAGACAAGGCTGACTTTTTAGAACAGCTAACCTAGTAGTTTGATTTCTAGCTCCCAAGTTATTAGTCTGTTGGTGTAAATTTTCACCTATGATCATGCACACAATTTAAAGTATATAAGCATTTTTCTAAAAGCTGATACAGTGATATCTAAGCAATAAAAACATTATCAGATTAATATAGGGAAAAAAACCAAAACAGCAACATTACCACCCAAATGTTTTTTAAAAAGTTATGTTCCACAGATGTTTTTTTGTCTGCAGATTATCCGTGCTCTGTGTGGGCTACACATTCTAGCTATTTTCTTGCATTGTGAGGGCACAAAAAGCTATGATGGGAACATGGATGCTGGTGGGTATTTTTGTATGATGTAACACTGGCATTGAAATAGCAGCTTCAGGTAATAATTTCATTATGTTCTGTATTGCACGGGTGCATAAGAATAACTGCAACAATTTAATTTCTGTTTTCAAGAGTTACAAAAAAACTTAACAATGGAGAGGGAACAGAACTACACATAAAATACAAAACAATACTTGTGAAATGCCTCCTTTTGAAAAAATTAAAATCCACTTTTGACTAGGATAGCCTGGAATTCCCAGAGCTGAAAGCCACATGGAGTCACACCCCTCTCCTTTCCAACTGCTACCACCTACCTYTCTTTCATGTCTCCCTGCAACGAGTTAGATGCTGACCTAATTAATAATGTGACCCAGGGTGAAAGTCAGCAGTCAATGTCAGGAAATCAAATTCTGAACTCCTACCAATCGCTTGCCCATAGGCCAGGCACATATTTATGTAATAAATCCACTCACTGTACTGCGTCGAATGCTGTTAAAGCCCGAATGCTCTGGGGCAGAAGTTGTAGCCTTTCCCTGCCAGGTAGGTGTTTACGAGCCTGGTAGCACCAGAAGCGTTTCTGGAGCCCACAAACATAATTTAGCTGCAGTAATGTGAAATTACTGAGCCTGTCTCGTGCCGACATGTGTTACACGCAATTGTAAAAAGGAAAAAACTTTAACAGCTTAGCCACAAAGGAATGTTTATATCTGATTACACTAACTGCTAATTTAATGGTAGTTAATCAGTGGCATGTAATACAAGCCGAGCAGCCCAATGGATTTATTGATGAATGGCATTTAAAGTTGTTGCTGGAAAAGCAGTGCAGCAGTTGGATTACACAGGCAGGCACAGAGCCCTATCAAGCAGCAGTGCCTCTGCTGAAGGCAAAGTTCTGTTTCAAACCCTGAGCTACCCCAAACTTCCCTGAACAGCAGGGCAGTAAGAAAGCTCAGGCCCATTCCTGCACAGCACAGAGGAGATCCCCTGGGGTCATTACCAGTAAGTGCCACGCTGCTGAGATGAGCTCTGAATTTTAGGGAAAAGCAGGGACCCCCCACAAGCCTGTGTGCTGCTCCTGCCTACCTACCACCAGTGGAACAAATGTTACCAGGGCTACAATTTGAAGCCTAAATACAGGGTGGGATTTTTATTTTGTGCTCCCCATGGCTATAGGGTCTATAAGTTACAAGGGGCACACCTCTTCCCCACTGATGGCAGCAGGGGCTGAGAGGTGGAGGCAGCCCCAGTGCAAATGCAGCATTGGCAGCTAAACAACAGCATCACCTCCCTGCCTGTTCCTGGGCTGATGGGGTTCAGTTAGGTGCATGGTAAAGAATGKTACAGTTGCTTTAACCCCTCTGGCAAGTATTGATTAGCCTGGATGCCCACTCTTCAGCCCTCCAAACCTGACCCCCACAGCTGCCACGTACCATGGAGCTCGTTTTCCCTAGTATGAAATATAAGCAAAGGGAGTCAGTGAAGCAGTGCTGGAAGCAGATTCGCATGGAGTGTATCTATGCCCAAGATTAAAATGCAGAGAAAAACTTTTAAAGACCAGACTGAACCCTTTACTCACAGAGGCTTCTTGGAGAGGCTGCTGCTCCCTGCTTTCCCCAGAGTGCTGCAGCATCCAGATATCCATCCTCAGCCTCCTGACCCTTTGGCCAGCTGGAATCATCATGAATTTTTACTCCTGACTTGGTTGGGATGAGGCCAGCTGCCAAGCAAAAAGCATCTGTCAAGGAGTAAAAAGTTGGAAATTGTGTCAGTTATTTATTAATGGGAGGCAGTTTACTGAATGCTGCCAAAATTTAAGAGCTTCTGTTTCTTTGCAAGCTTCAGTTCCTTCTTGTGCAACTGTCAGGAATATGTCCAACAATGCCTGTTTCATGAGCAACCCCTCTTTATCATTTAACTGGAAGATTTCAAAGACACAAGATGGTGAATTTTCAGACTATTAGCAATGGCCACAAGAAGAGTAGATAAAGAAAAACTATTTTACTTGAAGAGGTCTGCCAAATAAGGTGTCTTTTAGCRCAGGAGTGTAGTGATAGGGCATTGGAGAAAGGCACACTTGAAAGATAAAACCGCATCACAACCGTGATATTGTATAAAATTCATCCTGATGATATTACTGCAGGAAAAGCAGAAAAACCAGCGTGGCAATAATTTCTTGTTCAGAATTAAGTGTAAGCCAGCCCTGAGAGGAGACAGTCCATTAAATCATCTCCSAGCTCCAGGGGAGGCATGGGGAGCCCCAACAGACTTCCAGTTCCTGATGGAAATAGGAGGTGATGCTAAACCAGTTTCACCCTCCTGGAGCTATTCATTTATTTAATAATAAAATCTGTCATTAACATTATAACTCATGGAAATTGTGCATGCATCCTCACACAACCCAGTTGCTGCTACCCTCCTTGGTAGCCCTGGTGAGGCTGGTGCACTTGGAAAGGACTGGGAGAGGTAGAATGAAAGCCYTCTTCCTTCTTAGGCACTGAGAAGCCAGATACCTAATCCATCTACACRTCCAGGCTTCCTGTGTAATCAATAGCCCACAGATGAGACCCTTCTCACGTGCTTTCTACTCATTTCTGGATCTAGTTGGAAGACTCACCCACAGGAAATTCTCTTCACCAGCTGTTAAGGGCCCAGAGCTGACTAGCAGGAGGTGAAACCATTCCCCTCTGGGTGGGTATCACTCAACCTTCTGCCCTTTCTCATTGTGCTCTTCCTCAGGGCCACAGCTGGGAATGCACATAGGCAGCCACAGGCCCCAAATCAAAAGGAAGTCAAATTGCATTTGGAGTTAGATGTCAAATGAGAACAAAACTGCTGAAGTATGCAAAAAAAAACCAAAAAAACAAGCTTGCATTTCACAGAAATAAAGAGATATTTTTGATCTTTCAGGGTCCACACACACTCAGCACAGAATTAAGGTCCCCAGCAGCATCTGAACAGTCAGCACCTCTCTTAACAGGTTTACTGGGACCAGCAAGATAAGCAAGTTAAGAATGGACTTCCCCCCTTGTATTCTCTCCAGCAGCACTCTTCCTGGGAAAGTGCAGAAACAGAGGAGGAATGCCATGGTGGTCTGTGGGGAGCTGGGGCTCCAAAAAGAGAAACACTGAATAATTTAGGTTGGAAAAGACCTTTCAGATCATCAGGTTCAACATCCTTCACTTTGTGTGAATCCCATAGGGATGAATTCTGGCAGCCCAAATCAGTGGAGCACTGCTGAAAGCAGCAGGACAGAAACCTCCCTTGCCCCACCACAGCCTGACAGGATCCCACTGATCCGTAGCCAAGAAGCTTCTTAGCAGCACTGCAAGTGTTTATCAATTACATGAAGGGTACAAACAGCATTGCTCACCCAGGGCAGGAGAGCCCAGCTCTGCACATAGCTCTGTCAGAGCAGCCCATGAAGTCATCCAGAAGAGAAATATTCCAATTAAACAYAGGAGGCTTTGCATGTGTGGAGCTGGAACAAGCTACACAGTGAGCTAAGTGCAAACCTGCATGTGCAACTGCACCAAGCRCCCACAAATGTGAGTTCTGTCACCCTGTACACAAACATCAACTGGGATTGTTCACTTCCTTCTTGGCCATTCTTGTTGTGCTGATCCTGTTCTCAGCACTGCACATTTTTGAAAAGAGCACTAAATAGTGATGGTGCTGGTCACTTCTGAGGCAGKGGATACTCCATACATAGGAGGGTTTGTTGCTTGCTGATTTCCAGAGCTGAATTTTTTATTTCTTTCCAGCTCTGCACATAGTAAAAAGCAGCAGTGCTAGACACAGAGTGTGCTGTGGAATTTGTTGCTGGTTGGGTATAAACAGCCTGTCCTGTGTATTGACCTTATGTAAACAGCCAGTAGCCTGTATAAACAACCAGCAGTTGAGCTCAGGCTAAATGAAACCCCAAAGTATGTTTGAGCAGCAAGAAATCAAATGTCAATACATATATTCCTAACTTGCGAGCTGTTGTTTTCTGCTTGCCAGAGAGAATGATCTTTTTTGAAAATTTCTTGGAAGTTTGGCATTGTGTTGCTTGTTTCTCCATAAAACAGGTTTGCCAGGGGGACATTGCTGCCATCCCACAGTTCTGTGCCRATGGCTGAGCTTCTCCCAAAATGGGGCTGCCAGGGGATGAAGGAACACAACAGCACCAAAGGAGCCTCAGAGGAAGCAGATTCAACCCCAAAATCCCAAAGGAAATTCTGCAAGTTTCAAACCTTCCCATTAGAAAAAATTAAGACAAAATTATTTGCTAGATCACATTTGTGAATATGAATATCCATATAGTCATCTTGAAGAACAACACTGCCCTGAAACGTTATCTTGTTTCTGAGAAAACTCCTCTTTCTTTAGGGTAGAAGTTTATCAGAAAGCAGCATCCATTCCAGAATTATGCCTCTCCTTTTTTTTTTTTTGCCTCATTTGAGAGGCAGATTTCTTTAAAAATCCCAACTATTTTTACAGAAGTGTATGAAATACTCTTTAAATTTCAGCTCAGAGATTAAGTTTAACCTTTACTGTAGACTTGACCACATGAATATTTTGCTGCTTTTCTCACAGGGCAATATTGGACTGAGCTAAAATTAAATGGACACGGTGGAAGAGAAGGGAAGGGGTCAAAAAGGCAAAGAGATAAAGCAGAAAGGTAGACCCTCATATAGATATTCTTAGCAACAGCAGGGGAAAGAATAAATAGGTGCAGTTATTTTGTGTGGCTGAGAGAAACTACCGAAAGAAAACAAGCCTTTTATCTTGAAATAATCCATCTGACTTCGGCCCACCTTGGCAGAGAGCTGTTTGCTCTCCAAGGAGAAAGGAACCAGATGGTTCTCATATTTCTAATGGCTGCATATCTACATGACAAACACCATCTTGGAGGTTAGCAGTAAGTGCTGGAAGCTTCGTCACTGTGTGTGAGGGGAGCAAATGATTAAGAGAACATCAACACTTTCTTGTCTTTATTTTTTCCATTCTGCATTTTTGAGCAGTTTGTTTTAACTCCCACTCTAAACTAGTCCAGAGTGGGAAACACCCTCCCAGCAAGGGCTGCTCATCAGACGCCCAGGCTGCATCTGCACCTTCATGGAGTGGATGGTGGTGTGATCCTGGTTTGATGCCCTTCAGCAGCTCTCACCAAATGGATTCATTGCAAATGTAGCGTTGGTCCAAAGATAAGCTGTCTACTACAACCATGTCCCTTGCAGGATGGTTGACTTTTTGCATCCATACCAAGAGTGAAAAATCAAGCAGAACTCAGCCTGAGGTGAGCCCTGCTGGGCCATAATGTATTTGGTTTCTGTACTGCTGAACCATGTAATGAATCCCAGGGTTGGTGCTAATACAAAACTAGTGGCGATGTGCTAAATGGTTTAACTGCTCATAAAATGGTGGCTAGCCACCTGTCCAGCTTTTATTGGGCAGGGGAAGTTTAGCACTAGTAATAAAACCATACATATTAAGTTACAGTGGCTAGCTCTTAACAAAAGCAGGAAATAAAATTAGAAATTAATTTAAAAATTATGTTACAAATAAGGTGTCAGAGTGGCAAGCAGGCTGATGTCTTCCCCTCACTGTCCTGAAGGACACAGGTTCTCACTTAGAGGGTTTCACAGCAAATATGGCACAAAACTACTTTAAAGCAACCTTGAGCTCTGTTTAACTATTCATGGGAATTAATCAGAGTGAACATTAAGAACCCACTTACCCTAAAGCCCATCAGGGTAGCTGCACCATTCAGCCTTGCTTGGTGTAATAACTGTATTTTCATTACAAAAACAAGATTTTGCATCAAATTGCTGAGATGTGTGAAATAAATGCTCTATGTGGTTTTTGGGAGTGGAAACCAATGTCAATTCTACTTTGTTTACATTTTCACAAAATGGAAAAAAAGTATTCTAAAAATAAACTTACTTGAATATTAACAGGAGGAGAAACAATACCTTTGCAAGTATCATGGGCAGAATGATTACTGTCCAAACAAGACTTAGAAATAATAAACTAAATTGAAATCTTGCACCAACTAACCCGGGCATAACCACTTACCCATAACCACTAGTAAATCCCAGCTCCTTGAAGACTCTGCAGGGGGTGTATAAATTCATATCTGTTAATTACAGCTGTTTCCTATTTCCTCTACAGCAGTAAAGACAGCAAGTTACTGCCCAACAGTGGTGCTGAGGTTCACCTCAGGAGAGGTGTGCTTCTAGTAGGTCACACTTGCAAAAATAATTTAGAAAAGCTTGTGGAGGACATTGCTCTGAAGAGAATCTGAGTATCAGCACGATTTTCCAATAATAATACTATCTGGGGCATGTGTGTATGTATACATATATATAATGTATATACTTGGAGTGTTCTTTCTCCATGCAGAATTTGTTCACGTTAACAAACATGGCATTTTTTAGGACTTTGCCAAAGATGTCCGATGTCCCAAACTTGGGAGAGGAGCAAGCAAGTGATGGTATCTCACTATWCTCTTTTTACAGGTCACCGTGGCCAACCTCACTTGTAATGCTGTGGGTGTCCCCCCTCACAGGCAATAAGCCACTTTCTGCAGCTTCTGTAGGGATGGCCAGTGCCAGCCAGGTTGGCATCCTGGGCACTAACACCCCAAACTGGCACTGCAAATAATTACTTGCATGACAGAGATGCTTAAAACTGATTTTATCATATTCTTCACTTTGTGGCATGGGATTTTTTTAAATCCAGAATTTCCAAAGGGAGTTTGCAGCAGCAYCTTGGATTTGAAATAAATGGATACAGAAGTGATACAGCTATTTTAAAAGAGATTACTGGTGTTCTAATTATGATTTGTTGAAAGGATGAAGGTACCATTTAGGAACTTTTGTGTTATAGGAACATATATTTCAGCCATGTGCAACAGTGTTAAAGGTTTTTGATGGGTGAATTAAGTCCCTTTCAATGTTTCAGATGAGCAGGGCTGCAGATAAATATATGTTGTACCAAGCTAAATTGTGCAACTGAAAAACTTTGAGTTATCAGCCTGGAATGATCTACTCTTACTCCTCATGTTTTATAGAAAGTCAGCATGACACTGTTTCCAAGTTTTACACCGGGGTAGCCTTTGGGGACTATTTCAACATGTGGTGAATCTTCCTAACCTGTAGTGAAGCTTCCTAACACACAGATGTCTCCCCACAGAGCCCAAGGGCTCTGAGGTGCAGAGCYCCAGGGTGGAAGAGCAGGATTTTCACCCCAAACCTCTTTGCAGCACAGGTGGGGCCCCCACCCAGGGCAAAAAWTTAGCACAAACAATAAATTACCGTGGGTAAAGATAATCTTGCCACTGGTTTCTTGGGTTTGTATGTGGGTTCCTGAATCCCAGTGTTCACCTTAGGAGGATCAGTGTTTTGGTATGACTGAACAGAGAYGCTAAGGGCAGTCTGTCCAAGCTCACTGCAGGCTGGGGTGCTGGTAGTTCTCAGGTGTCTTTGGGGTCTGACACATGCACCACCCTAGTGATACTCCTGGTTTCAATGCATTTAAAAATGTTGCAATGATTAAGGAATGCATTCCACTAGAAACACAGGGGTTTGAAGATTTTCMTCTCCATCTTTTGGAATCAGCTTTGTGATTTTCTGCGTTTGTCATTCCAACAGCTTTAGTGTGATGGATGTGCAGCAGAATGTAATGTAAAAGGAGAAGCTAAGTAAYGTGAAATCAGGAATAACTGAAATTAAAGCTTGACTAGAAAAGCAAAACTTTCATAATTAAGCTCATTTTGGTATGATGGATGTTTTTGATTTGCACAGACAGCTCTGYGAGCATAAGTCTGGGTAATACCAAACTACTGTCCAGAAAACATGTCAAATGCTTTAGATTAGGGATTATACTTTTAGTCTTTCCTTAGCTCCCTTGTTATACGTATCATTTCAAGGCAATTGATTTGCCAGTTGCCATAAACCCTGTTTAAATATTCTCCATGTCTAACAATATGACCAAAGGGAAGCTGAGTACTGAAAACCACCCTGGCCCAGTGTGACCTTTTTTCCCCTGGAGCCCCTGTAAAAGCCACTCTCGCAGCAGCAGCACCTGGCTCTCCAGTGGACTTTGCCAGAGCAGTTGGATTTTTAACAAGGCAAAGAGTTCAGATCTGGTCATGTATGTATTGTTTTGGAGGTTTCAATGACAGATCCAAATCTTGAAACTCAATRCTGAACATGATGCTTATCATATGGCAAAGGAGCAGAGACTTTTTTATTATTAATAGCAGCCCATATAAACACAAGCCAAGTCCAGTTAGAGAGGTTGCTCCCCACCCAGCATTGCTGCAGATTACATTTGCCTGCTGCTTTTTACATTATCATTATTCACAGTCCTTCATTTCTCTCAGTCATGAAYGATGGACAGCAATGAACAATGCACAAGGGTTTGAAGTGTGGATTTTAAAACATGTGGGAAGAATAGAAATGATATATCTGTGGATACTCCCTCAGAGGTCTCAGCTCTAATACCACAAGGAGACCCTCCAAGCTGTGTGTCCTTTCTGGCAAGGAAGCTGAGGGAAGCAGAGATAGAGCACTGGGCTTACACCCTTGGAGTCTCTGCAGGTCTTCGCTTGCAGACACTCGGGGCGTCAGAGAAAGTCTGGCCAATGTTACCTGCCCTGATGTGTCTCCTGCCTTCAGTGCATGGAAATAAAGATACATTTTGATCTGAAGATACCCATGCGTATGGGTTTATATATACATGTACATATGACAAATCCATGGGTTTCCTTCTGGATAAAATATTGGTTTTCAAGCCTAGGCTTGACCCTTTTCCCTTGGCCCTCTCCTTCATCCTCTGAGAGCCCAACAACTCCTCTGAAACATTTTTCCTCAGAGGGCAGCATCTGAACATGCACATATTTATATATTTATGTCTCTCAATATATATATATATCTGTCTCCCTGTGTCTCTCTCCATATTGAAATGGTCTGAAGTGTTTACTATCAGCTCTTTAGCTGATGTGCACCACCAAGAGAGACAGTATTTCATAAGGATCAGATCATTATATATGTACCTATAAATTCATCTTACTGAATATTATTTTATAGGCCACCTATCACCTAATGATGATATATCTGAATAGATGTAAAGCTTTGAGATAGTAAGGTTAAGCTACCACTCTGAGGAATGCAGCATAAATCTAGATGGGTAGAAAAAACAGAATCAGATTAGTGATGTTTTACATCTTGTGGAAGACAGAAAAATATACAACAGTATCTTCTAAAAAAGCTGTACAAAGTTCCAGGTTCAAAAACTGGCTCTCTTGCTCAATTGCCTGTCTTCTTTCAGCCTTTCTATTTATAAATGTTATTTGTTGTGTTTTTCTTCATACTTTTGGGAATATCCTTTATCCAGTGTGTTSATAAGATATTAACATAGTGTGTTTAAAAACGTTTTATATTCTGCTATCCATGGGAATAGGTTGCTCTGATGAGTAATCGTTTTGACCAAAGCAGGTAAGTTAGAATTTGCAGAGCTGGCAAGATGCCTCAAAAAATTGGATGTTTTAGGAGACAGGTTCAGTGAAGATTTTCTACCTTAAAATTCCTTTTATTTATAGCCTGTGATTTGATTACACTGTTGGATATCAATTATTSCAAAAGTTAATGAGTTGTGTAATATCCCATAAAACAACAATCTCATGCAAAATATGTTAGTAAAGGAAACTATAATTGGTGGGAAAAGTTTTTTTCCCCTTTTTTCCCCCTAAAATAAATAAAAGGAAATGATTTCAAAGCACTTTTTTGAAATAATGCATAGTTAATAATTGACTATGCAAAACTGCTCAGCATGAGGTAGATTCTCTAAGGAATGGTAGAGTGAGGTGGAAAAAATCCTCAAAGCTGAACAGTGGAGTACGTGCAGCAATAGTTATGGCCGGGGCTCCAAGGACTCTCCCAGGAAGAGTGGGAAAGCTGTATAGAAATGTTTTCCTCTTTCTCCCACGACCTTTTAGGCAGCAGATCTCTCACAGCTGCAGCTCCTTCCTTCCTTCTTTCCTCTCAAAAGGAGCTACCATGTTCCCTACATGACAGGTTCAGACTGGAGTCCATCTGGCTGCTGCAAGACACCCTTCTGCCRTGTCCAAGGTGCAAGGAAGSGCATCTGGAATTCCATTTCCCCAGATCTCCTCTTGCTATGGAACCCTCTGCACCTGCTGCCTGGCACTGGGGAGTGAATCCCAAGGGCAGTGCCTGCCCCCCAGCCCAGCAGCCCTGGAAACAGGCTGCTCAACATTTGTCTGGAGCACTTTACTCTGTGTCTGGACATATTTAAAGTAGTAAATTCTACYCATCATGGCTACAAGGAAAACCACCAGCTTTCTTCTCCAGATAACTTATGGAAAGAAACTTGAGCCRAAGATGCTCAGATGAACACAATGCTTAGGCTAGAGAAAGGATAGTTTTTCCCATTCAAAAGGCACAGACCAAAATATTCTCTCAAACACCCAATTATTCTTATTAAGGTAACACTTTGATTTGAAACATCTGCAGGTTCTTGAGACCTGACTGAACCTGACATTCTCAACCTTTGGCAACTGTGTTACGCCTGGCATGCATTTGTGTGCCTTGGGGGAAGAGGCAAGGGAGGGCTGAGTGCATCCTGGTACAGTGGGATCCCTCTCCAAACTCCTGCTGGGTGTAACCTCCCAGTCCCTTTGTTTGTGGCAGTCCTGATGGTCACACAGAACAGGACTCACTCCACAAGTTTGTAGAACCCATGTTATACCTCCAAAAGGATTTCCACAGAAATCCTGCCCTTTTACCCAAAAGAGGCTACCACCTCCCTTTACCTCTGCTAGGTGACAAATCCAGGCTGAAACGCATCTGGCTGCTGCAAAACCAGATTCCTGCATTTCCTTCCAGARCAAAGCAGGTAGCTTATCTACCAGAATTCTCCTTTTCCAAAGTCATGAAGATTTTTATTAAAATAAAAAAAAAAACATCAACCAAAAAAACCCCAACCTCCCCCCCCCGAAAAAAAACCCAAAACACAAAACCAACAAAAACAATTCAACAACCCAGACGATTCAAAAAACAATTTAAAAACCCAATCCTATAAATTAATAGAAAAATATTTTTTAAAATTCTGACACAATGATAATTGAAAGCTTTACAAAATAAAGGCATTTCTGAATAACTAACTAGATTCTTCTCTGGTTAGCATAAAGGCATACCTTTACCTATGTCTAGGTCTTTGTATAGAAATCCTTGAGGAGGAAAAGATATATTCTCAACAAAATAAAATGCTGTCAGCTCTTTAAATTTTAGTGGGAACTGAAAATGTCAAGCTTATACCTGTTAGGCATTATTTAAATTGAAATATGGACCTTCCTCAGTCTTCAAAGTACTGCCCTTCAGGTGATAATGATGGATTAATGTTGAGAGAAAACGACCTAGCAGCCTGTTAGTTACTTTTTTCAATTGAGTGGGAGCACACCAAATTTTTCATCGATCTGCCAATTGGAGACAGCTGAGAAATGACGACTGTGCTCTACTACAGGGTTCCTACATAAATATTCACTGATGAGCACATTAAAATGTGGGAAAGCAGAGGAATGGTTTGTCTGAATTCTGTTGCATTTAGTCTTGTGTTCAAGCAGCTAAATATTTCTAAACAGTGAGGGTTTACTAGTTCAAAGAGCTGCCCCCTTCACAGTCAAGTTTCTTATAAGTTTCTTATAACATCACACAAATTCATTTTACAAGGCAGCTCTGTTACTCCAAGATTAATTCAGTGCCCTTTAAACTGTGGGAGTTGTATTCAAATGTGTTTTAGATTAAAGTGATTTAGCATTATTCCAACATCCAGCAACATGAATGTATGTTTTCAATGGATGAATCTGAAATCAGCTGTTCTGCATTGGTAAGCCTCTTGCAACAAGCTGTTTGGATTGCTGGCTGCTCAGCACCCCAAAGGGACWGATTAATCTCTGAACTCTGTGGCTGACTCGTATTTAGAGTTCTCAAGCGTCTGCTGCTCATCTGGGCAGCCCTCAGACAAATAAGACAACTTACAGGAATCAATAACAAGCAATTCCAGACACTGGGGAGTTGGTGATAACTCTTGCCCCGGGCAGAGGCAGAGACCATAGCTGCACCTTTTGCTTTCCAAGATCCACCCTTGAGATTGTGAGGATCATCCTCCCCGAGCAGGGAAGCGTTATCTGGAGTACCAGGGACMCAMCCTGTCACCAAAGAGAGCAGGGAAGTGTCATCTGGAGTACCAGGGACCCACCCTGTCACCAAAGAAATGAGGGCTCTGCCTGAAACATGGCATGTGCCATGCAGTCCAACGAGCACCTTTTCTGGGAGTGTTGGAAGGAGCCCATGAATGCACTCTGTGAGACACCCCAGCAGCAGCAGCAGCAAGAGCAGAGGCACACAGCAAGCCCTTCAGAACGTCGTTAGTCATAAGTAATAAAGTAGGAACAAAAGTCCCCTTTCATTCTGAAGGGAACAGTTAGCTTTTCCACTTCAGAGACCAGAGAGAGATGACTTTTGTTACCTGGAGCACTGAAACGTGCAGGAAATGGGGCTCTGTG
Organism: Cardinalis cardinalis; assembly: GCA_014549065.1. Taxonomy (NCBI): domain Eukaryota; kingdom Metazoa; phylum Chordata; class Aves; order Passeriformes; family Cardinalidae; genus Cardinalis; species Cardinalis cardinalis. Next base: position 3,038,964 of record JACDOX010000023.1, read on the forward strand.
GATCACTCAGGCATTAAGCCTGTGAACCTGAGATCTTTTTCAGAGAGGCAAGTAAAGAGCATGAGAAAATAAATGTAATTCAATAATTCTCCAAAAGAGAAAAGCTTTGCCTCTGCTTGTCAGTGGAACACAACAGTAATAGCAGGTGCATGAAAAGCAAATTCATCYCATGAATAAAGGAAAAGCAAGGGCACTTTACTGACATATTTGTGTCAAAATGTGAGAGGGAGTCTTTTAGATAATTTGTAAACAAATCAACCAACCTGTTGGTAAAGAAATAGTTTGAATTCAAGGAGGTTGTTTTTTCAAATCATATTTATTACCTACTGTCATTGTCTGCTTAGATGAATTCCTACTTACTGGTGTAAATGTGCACTACCCAGCTGCTTGCTGCAGTCCCAGTGAGTCAGAGTGCACATCAGTTTGAAAGTGCCAGAAGGAATGCCTTCTCTGGAGGTGAGAGCAAGGGGCTTCCCCTGGGTAAGTAAGCCAGCAGTTGCACTGCTCTTCTTCTGAGCCTGATGCCTCACAAAGGTGTGCTCCCTGCACACACRGGAGATGGGACAAGGCTGATGCAGTAAAACAAAGGTGCTGATGGCTCTGATGCAACCTGCAATGAAAGTCAGAGGCAAAATACCTGATCTATCAAAGCAGGTGGAGATCTGCCCCAGTGTCCAGTGAAAGGATTCCTTCCATAGTCCTAGTTCAGCCTTTTAATGGTCCAGTTAATAATTCATGGCAAACAATTTATAGTTAACAATACAAAATCAGTAGAAAATAAAAAGAGTAATGAATGTGACTTATCAGACAGAGAGGGAAGTTTGGTATCCTGTCATTTACTGCTATTTTTCCAAAATGATTTTTTTTTTTTTTCGTGCAGAATGAGTGATTTCAAATCAAGCCAAGGGAAAAACACCCCAGCCATGGACAAGACTCACAGAATCTCTTTTTGATTTCTCACAAGTGTTCCTTGAAACAGACTTTCAAATTCTAATAACCCACTGTTTGGACAAGGCAGGATAAGGAGTGGACAGGAATATTTGCAGATTATGGAATTTCTTTGGGATGGTGAAAATTGTGTCGCACATCCCTGAACATCTGCAGAGGATATCCTAATCATTAGTCCTGTCACATACCCATGCTGAGATTCCTGCTACATCCCATTACAGAAAAGACATCCTAGGATCTGGGTCCTCCTGCTCAAGAACATCACAGCCTGATATTTCATGGTTTCAAAGAGGTGGAAATGGGAAAGGTAAGAGTATAAGTCTACCAAGTCGAATATGGGCTTTTACTAGGCAGAAGAGGAGGCTTTTCAGGATGATTGTCCCATGGATGTCAGCMCACTGCCTCAGGACCTATCTGTGACCTCCCAAGGGTCAAGCAAATAAAAAAGTCAAGCCTCAGCTGTGACCCAAACATTAGTTTCTCTAAGAATAGCAATGGCAAACAAGAACAGAGTTCTTTTCTCCTATCAAGAACTTTCCTCAGATTTGATATCATAACCTRACTCTGCTCTCATATTTCCACCACAGTCACCAAGAGAGATCTTCTGGGGCTGATCAATGTTGAACTTTGAGGGTGGATCTCACCAGAACAGTGTAGGATGGTCATTTTGATAGGCTGGAGAAAGGTCACAATCTCAGTCAGGGATAAACTTGCCTCTGTGGCTGGGCCTGTGTTTGCATTTTTGTTCTGATTTCTTACCATGGCTTCCCCTCACCCCCCCCACCCTGGGTCACTCCTCCAGCAGTTGCAACAGTAGGAGCATTTTTGTAGACCACCAAACTGTTCACAGCTGGTGCCTTATCACAGGGATGCTTTCCCCACTTTTCCCATTGCTATATTTAATGCAGCTTAAGTATAGAATTGGATATCTGCAATATACTCGGCTCTGACAAGTTTTGTAGCTCCCATGTCTTTAACTGTCTGAGTTCTTTATGACATTACCACTTTTAAAACCTTTGATTTCAAAATAAATGTGAAATATGGCTGGCATAAATACTACACTGAAACAATAAATAAAATCTGTGCAGCAATGACAATTTTGTTCCTCCCAGCTGYGTGGATATTCCTGTGGGAAGTTAAGCAGGCATAAGTTAGAATAGCCTTAAGGCAGCTCTAACATGCACCTAGGACATTGATGGGTCGCATGGCTGGCATAGGAACAGAAGAATTTCAGGATTACCATAGTTACTGTTTACTCACCATCCCTGGCTCTGCACAAAGCACAAATCATGAGGAACTGCGGGTGAAAGCCAGAAACTTTAATATAGAATTAAATTATGGCTAGCAAGAAACAAGAATCAGAAGTYTGGCAATTAGTTCATCTTACATAATCTTCTCAAAGTCCAGCTGCTTAGCAGAATTATCCAAAGTAAACTCCTTCTTCTTCTTAAAAAAAAAAGAATTCTTTTTAAAAATAACCAAAAATAATCCCTGTATACAGACTTTGTTCCTAATTGGACTTGCCTGTTTATTTTCACCCAAATAAAACTCTGTTGAGTGAGAGGTTTGTCTTGGACACAGTTGTGAATTATGTACTTTTCTGTCATACATTTCAACTTATAACACTATGTCACTCATTAAAAAATAGGCATTAGCCCTGTGACGTAAGTCCTGGATGTAATAACAAAATCAGTATATTCTACTGCATAGAGGATGTTCAAATAGGAAGGAAAAAGATTCTAAGTAGATAAAATTTTTTTAAAGGCAAGTGTGGAGAAAAGCAATGAGAGAAGTCTCAGACACATTATTTCCACTGCCCTGAACTGGCTTGGATTATATTTGAACCTTGGAAGACCCAGGACTTCTTTTACCTTTGAATTTCAATTTGGAAGTGAAATCTGACAGTGAGCAAGTTTCACCTGGTTTCGGGTTTCACTGGAAAAGAGGGACMCGGCTGAGGAAACGCAGGTAGCTGTCAGGAGGCATTGCAGCGAGAAGGGCGAGGTTGTGAGCAGCTTCCCATTGCAAACAGCTCGGCACTGCCAGGTGAGGAGCATCCCATTCTCCAGTGTTGAGCACTCACTGCCAGGTGAGAAGCATCCCATTCCCAGCACTGAGCACACACTGCCAGCTGAGGAGCATCCTATTCCCAGTGTTGAGCACACACTGCCAGCTGAGGAGCATCCTATCCTTAGCATTAAGCACATACTGCCAGGTGAGGAGTATCCCATTCCCAGCGCTGGGCACACACTGCCAGCTGAGGAGCATCCCCTTCCCAGCGCTGGGCACACACTGCCAGGTGAGGAGCATCCCCTTCCCAGCGCTGGGCACACACTGCCAGGTGAGGAGCATCCCCTTCCCAGCACTGAGCACACACTGCTGCTCTTTCTGACAGAGACCTGCAGCAACCAGGCTCAGCAAAGAGGACTCGGTGCTCTTTAGCCAAACATGTCTCTCTGTGACCTTCCTAAATGGCAGGGAGGCAAACCACTTCATCCTGTGTCAGAAGACACAGCCAGACTGGGCAAATTTTCCCACAAATATTGTCTGCCCTGAAGCCCCATTCAAAAAGAATTACAGGATGATGAAGTATTTGTCCGCTAGTAAGATAAATGCACAACAGCTGGAATGGGAGACCTGGCACCAGAGGGCTTTTGCCAGCAGGCCAAGGAAAAGTGTGCAGAGCAAGTAGGAATGAAATTACATGCCTTGTCTGTCCACACTGTGTAAGAGTGTAGGGCCAACTAACTGGAGTGACAGATCAGCAATTTGTCATTGTAAGGGAAGCAGTTTACAAAGAGCATCAAAATCCTTGAAAGATGTGTAACACATTGATTGAATTCCCTGAATGATATTTTACCAGTTAAAAAAACCAACAAAAACAACGGAGATTTAATTTTATACCCCCTTCCCTCAAAAAATCATTAAGCATTACAGCTGCTTCATTCCACCCTTCCCAATTACTGATTGTTATCAGCAGATTAAAATGTTTCCAGCTGAAAGACTAATTAACTGATTTCATGTTTTCTGCCTGTCCTGATCACAGGGAAAGTCTAGAGTCATGGGAAGCATAGCTACAAGTGATGGGAAGGATTACTGGCAACGCTGTGTGATTCCCAATGAAAGAAAATGCATTCAGCTCTCTGTTCCACTCTTACAGCCATGCTCTCAAAAGCCGCAGTGCCTGTCTTCAGGCTGATACTGCTGCTTTGTCACAAGCTCTCCCTCCTCCCTGTTAAGCACTTTCTCTCTCCTCTTCATGTACAGATCTTAGAAGAATTCAGTTGTAAACATGGAAAAGGTTGGGAACCAGACTTGCTTTTGCACAAGGCAGTTTATGCTGCAGCTTTTCRGGGAATAAACTTGTGTTTATTACCATAGCACTAAAGCATTGCAGGAAGAGAATCAAATCCCAGGGTTTCTGTAMAACCAGCTACTATTAGTTTTATTTTACATTTTCCAACCATTTTCCATATTTGACCATGGGAAAATCTTAATCACTGAATCAGACTAATGCAGAGATGATACCGGCAAATTTTTCCTACACTCTTCACTACCCCCTGTAAATTATCTACGTGTTTATAAAAATTATCTAAAACTGTATAATTGGATAAGAGTTCAGAAATTCACACATGAACAGAACTCCTTTCTGGCAGACATAGCACTGTGTATGTTTTGGACTAACATCTAGTTGTCGGCATGCTTTATATGTGTATATATATACACACACACATCAGTCCAAAACATGCTCAGCCTGCAAAAGAATATCATCCTGGTTTTAATTTTGAGGAATATGTTGTTTTATTTTTACTCTGGCTTCCTTTTCCTTTTTTTCCCTTTGTTTTTGAAACTGTTGCATTTATAACAGAACATAATTTTTTATGAAAAATGGGAAAGCCTCACAAAGGAACACTCTGGGCTAAATTAAATAAGCTTTTGATATGAATGAAGGTCTGGTGCTTTATATACCTTATGTCATGTAGCAGAAGGTCTGGTGAATGTGTGAAGACAAGCATATATTTTTGTAGTTTAATATTGAAAAAGCCAGATTCTTCATATTTATTGCAGAGCTTTCATTGAAACAATGCCAATGTTGCATCAATTTAGAATATGCTCCAAATCAATTATATACAACCTGTCCAAACATATCTATACATATRTGTATATAAACATATGTACATACATTCTTATGCATTAATAAAATAGATATTGGAATAATACTGATATGATTATTTGATACATCTGTAATTTCTGAGTTCAAGCTATATTGTTCAAAGCAGAGCCCAAACTCAGCCCAAACAAGAAAACACACCCTCTGACAAGATATTAGTGGCATGTGTTCAGTACAAGTACACATCCCTCCCAAAAATCCCCTGCTGTGCTTCAGTGCTTATCTTGGGGCAGTGTGCATCACACRCAGCTGCCCTGCTGGGGATCAAACCATGGCTTCCTTCACCAGTGCAGAATTAGCCAGATCCAGGGCTCCTAAGAGCCCCAGCCCAGACATCGCCAGTGTGAGGACATGGAGGGATGCAATGGTCTCCACAAAAAGCCCTGACATACCCTGAGCACAGCTGAGGCACAGCAGCCTCGCTGCTCTGCTGCCAGTATTGTATAAACCAGGAAAATATTACTCCTGACACAGGTTCAATATAATATAGAAAAAAATCCTTTAAAAAAGAAACAGCACACACACACAAAAAAAAAAAATAAAACCCAAGACATTTAAAAGCCACTAGGTCTATATTTTGCCTGAAAAATAAATGTTATTTGTACTCCACTACAAGATGTCATCATGACTGTGGCGCAGTATATAATGACAGAGTAACTCCGAGCTGTCATCAGAGATGATCCAAAATAAGCAGCACACTCTAAATCCACAAATAGAAAAATTAGGGCTTTCACTTACTTTTTTCCCCCCTGGACCTAGCCTAAAATTGGGCCGAAATTACCTTTATCAGCATGGCTTTGAAACCTGACTTAAGCAGGTCAGTGAGAGTGAGGGGAAAGAGCAAGTGTCTCTTGCCATCCTTTACAGGCATCGCTCTGGGAAGCAGCTATTTTCAACAYGTGAGTGAAAACCAGGGAAAAGTAGACCTTGAAACACCACATCTAGATCCTGACATTACATGATAGAGAGGCCCCACAAGAGTTCAAAGTTGGATTACAAGGCAGGTCCTTGCTCATTGTCAGCCTTGCCCCCATCAGACCAACGAGGGTTTCACGGCCTCACCGACCTTCACACCCCTCCTCCACTGCCCATCAGCGGTCCCTGATGCCTCACGGGCATCAGCCACATCCAAGCCACTTCTGGAAGTGGGATGGGAGAATTTTTGAATGCAAAATAACTCTTTTTTACATCTATCTATCCATGCCAAATGTTTTAAGTAGAAATGYTATGCTGAAATGAGCATTTACCAGGACCTGAGGCCAAAATGTCAAGGGGCAACTTTTACTGTTTGGTATGAGGTTGAATCCTGCTCATGATAAAATATGGTCCCTACCCTTAACTCCCACAAACTTCCTGAGGAGTTGAGTAGCACATGCTGGAAAAAGTGGCAGTGTCTTCTAATGAGATCCTAATGGGAGCTATTTTCTGGAAACTGCGTTTAAATTCGCCATAAATTAAGTTGTTGATAATACAAGGTATTTTCTTTTGCATGTAGTAAAGGAGTGAAAGGTTACAAATTTGATGGYTTCCAGCCAAGCAACTCTTTTATACCTTTTCAGCTTTAAGGCTCCAGCTCTGCAGAGGCAAAGCATATGTTTAGGTTTATTGCATAGACTCCAATGTGGTTACTTACCATATCTAAAACTTAATCAATTAARTAAGGCTTTGCCTGGTTAAGATTAATTCCCACATATGTATTGTCTGGGACACAAAGTATAGTTTATTTTATGAGAAATGATTGCTATCTTAATTTGATGATTTAATTTTTAAAAATATTGACAGATGTGCTTTTCAGTAAATGCAAAAATGCATCACAAGAATTTATTCTTCAGYTTTGGATTTTAGCCCTGCAAACATCAGCCATGCTACTTACATTTCCTGGTATAAGACAGGGAGGAATCAGACATAGAGCCTGAAAGCTTAATTTAGTTTTAGGGAGCCCATGTAACTGCCTGCAGCCATGGAGAAGTAAAGCACTAAAGATGAAACTTTAGGGCAAGATCTTTTCAGCTGGATGCACTATGCTTTCTTGATTGTTGCTTGCATTAAAAAAAAAAAAGTATTCTTTCAGTTCCTGTGATTTTTTTTTTTTTAAACTCTTTGTGATGAAGCTATGCCTAGGTGTTCATGTTTCATTTTGATGCTATTTGGCTGTTTATTTTCACTAGACTCTTTTGCTCTCCAAAAAAAGGATGGTACATCAGCGGTTTTTGCTCACTGAAAAAGCAGTGGGAAGCCTGACAAAAGCAAAGATGCAAAGAACATCTAACTGACTTCCTTGTCTGTCTGTCAGGTGTCAGTCCTGGCACTGGCATAGCCAGGCCACCAACCTCCCAGAGGAAAGGCATGTTGCATGGTGACACCTGTGACAGGGCACTGTCACTGCCTTGGGGTGCTGTTAACCTGCACTAAAAACGGGAGGAGGAAAAGCAGGGAATCATGTCAGAGGAAAGGCAATGTCAGGGAAGCTCTTGGAGGGTGACACAAGTTTAAAAAGGGGTTGTGATAATCCTTAGAGCTTTTTGGGCTCTTGTGCCTGCACGAGAAGAACCACTAGGAAATGCAGGTTTCTAAGGCAAGATTCATAGAATCATAGATTTGTAGAATCGTAGAATCATAAAATCATAGAATGTTAAGGGGTYGAAATTGTCCATAAAAATCATCTAGTCCCAACCCCCTCTTTCCCTTGGCATGGGCAGGGACATCTCCCACTAGACCACGTTGCTCAAGACCTTGTCCAACCTGGCCTTGAACACTTCCAGGATCAGGGCATCCACAACTTCCCCGGGCAACCTATAAAGCAAAGCAGGCTACAGTTCTCCTTGGGAATAGCAAGAAGCAGCAAGTAATGGCCTGTGCCTACTGGAGGCTGGATTAGAGGAGCATCCTCAAGCCCCAGACAGCACCAGAAAGCTAAAAGAAGGTTCCCAGAAGGGCACATAACAGGGTTCTGGTGTCCTGTGTCATCTCCTGCAGCCCAATGTGGGCATGAAATCCTCCTTCAGGGCACAGCCTTACACCAGAGTGCACCACCAAACCATCTTCTCCTGGGGGATCAAACCCCCAAGGAATTCCAGACCAACAGCAACCGAGTCCTCAGTGTCTCAACATCTGACATTCACAGGGAAGGGTGTTTCCCTGTCCAAAACTGCAGAATCAAACTCTTAACAACCAAAGTGCCTAAGTTTATAAACCTTCACTTTCAAAACATAATATAAGCAGGAACTCCTAGATATTGTAGATTCCCACTGAAAATTGTAATAATTGTAAACAATAACAAAGGCCTATGAAGCATGGAAAAAAAAGATGCTTTCAGGAGAGAGGAGGAGGTTAGGAGAGTTGACAAGCAGAGAGAAAACAGCTCCCAAAATCTTTCAGCAGAAATTAAATAAGCAAACAATAGCCTTTGATTTTTCTGGGATTTTGTCAAAAATTATTTATTTGGGTTTTTGTTTGGGCATGACAAAAAATCCCCAACAACTCCACAACATTTCCAGCTTTCATTTTTTATTTCATGGAAACCTTTTAAAAAATTATGTGCATACACTTCTTATAAGAAAGAATTCAAGGGAGAACTTTGTCCATCTCTAGGGAGCATCCAGTAGATGTTTCATGTCCTTATTGCATAATGAAAAAGAATAAGTGCCAAATGTAATAACTAAGCCCTGATTTTTGCAGGCAAAACTCTTTCTTGCCAAGTTTCACACTGGAACCAACTGCAGCTCTCTCATATATTTTCTTCTTGGGAATTTTTGCAAATTAGAAGAATGGAGTTTTCTTGCAAGTACCACCTGCTGGTTTTGTAGAAAACAGGAAAAACTCAAGTTTGACATATGACCTCCAAAAATTTTTCTTTTTATGAATAAAACAGAAAGCACTTCTCCAGCCTCATCACATCCCAAGCCAATATAATTCTCAAAAAATTAGAGCATTTTTTCTTGTAACTGAAAACACTCTTGGGGCTGATTCCACAGAAGCCACATTCAAGTGTTTGACAACTTTTGTCTCATACTTTCAGACGGAAGTCAAGAAAGAAGAAGTACTTTTTCTTAATTATTTTAATGTGCTATAGGAATTGATGTTTAAAAAATCCAATGTAATTACTTTTTTTTTAAATGCTTGTGCAACTAACCAGTTGTAATAGTTAATTTTTTTAAAATATTCACAGACTGCTTAGGGTTTTTTCTTGATTAAAATGTATTATGATAAAGTTTGGTTTAAATCTAGTAAGTGCCTTCGTTTCTGGCACTCTAAAGTGGCTGCCAGAGCTCACAGCTCCCTGTAAATTTTCCTGTGTATGGACACTGGCATCTGAAAGAAGAGCTGCAGTGTTTCTGCCTAGCATATTARTCGCCTATGCTACTAGTAATTTACCCTTTCCAATGTCTACATAAAACAAATTAGTTGTAATGGCAACAAAAATAGCTATCAAGTATACAGCACTGTCCCACCCTGTGTTATTAAAGACTCATTTTAACAACAGGAGTGCAGATCCTGTTGGTCTCACCTGCTCAGCTATTAGTTTCAATTTGTCTCCCAAYGCTTGCCAACACGCTGGGGCGTGTGAGCAGTCCCAGAAGACCTCTTTGGAAAATCTCACTCCATTCCCACACCTGACAATATTTCACTGTACCTCAGGGTAATGTTAAACAATCTTTGCATTGTCCTATGCCATCTGTTCAGCATTTTTCAGCATAACTGCTCCGCACTGGCGTCTCACGCCTTGTAGCCAGTTTCTGTTATACCATACCATTCGTTTTTGTCATACTCTTTCCTTCCAATTCATTTCTTTTTCATCCCTGGCCAGCACTGAGTATCACCAAATGCGCTGCATGACACAGCCAGGAAGCTGAAGCAGTGGAGGGAGTGCTGCCTTGCCCTTTATTATTGTCRGGAGCAGAATATTCCCAGCTCCCTGCGTCGGACAGCCGGCCGGCATCACTTCCAGAAGAGCCAGCGGGCACTGGGTGAGAAATCCCACAAGTAACAACTGACTCAAATAGAGACACTGCTGCTGCCAGCTCAGCAGGGACCATCCCAGCCTGGTTGCGTCTCATACAGGGGGGAGCACGTCCAGCTGGGTGGCACTTCCATCCAGCAGTCACAAGGCTAATGCCATGTTGGGCTTTAACCTGTGATAGTCCCAGGGGCTTTGAGCCAGCCACAGGCACCCCACTGCTGCCTGGGCTGGGCACTGACTGGGGAGGATAGAGACCCACGCTCCCTCTTGGCCCCATTAACAGCTGGCTCAGGGTCTTTAGCCCGGCCCTTAAGCACCAATAAATTACATCAGCCTTCCTTGTCTGTAAAATGCATATCCTTATTTGGGAAATAGTTTGGAGCTGGCAGTGAGGCTTTTATGTAAGTGCTAAAATCACTATTGCACTTGCAGTGCTCAAATTTGTCTCACGACTTAAATTCGAATGTGTTTTATTTAAAACATCCAAGCACTTAGACTTTCATAAACAAGAGTAGCAACTATTTTCCTTAATAATTAATACCTTCRAGTACTCAGTTGGTATCCTAAATGAATGCATTTCCAGTACCTGATAAATAACAAGTTTTCATGTTCAGCTGAGATCAAAAAGCTTCTGGAAGAGATAGGAGTCCATCTTTTTCACRAAAGCCCTAATGTTAATTTTAAAAGCTAGAGTAACTCTGGATATTTACATATAGTTTATTCAGGTCTAGAACAAATCATAAATTAACTGAAAGGCCTGTTGAATTTGCCTCATCAACATCCTGAACTGAGATTTTTGAAATCCTAGCCATATCCCAAAYAAATCAGTTACTTTTWTTTTTAGGGTTTGTTTAGTTTTGTTTTAATTTCTTTGCCTTCCCACACTGCTGCTCACTAAGCTGAAGTCTGACCATCTCTATTTTTCCAAATGAGCACATGTGGTGACATCCATCTCCCGTAACCATTGACCTCGGGAAGTTAAGAAAACAAACGGTTTCAAAACCACACTGTGAAATATGGCTGCTAAGATGGCCGGCACATTCTTCTCATTTTTCATTAGCCTCTCTTGGAGCCGTTGCAGGACAAATCATGCAGCAGGAAATGGCACCCAGCTCTCCATCCAGCAAAATCTGGCTAAGATTAAATCAATGAATAGTCTTTTTCCATAAAATCTCATGGAAGGGGTATAGATAGCGTGTTTGTCTGGGGCACATCCCAATCCTGGCATTCAGAGGAAAGTGAGTAGATCTGGGGCAAAGGCTTCTGAAGGGTGTATCACCATCATCCCCCTGCRGTCCCAGAGCTACCCCCAGCATGAGGCTGCCATCCTGCACTGCTCATGCCCATCCAGGAGCCCTGGAGCCACGGGGCCAGTTCCACCCTCAGCTTCTTACGAATGTGTCACATCCCTTCATCACCCCTAAGTGAAGTTTGACCCTTTTTTGCTGTCTCCCAGTCCCTAGCTCTGCACATGCATTGTCATAGCACCAGGTGTCACATCTAACACATTTTCTAATACCTCCCCAGCTTGGTACTGGGCTCTAAAGTGCACAAATTCTTTCACTAGCTGTGATTCTCTCAAGCCCTCACCATTTGAGCAGGCCAGTAAAGGCTGAAGCAATGTCAGCCCTCAGCTTGCAGAGGAAGAAGTGAGATGCATCACCACGCTTGGAGTTTTTAAAAAAACATGTAGATGTGGCACTTAGAGACATGGCTCAGTGATGGAATTGGCATTCAAGGATCTCAAGGGTCTTTTCAAACCTAAATTTTTCCATAGTGCAGTGAGAGGGAAGGAGCAGTTTCCTGGCATTTCCCCAGGAACACGTGCTGCAGCCAGCAAGGTGCACCAGCAGCTCACACCCTGCCCAGGGCCCAGGCACCACTGGGGGACAGAATTGGAGCCAGGCTAAATTACTCAGCAAGGAGATGAAGGAGCACTCTGCTTGCCTGCAAYAGGAAGGACTGCCTCTCCTGCACCTTTGGAGAAATGCAGTGCAACCCCCACAAACGTGGAGCATTTCAGCCATGGGGATGCAAGGGAGATACCTTGCCTTGCTCCAAACAAAGATAGCTCTGGTCTGGTGTGGCTCTGGGTACTTATTAATTGGAGGCTTAACTGTGRCCTTCAGGTAAAAGCCTGGTGTTTGGTGTTTTTTGTGGGGATGAATATCCATAGGGAATCTAGTGAGGTTTTATTTTTAAAAATCTGAACAAAGAGAGWCATTGTTGTTAGGTGAGTCCCAGAAGGAATATCAAGACAGCAAGGAAGAAAGGATCAGGGCCAGCCACTGTGGAAAATAATGCACTTCATACCTAATGATTGTGAAGTTCACAGGCAGAATGGCTCCAGAAGCTGTATTTTAATCCAATCCATATCCTCAGTGTAAGGGGTGGAAGGTAGGCAGGTGTTCAGATCCATTTGAGGCCATCAGTTTATCCACAGTCAGAATTGTCTCATGCCTTGCCCAGAGTCAGGGACTAATATTCCCCTATTTGCCTGTGCTAACACTGGTGAGAATCCTAGTTTATTAGAAATGCCACACAACTATACCTGTTCACAGGAAAAAGTGCTGAGCACAATACCATCACTATTTTAAAACATGTAACCTGAATAATACTACTTCCACAACAAAATCTCATTTCTAGAAATGCTACGTGTTGGTTTGAATTGGAGAATTCATTTGACTGACATTAGGCTGCTCAGGACAATCAGGTGTCTGCCTTTGTTATTTATACTCAGGCTTATGAGACACAAAATGCATAAATGCGAATAATTCTGTGCAAACCCCCCAGGAATAAAGCACATGGATGAGCCAAAGACATGTTTTAATAATTAGAGGACAGCAGCCAAGGAATAGCATAGTGGTATTCAGAATGTATCACAACCGCTCTTTCATTCCTTTTTTCCTAAATCTCTCTTCCTCTCTGATTTCTGTTGCTGTCATGCTGCCTTTTCATGACAGAAAGGAAGCATTTCTAAGCCTCTAACATTAGGTGCCTGAGGAAAACTCATCTCCAGCTTCCAAACTCTCCCCAGGTGGGAATGAGGATTTCTATGAAACGCAGCAAAATCGAATCAGAGAGAAAAAACAACAGGCCCATTTCTGTGGGTTACTGGGATTCCTCTTCCAGAGGCTTCTCAGAACCAGGGTAGAGAAAAGCCAAAGGTTTCAAAAAATGTTGAATCAGAACATTCAGGACATCAGCCTTACTACTCCAATGTCTCTAAAAAACAAAGCAAAGGAACAACCCCTTCTAATTCTTTATCTGCCTTCTGGTTTTTTGGGCAATTTGTATTCACGAAGCACATTTAAGCTTTGCTCCTTAAGGTCTAGATGTACTTAAAAATAAAAACAAGAATGAAAAAATAAACCCTAWGAGAGGTTCTCATGTAATTATACATATCCAGGGACTAAGATTTTAAAAAACAGGAGAACATATGGATAGCCTAATAAAATTGTGAGCAGGCAGTAACCAGCATATAATTGTGTGAAAAGAGAACGTAAGCATCATTTACTTTTTATGTGGACTAATGGACAGAATATTGGCATGTCAGCAGGAGAAATCAGAGTTTTTCTTTCCCTTCTGTTGCAAAGCCAGARCAAAATCATATAATCCCTGCATGACTCATTATGCCCTTTCATTTTTTTTAATTTATTTGCTTGTATTTCAAACCTCCTTAGGGTATGGGCTACCTCACTATCTGCCTTCACTATGTCAGCACACCAGGAAATCATTTGGGGTCAGATTTGTCAACACTGCTTCATATTGCAATACAAGTACTCAGAATTTAAAAATATAAATAAAAAACAGAAAAAAAAAAAATAAAACAAGCCACACACACACAAAAAGCCCCAACAACAACAAAAAAAACCAACAAGAAAAAAATCATAACCAAAATAGGGTCCTCCACTCCAAACACTCCTTTTCCTCAGATCCTGGCTGGGAGAAGCTCAGCGATAAGGAGGCCTGCTCCACAAACTGCAGAAAGTTCAAACAGCAAGGGCCTGATGCAAAGCCACATTTACTGCAACTCTAATCTACTTCTAATCCACCTTCCTCTGAAGACCACTGCACAGCATAACACAGCCTTTAGATAACAAACAGCTACAAAAATCCATTGATTTTTCAGAGCAACATAAGCTGCCAAAAATGCATTCAGCCCCTGTGGAAAAGACCTTCACCTCTGGACAGAGCCCATCAGTGCACACCCTGTTAGCAATTGCCAGCTCTCAGAAAATGACTTTCATCTGGCTGTAGAGAACACAGATGTAGAAGCAAGCCTGGCAGCCCTTCTCAGAGTTTTATTCTCTGCAGCTWAAATGAGATAACCATCCGTCATCCCAGAGCACACACCAGCCCCAGGTCTCGATCACACAAAGCATCTGCCATCCATGAGAGGTGCTTTGAGCAGCCTACCCTTGCTACCACCTATTTATTAAGTTTCTGGCAAATACTCATGCCTGGCATTTATTTACTCCTTGCCACAGCCTGCCTGATAGCTGAGAGGTCTTGTTTCGTATTTCTTTTTCTTTTATAGAATGGTACACAGTGAGTGGTCCTCAAAGTGTTCAGCTGTTACCCAGCTAGGCAATATTTTCACTCTTTAAAGATAAACTTCAAAGGATTGAAAATTAGTTCTTAGCACATGGAAGTAAATATAATGAGAATAGAGAAGAAAAGAAGGAATTTTTGTTACAGTACTAGCGTCCTGAATAGCTGTTTAGTAGTATTTGCCCTTCATTTGCATGGCACCTGGGTAGAGGCACCCACAATGGAGCACTTGCCTCTTGCTCCTGAGCTGCCTCCAGCTCTGTATCTCACTGCCAGCTCTAACTGGACATCAGTGTTTCTTGCTCAAAGAATTAAACAATTTGGCAGCTGTCTCTCATGCTTCCCTCAGGCTTTGCCCAGCATCACCAGTGACAGAGTGCTCAGGGACAGAGCTGCAGAGCTTGCCCGACAAACCTCCAGCTGCCTCTTGCTCACAGAGGTTGAGGTSTTTTAGTCAGTGTCAGACCTTACTCTTGAAGCTGAGAGGGCTCAGAAAAATACAACTTTTCTGGTAGGTGGGTGATGGCAGCAAGGAGAACATGATCCAGTAGATCCAACTCTCTTCTTGACAAAGTCAATAATTTGGTCTTTGCCAAGCAGCCTGGAAACCACCAAGCATGCCATGAACAGGCAAAATTATACAATTGCTACAACACTGGACTTCAAATTTCTGCATAATCTTATCAGTGCAACCCTGACTCTGCTCARTGAGGAAACTCTTTAACATAAGCAGAAGCAATAAATGCTCAATTACTGTCATTTATTAATTTCCTAATTTGCCTGAAATGCAATGGTAAGATCAAGTCACACAGAGGAAAAGGTCAGGACAGCAGCAAGAAATCTCCAAWTTCTGAGAAACTATTCACACCAGAGATTTGAGTATTGCCAGAGAAATTACTGAAACTTGCTTAAAACAGCACATGTYATACAAACACCCAAATAAGATTCTCTTGTAGGTATCAGGGCTTATTCTCTTCCTCACAATCCTGATGCAGACAGAGGAGTTATTAGCCCATGACAGACACCAGAAGATATTTGGTCCAGCAAACACCTACTTTGCCWCTATGTGTAGCTATTCTGAAGTACATCCTGATCCCTTTTCTTTTCCCCTTGGAACATGAAGGGATTATCCATGGTCCTGTATCCCAAATTTTAGGGGAGCCATCCTGAAAAAATGGAAAGTCTTTTTCATTCATCTTAACATAATTTGTGTGTTACTAATAAATGCAGAGTAAATAACATATTCATAAGCTGCAAATACATGTATTTTTGCKTCAACATTTGTAGAGGCAGACGAGCAGACATGAAAAGAATACTATGGATGAGTAAGAAGTATTGAAGTATTTGAGTTTATGTGCATGTGTATGTGCGTATATATATATATATATAGTCTGTCTTTGTAAGCTGTTATTAGCAGACATTTTACATTTGTCAGTCCAGGGAGCTAGTTTTTGAGCAACCTAAGAAAGTAATCTGTCTTAAACAACCCCATATTCATGAATGACTWTTAGAACTTAGACAAACATTCTTCATAATACTTGTCCTGATGTGAAAGGATATTARTATTCTTATCTTCTTTCACACCATCTCATCCAAGTATTTCTTCACCTGTACTCCGTCAGGAAAGACATTTTTATTTTCTATGCACTAATTCCTTGGCTTCTATGTTCATTTTCTATAACCATGTTCAATTTTCACCCATACAGAGAATAAAGGGAGTCAAGGAATGAGCATTTGACCAAGCCATTTGGCAGTGAATCCATGGAGGAACAGCCTGTGGTGGATAATACTCTAATAATAAGGAATAAGGTTTCTCTTCATGTTATGGACTTTACACCTGCCATTTACCCTGCCATTTTCTACCTCAATCATACTTTAATTTTGCAATCACACCCAATGATGACTATTCCCTCTGGAGTGATAATAGGTTTATGGTTCACTCTGAAAAATACCATGATGGAAAAGGGACTTATCTTGAAGATCCCATCTTGCATTAACACGGAGAATGGTAAACCAGGGGCAGGTAGATTTCCAATCTTTGTTCCTGTTGCTTTCACCAGGTAGTTACAGCAATCATTACAGAGAAGATAGGACCCACTGAAGGTACATGAGAATTAAGATCATCATGAACTGGGTCTGACTTCAGACTGAATTCATATTCAAATTGAAACTAATGCATGTTTTCAAGGCCATAGGTAAAGATCATAGTGAAATGGGATCAGTACACTTTAATATTGGCATGCAGGATGAGCCAAGCTTCTGCTTGACAACAGGGTTTATGCTTTACACAGCTTAAYCCTTCACTGTGGATTAACATGGAAAGGGTCATGGACCTGCTTCCTGTCTTTAGGATGTTGCCATAGTCAATGGATTAGGACACCCAAAAGAAGTAAAAAATTTAAAAAAAAAAAAGGAGTTTTCCTAGCAATGCTCAGATCCTTTAAAAACCRTCTTTCCAGACTTGTCTTTGATCTTAATTTTGTTTGCTTTATATGTTTTTGGAGGCTSTCTGATGTCACAAACCTCTATCCTGTGCTGACATCTAGATACAGCTTTGCAAACAAAAGCTTTGTTCTTCTCCAATATTGGAAGATTCTTGATTGCTGGTCTACCCCATTATTCATCTCTGAATGAAGCTATCAGACCTCRTTCTTTCCTGACTTCCTCTGATGTGCATCGGGAATATTTCCAAAGATACAACATTCTAATATTGAACTAAGCAAAAGGAGTCCCAGACYTAGCATGCTTCCTTGAATCTACTTCAAGATGAGGAAACTTTGTTTTTTCTTCAGTTTTGATTGTCCTCCTGCAATGAATCTAAAACAAAAAATTGTTTTCCTAAGCAATTTCAGCTGGCATTCAGTTACTACTCTACAGGGAGCTGTGGAGCGGGTAGGCAAGGTATTGTGTCACCACTGCAGATAAAAAAGAACATAGTAATAATTTTTATATTGTTGGCTCTAAGATTTTACCGGGCTTACAGCACCAGTGATCCAAAATGTCTTACATGCTGGCACTGCTCACTGAAACGCTCTCTAACTCACTCCTGTTGAACCATGCAGAGCAGATGACTGGAAGTGATTAAAGTCTTCATCTGCCCTGCAGCCCCAGTGGTGTCGTTCAGGCAAGAGATTCTGAGCCCTTTCAAGCCCACCACACATTCCCCAAATTGGAGACTTTTAAGGAATAAACTCTCATTTTTAGCACAAAGCCACTGGATGCCAAGAACTGCCATTGTGCAAATGACATGCTCCAAGACTCATTTCAGTATTCAGACCCCAAATCCCCCATTTCCTGTTGACTCTCATTGCTTAAGCTAATATCATTCAGCCTACTATTTCAACTGGTTAGAAGGGCTTAGTCAAAACTCTCTGCAGTCAGAGGAACACAGTGCACATGTGTAACAGTAGAAATTGTTGGCTCAGAGCATATTCATTTGTTGTGTGTAACGCAGTAATAAAAAACAAATGCAGAGACTTCATTTTATATATAATAAAAATACAGCAATATTTTATGTGTCTCATTTTAGCAGCCTGTTTTTAAATAACAACCCTTTTTTTTCCAATTGCAAATCCTCAAACAGAGGAGCAAAACATAAAAGTATTTTTAGTTTATGGGCTAAACGTCCAGCCCAGCAGTTTGCTAGTAATATATGTATACTGATAATAACCACAACTAGCAGGGGATGCAATGCAGCCTCAGTTATTTCTCTCTGCTCTGCAAGAACATACTCCTCTCATTAAGAATTTAGATGTCAGCCAGGATTGCTAACTGCATTGGTTCACACTTCCCTGAAGAGAAGCAAAATGGTAGATTGTTCTTTGAAATACCACAAAGCCTTTCTGAACACCACAGCTCAACTGTTCTGGGAACTGAGGCAGCAGCACTGAAAGCTTAAAACCAACTCTCTGAAGAAAAGAAATTCGTCAAGAAGCAGGTTACTGTTGGAAAGGCGTCATTTTGAAAAAGACACAATTCTGAGCACAAAGGATAGTTGGTCTTTATCCAGAGAATGGCAGCAATACCGGGGACCTCCTGAACTTGAAGAGACGTCTGAGAGGGGACCACATCAATGTCTGTCAGTGTCTGAAGGTGGGKGTGTCCAAAGGATGGACACTACTCAGTGGAGCCCGGCAACAGGACAAGGACAATGGGCACAAACTGATACACAGGACATTCCACCTGAACATGAAGAAGAAATTATTTACAGTGACGTGACCAAGCACTGGAACAGGTTGTCCAGAGAGGTTGTGGAGTTTCTCTCATTGGAGATACTCAAGAACTGTCCAGGCACAATCCTGTGTAATGTGCTCTGGGATGACCCTGCTTGAGCAGGGAGGCTGGGCCAGAGAACCCACTGTGGTACCTTCCAGCCTTTCTAGGACATTTCTTTTTATCTCCTGAGAGTCCTCTTGCCCCTGCAGAGCCCAGCACGGGTCTGACCCACAGCTGCCTGCTGCCAGCAGGAGCCCCTCCCAGCCTGCCCCAGGCAGAGCCAATACACAGGGCTCCTTGAGATACGGGCAGACACATCCAGCACCACAGGCAGGCACGTAAAATGTCTGTTTTGCTTTGAGTAAAATGTTGAGCATGCCGTGCAATGAATGTACATGCAAAATGAATGTACCGTGAGTGAAATGTCACTGGAGATGTTAGCCCTGAGATGCAAAAAAATCAAGAAAATTTAAAGTGTGCCACAGCAGCCTTTTTATACTTTCAAACTGAATTTTCAATTTTCACAGACACTGTCCAAATTATCTTGGTATCATTTGGTAAAATCTGTACTGAAATACAATATCCTTCCTGGAAGCGGATGGGCTTAACACCTTCAAAAATGAATTTTTCAGCAGGGCCAGACCCCAGCTCTCCCTAGCTTACTCCTGAATCACATAAACTTGACATTACAACACCTTTATTCCTCACCCCTGCCTCCATCTAGTTGCTGTATTTCAAWTAGGATGCATTTTAGGATACCATAAAAATTGGAAAGAAATAATCACCATCCTCTAAAACAGGTACAGCAGTTCCTAGAGAGGCTGAATTGGCAGAATTGCCATTGGGCAACCCTTTTGGTTTTCCCCAAGGGTCTGGAGTGAGCAGGATGTATTGTTTCCCTCTGGTTTTTAGAGGTGAAGACAAATTAGCCTTTGCTTGTGACAAATTAGCTTCTTGTTTTCAATAACAAAGTCTCCTAATTGAAAACGTAAGCCCCAATTTGAAAATGCCTTGTTTTTTCACACTTTGCTTCTATCTTATTTGTGCATCTTCRTGATCTTTGAAAAGCATTTACGGGAAGTGAGACAGCCTCAAAGTCTCCGACTAAAATAATGATAATCACCACTGAGAGGCATGACTTTACAGGTGGTGACAGACAAATGTATTCAGAATAGCAGACAGAAAACAGTTTGTACCACCAGCCTGGCTCTTTTTCCTATTGTGTATTTTTGGTAGCAATCAAGTTGTCCTGTTTATACAGAGGGGGAGTGTCCTGGAATAAAAGACTGTCTGGGCAAAGTGGGAAAACATTGGTGAATCTCTCACCAGGAAAAGAACCACACCATCCTTATTTTCCCTCACTGAAGTGTCAAAACCAACAGAGCCATGCACTACACAGTGAGGCACAGCTGGGAATCGCTGCCAGACTCAGCAATCACAGGGCTCACTGCCTTTTACTTCTCTCCCCAGCACAATGGCAGCTCCAAGCCAGCTCCTGACTTCTGATTGTTGCTTCAAGAAAAGAGTCTGAGAACGCTCTGCTGAAGTCTGGTTTGCCAATAAGTGTCCGAGAAATCTTCCAAAAAGAGAAGCAAGAGAAGTGCGTGCTCTCCCCGCAGTGGTGTGGGGAGATAGGGTACTCTGAGAGAGGAACCATGGCACATCTTCTCTTCCTGTTTTCTTTGGGCCCTGGAAAGCTCTCTCTAATTAGGCACTTGCTCTGCCCCGGAGGAACAATGAACAAACAAGCCAATTAGCCCCAATTCATTGCAGAGCTTGAAGTCCACCCACAGCAGCACATTTCAGAGCAAATTTCCCTACTGGTGGCTTTATTTTGTTACCATTTTTACTGCCATCTAATTGAAGCCACTGATGGCCAATTGCTTCATTTATCATCAAGTTTACAGGCCACACACTGCAATACTAATTAGAGGCCAGACATTGTGCTTCAGCCTCCCTTTGAAATACTGCTGGCATTTACATGTAATTCCAATTCATTACCTTTCAAAGAAACTGAGAGGGTGGGAATGAGATTATTTCTCGAGACCAGTACTGAGATTAGGCAGGCCCAGATTGCCCTCCAACACAGCTATTTTAAGTTTATTGGGAAAGGGGGTGGAGGATAATTAGCAGTTTCCCCTCCTCCCCCCAATTTCTGACACTACCAAGAGCAAACCCAAAACCCACATAATCAATCTTGTATAAACTCCAGTAGTGAGCTCTGCTCCGTGTGCAGTTCTCACCCAGACCGATTTTCACAGGGAAGTGGTGAATTTTGCACTTGAGGTGAGAAATACTGCCCTAAGGATTTAAATCTGACAAGTGCCAAGGTCTTGTGAAGGTTCCTCTGTTTGGCGTGGAAGGAGGGGAAGGCAGACCTCAGCTTTCTCCATGCATTGGTTGAACAATAAATCACCAGAACCCTGCAGACATTTGGCAGAGCTGCAAAGAATTGTTATTWTAACTGAAATCTGATAGATTTTCTACTTCTAAGGCATTTTCAGATAAATACCTCCAATTTGGAGCCAGCTTCACTCAGCTCGCAGAGGTTTCTCTACCAGCTTCACTGGGGCTACYCTGGGCTGAGGTATGCAGGACCCAGCTCTGGGCAAGAAAAAAGCTTATTTTTTCTTGTTGTTTGATATTCTCATATTGCAACTATTCCCTTCCTTCCCCTTTTTAGGTCCCCTACATCCTGACGGCCTCATTTCTCCCTAAATAAACTTGAAGCACAGAAGCAAAATGCATTTGTTGCCTGGGAAACACACATTTCAGTATATGAGGTGGCCATCCTAAGAGAGCCATAGACCTCCAAGGAAGATTTTATATCAATAACTGTAACCAACCAGAAGTACCAGGTTAGTATAACATTCCCTGCTACTTGGTTGTTACTTTTTGAAATGTTTGACGAGTCCCTCATTATAACCCACGATTTATTTCTGTTTTATGTGGAGTCTTGGTCTTCATTTCAGAAATGCTTTACTATGACAGTGAGAGAATTTGACAGAATTTCAGGAGAGAGCAAAAAGCACTGCCTRAGGATTACTGTTAAACTGTATCATCACTGTCTCATTAGCTCCACTTTTTCACTTTGATTCACTGGCTGTTTTCTGTAACACGCTACTCCTTTGAATCACTTATCTCCTCAGGCTTCTAAATGCCAGTAAATATGCTGCAAAAACATATGAGATCCTGGCACTGACAGTAGGCTATCAACAACAAACCACCTTTCTCTCAGGAAAACATTCCCACCTCTGCTTTCCTAGAACAGCTACAAGGAGGGGTGTGCTTCCTTGGGGAGACTGACTGAGCATGCTMCAAGAAACACTACAGCATTTCACATGTGGGGTTTTTTTCCACTTAATTCATGATGACTCCTAAAGATCCCAGCAATGATCACTTTTCCTCTTGGCAAACAAGGAAACTATTATTAGCAGGGCAATAACATTATATATTTTCTCAGATACGAATCTAGGGACATATATTAAGTTCAGTCAGTCCACTATAGCAGTCCACTGTAGCACAAACTCTGCAAGTATCTTGTGTGATGCATCAGGAAAGCAAACTCTGTATCAACACATGATTATTATATTTATCAAGGATTTCTTCCAGCTGGTTCACAGTGCTTGCTATAACAAAAGCAAGGCAAAAAAGGGATAACGTAAGAGGCAGTCACAATCTCTCAGACAAGAGCAGTGAAAACAAAAGAAAATGCTGAGAGCCCTGTCCTTGCGGTAGAGAGCCTTGCAACAGTCAAAGTCAGAAGCTGGGGCAACTGTCCCAAGAAACTAGTCCAAAAATAAAGGTTACAATGCGTTTTAAAGCTGATCCAGACCTGTGGTTAAAGGATCTTTTGTAAAGGCTTGTCCTGGTTGAATGGGGCATTTTCTGAAAAAAGGTTGAATGGGGCAAATTCTGAAAAAGAATTTCTGGGAACAGGAGATCCTCAAATGGTTTACAGGTCTGCCTCCAGCTTTCTTTTTCAGTGAGCAGCTTTTTCTCTATCTTTTCTTCAAATAAGAGCCAGCTCTAATACTTTTGGGTATTTTTGTGTTGGTGTGTTAGCATTATTGCCACAAGGCCTCAGAGAGAATCTATCTCAGCTGAAAGTAAGGCTGAAGTGACAGCTATGTATGGATTCCAACATAGCCAGGAAAAAGAAATCTTTAATGCTGTGCAGCACTCACAGATATACTGGCTAGCCCAGGCAACACCTTTAAAGCCCACAGCATTAAGCWTCACCTTGTGATATGAAAGCAGTTTTCCCAAAAATCAACTGTACCTTGATCTTTTCAACAGGGTTCATAAGGAAGCTTTAAATGAAACAACTGATGGGCTTTATCAACAGAGCAGAGACCTAACCTACCCTGCTCCTTGAGCCTGAATGAGATTTCTGCTTTAACATTCTCCTCCAGCATCCCAGCTCCATGGTGTAACTTGATCCCTGCAGTGACAGTAAGAAAAGCRGCCTACATTGCTGCAGAAGAAAAATAAACCAGAAAAATAAACCAGCAATTATCAAGTTCCTATATGTTTCCTGTTTATATAATACAACCCTTTTGCAGGGAAAAAGCCCGGAAGAAACTGATAGGCCTGGAAAAGATTTATAATAAAGGTTATTTGAAATACCCACCAATGCAACTAGACTTGTTGTTTCCTCCATTTAGAATGTAAAAGGATGGATTTAAGTCTGAAATTAAATAGCCAGGACTGGCTAGAGAGAGCTTTAGGGAGGGCTTTCTATAGCTGTCACCTGTGGGAAAGCTGTTTTGCACTGCTAGGAGAAAGTAGAGATATTTCCTGCCACAACTACTTTATTTGAGACAGACTATGTGCAAAGTCTATACACTTCATGATGCATTAGAAACTGCCACTTTTGAACATGAGAATACTGAAGGAWACTGTTGATTGTTTCATAGTTTTAGTTTTACTCTTCTCTCTGAGCARAGCTGGAATTGAGGAAGTGAGTTTTTGCTTTAGGACACGTAGGAACCACAAGAGGAGCTGAGGCAGCTCCTGCCTCTTTGGGTGGAGCAGCAGGAGCAGAGTGTGCATGGACAGCCTGAGCCTGGCTCTGACAATAACCAGCGCCAGCAGGCACGGATGGAGCAGCCGACCCACCATGCAAGAGTCAGCTTTAGCCCCACTCCTGTCATTAGCTTGCTGGATAACCTTCCCATCACGCTGCACAGCGATTTCTCATTTAACAGGAGCTTAGCATCACCAGGCTTTTATGTAAAACACTCCAAGAGCAAAAGCCCTGTAGAAGATTCAGGCACGATCTTTTTGTTACAATTGTGTTAGCAAGGGATATTAAAAGACCCTACTCCTGGAAATGTATTTAGCTCTGTTATTCCTGGCTTGTCTGAGTTTGAGTTCAGATGCTTGTAGTAATGAACAAAGTTTGTCATTATTCCAGAAAATTTAACTACATATCAGAAGATCTAAAATGTTGTTTTGTGTTTTCCAAGTTTTTTTTTCCTGAACTATTAACTCAAGAACTAAAAAGCCATAAAACCACCCAAAGTCTGAAAAAGYGACAAAGTTTCATTCTGATCCTTGCTTTAAGATCAAGTGAGCCACACAGAAAAAAAAWTATTTTGGGCTAGTCAGCTTATTTTTAAAACTTGAAAACCGCACTGCTGAGACAAAATTTGAGCTGCATATATCAAACAGGAGAACAGTGCAAATTCTGGTCAAAAAGACCAAAGCCCATGCTTGAAAATGTACTTTCAATGTACTTTCYGGGGCTTGGCCAGAGACAGAAAAATTTAATTTAAGTCTGTTCCCCCCTGATTTCAGTAGGAGTGGGATCAGAGGCCCTATGTACCCGAGGTTCCAGTTCCCCATGGCCCCAGCTGTGGGGTCCTCCAGAGTCAGGATTGGCCAGGTGTGTTTGTTCCAGGATCACAGCCTCATGTATCTACCATTAAACCCCCTTCTCATACATTTAAACTTTAGGTTTTAGTTTTTCATTAAGTTGTTCAGCTTTATTTGCAGTTATGCATTCRTGGACTGCCAAATCTAGACAAAGAAGCTGCAAGCCCAAGGACAGTTTTAAATTCATCATCCGAACTTTACTGAAGAGATAATTCCCTGGTATTGCACAATTGTAAGCACTGACTTCAGCATTGTTTCTTATCTTTCCAAAGATCTTTCATTCCACTAGCTGTTTATTGTATTTACTATACATTAAGCCAGCAGTTTCTCCTCTTGCAGTTTGCTTGGGACTATTATTAGCAAAGGTTTAACATATACAAAGTTTTCTCAGTTGTCCAAGCCAAGTTTGTAGACTGTGCATGAATAAGCTTTCGAGTAAACTACTGGCAAGAAAAGGCTGGATAAATTAAAAATGGGAAGGAACATTGACTTCCCATATTGTAGTTCAAAAAATGGTGGAATAGATTTCATTCACATTTCCCAGKACACTACTGAAGAGAATGGTTTCATGATTGCTTAACCTTAACTGTAGATTTATGATATGAATGAGCTATAATCATCAGATTAAAGGGGTAAAATTTAGGGAAAGTGTGGGTTGAACAATCCTAAGATATATGGTCAGTCCTGTGATGTGAAGTGGGATATGGAAAAAGAATAACATAATAATAACATACATTTTTAGTATTTTCATCCACAAGAATTTCAAAATGCTTCCCAGACCGAACATGAAAGTCCAGATTCTGATTTCTTCTCCCTTGGTGTAAATCCAAGGTGATTTGACTGAAGTTATTAGAGTCAACTCTTCATTTTCAAAATTGAATTTGAGATCAGAGGTTTGGCCCTATTGTAGACACACAGTAATGACATTCATTTGTGCACTGGTCCCATTCAAACAGCTCTAATTTGAAGCAAATTCATTTTCCAGCATTGGGAAAAACAGAACTGATAAATCTGGCACTCAAATACATACAGCAAGAAAGAAGAAAAAAGCAGTAATGCACATTTTTAATGTTCATCCAGAGATGTAAAACAGGCAAGCATTCCAGTGAGTATAAAATATTATTCCTTTAATTCAGATCAGGCAAAACTTCTCCAAGAAAACACTGAAGTAAAAGAGTAGGAGGAGGCAGAGAGAAGAATTATATAGAAGCACATTAAGTTAAATTACATAGAGGCTTTCTGTCCAGTCCATTCAAGATATCTTTCTTTACAGCACAACAAGCTTTGTTTTGGYGTAGTATCCCTCATTTCCAGACATACCCAGATCCTTTATGAAATGCAGAGGATCTATTTTCCTTAGTTCCACAATCACTGACTGTGTTTTACTGTGCTGTGAGAACTAGAAGCAAGAGATCCTTCATGATTATCAATATTTTCCATGCTGACTTGGGAAGAGAGTACAGCTGATCTGTGAGGTTTTGGACTCATTTATTTGGTAGTTTTATGTTTGGGCATGTTTTGTTTTCTTGTTGGAGGGTTTTTTAAATGCCTAAGCCATATCCTACATTTTTGCTTTCTGGACCTATCTGATACTTGCTGAAGCTCCCTCAGTTTCTTTGGTAATTCCAGTAAAGCTGAGACTGAGGTCTTCYATGACCACAGAGCTGAAGTAGATTGGGTTAGGCTTCTTCACAAAAGAAAAGCTGCCCAACCATTTTTACAAACCCTGCAGAAATGCTCCCTCAACCTTTTTTCCAGGGCAAAGAGCAAGGGTCAATTATCTTTCAGGGAAAGAAACATCCCTACTTTTTTCTGCCTTTTCACAGAATTGTACCCTTCCTAATACAACTGACTGACAGCAAAAAAATCTAAAACTTCCCAGGAGAGTATTTATCTGATCTCAGGTCAGTAAAAGAGGTTTTAGAACTTAAACTGCTGGTATGTAAAGAGCAASAAACTCCGCTGTTTACTTGAGCAGTAGGGTCAGAACGCAAGCCCAAACCTAGAGGAAAAAGTTATAAAAATTCCCTTTGAATGATGAATATTCAACTATCTGCTGTTATTTAAATAAACAGGGTTTGCACACAGCATTGATCAAGATTGGAAAAATCCTCTTGTATTTCTGGGCTTCTGATTTCAGACAACCGAGGACGACCACCAATACAAGTCACCATTTAGTGAGTGAGTTTGCCACTTGGCCTTCTGCAATTCATTTCAAGAAAAAAAAATAAGGATACTACCAGTATTAAGTTCAGTAGCCTAAGATTTAAATTARCTGGGGTCAAAAAGGTGACAGGGATAATCGACACAAGTCTTCTACATTTTTTTCACATTAACAAAAAAATCTTCATCTCATTAATATTCCAGGAGCAATTCTCCAGTTGCATTACAATGCAGCTAAGCCCTGAAACAAAGACTGTGAATTTAAGGAAAATACAGTGATTTATATACAGGCTGTCATTGGGACTGCTAATATTGAGCAAAATTTGTCCTTGGTGGTGATATTGTAATGACTGATGTTAATTAAGATAAAATTTCTTTGCATTGACTTAGGGARGCCCATTATAATCTGTGTATTAAAKACATACTTGCYAACTAAAACCACACAGAA
Organism: Cardinalis cardinalis; assembly: GCA_014549065.1. Taxonomy (NCBI): domain Eukaryota; kingdom Metazoa; phylum Chordata; class Aves; order Passeriformes; family Cardinalidae; genus Cardinalis; species Cardinalis cardinalis. The sequence continues at coordinate 3,066,303 of JACDOX010000023.1, forward strand.
ATACAGAGGAATGAGTTTTTTAAGTCAGCCCTTCTCTGTCTGGCCWCTGTGTTCTTTCCTGTCTGGCCCAAATACAGAGTCTAAGGGTGTATTCTATTTGAAGAAATAGAATTTTTTAATAGTCTGTTAGGCAGTAACCTTGCCACATCTCTCAGCATAGAAATCATTAACTCGAGCAGGGACCAGTGCCTGAGCATCTCTAGTGCTCTGAGAAAAGGAAAGGGGACCAATTTTAACCTCTCCCACTCTCTCACCAGGACTGTACCTGCCTGGACTCTGTCACTGGAGAGCCCCCAGGCCTCGCTGGGCACTGAGCAGCCACAGGAGGAGCAGGGGGAGGCACAGCCAAGCTGTGACTCTGCTGAGCAGCCACAGCCCTCTGCCTGCTGCCAGCTCACAGCTTGGCCCCTATCCTGCAGCTCTGAATAAGGCCAAAATCAAGGTACCCTGCAAAAGAAGACTCATTGGTGAGAAAAAAAAAMCAAACAACAAATCCATCTACTTCCACTTGCTGCATGTGGCAACACAGGATTTCCCATGTATTGCCCATAAAAACGTGGGATTGCAACAAGGAGGGAAGCYTAAATAACACTGTTTGTGAGTTTTTAGTTTTTTAATGAAGCTATCCACAAAAGATCTAAATGTTTCTCAAATCAAGAGAGTTAACACTAGAGACAGGTATATTCTGATTTACAAGATAAACATCYTGAGTTCCCACTAACTTCAATTACAGCTTCAATTATCCACTCCTCTCTCAAGTCAAACCTTCCTCTGATGGAGAGCTGGGAACTGCTCTGAGCAACCCAGAGAATTTTCAGAATGTATAAAAAACCCCTTCTGCAACAAATACAAGAGCTGTGTTCTCAGTTAATCCATTTTTAAACAGAGCAAAGGCACTGGGACCTGAGTGTGCATGGCAATGTTACACTCTGGCAGAGTGGGATCTGGACAGAGATGCCTCCTCTCCTTTGCCTAAAAGGTGCCTGCTTTCAGCACATCCAAAGGGAAACATGCACCCCATGCATTTGTTCCTTTCCCTGGCTCAGGGCATCATCACAASTAGAAAAGAAAGGGACACCCAACACCTGCCCCATGTTCTCCACTTGTCTTTGCTGCATGCAATGTGGACAGGAAAACATTCTCCAGCATCCCTCTGGTAACAGTGCTGAAAGATACCAATGCACTCTCATCAAAATTCTTCTGTGCTTTTCTCAAGTACAAAATGAGCAAAAAAAATCAGTTKTTATGCCCCTTACCTTTAACTGGATATAGGAGCAACCTATGGATAAAAGATATATTTCATGCAAGCCCTTATCACCTTGAAGCAGGATTTTAACTTAAAGATGAAAAATGTGTAACAGTGAATTCAAGAGTGGTTGATAAATCCCATTTTAAGGGATATATGTGTATATCACGCCAGCTCAGACTCACTCTTCTGGAGAGTTCTTCTATCAAGTTGCATGTAAATATTTATTTCAGCAGAACTGCTTATTTAAGGTACCAGGCATTTTTTGCATTTATAGTCCCATATTTCAGGGTCTTCAGGGAAATGATTGAAGCTGCCTGTCTCATTTGCCCTTATTAACAGTACCTCCCACCTGTTGCAAGTCCTAATTTTCATTTGAAAAGGGTTTGAGGCAGCCAGATGAAGCAAATACTTGAACTACAAAAAATAACTTAGTCAGTCGGGTATCAAACCAAACACTGAGCACTTTTTGGCATAAGACGCAGTCATACATTTTCCAGAAAATACACTAATGAACTGAAGCTAAAATCTAGTGAATCAAGGCAGGAAAATGGTCTTAAAGTGAGATGTTAGCATTAACCACATGTTTTTACATCTGCATGTATGGAAAAGATGAGATGTACCCTATCAGTATGAAGATTTGCATTGTCCATTTATAAATATATTCTCTTTCTCATGCTGCAGTCTCATTCAATTGGGAATTTCCATTGCTTTTGTAGTGCTCGAGTCTTATTAATTTATTTTAAATTTGGKGGTGTCTTATGTGTTTGTCTTCAAGAAGCAGACACAATTTTTGTGAGGAGAAAGAAAGGAACATATTTCTCTGATAAGTTACTACAGAAGTAGTCAGAGTAAGCCCACCAATATGCCACTTTTGTACCACTCAAACAGCATTTGGAGTGTTGGAACAGCATCCAGCAATCTTAGCATGCTTAATCCAGCACCAGGTATCATGTACTGCACAAGGAATAGGAGTAGGTAGCACAGAAACCCAGCAGTGGGACACAGGAAGCATGATTTGATCGTGGCTGTTTCTGGAAGACAACCTGGAGAAGTTTTCTCATGCAGCTCTGCCTTTGAAGGCACTACAATGGATGTGCAAACACTGCAGGTGTTTCCAATGACAAGTGGGGCTGGGTTTGCCAAATGCAATGGCTAAGGAGGTATGAATATTTGCCCAGAGCTTTGTCTCTGTCTTTCCTCTCCTGCCAGACTTRCTATTAATGTTTTCTTTATTTTGGAAATGACACAGTGGAAGAAGAGTGCCACTCCATACCTCAGACCCACTGGTGACTAAAACATTTCTTACATCAYCGGCAAAGGAGCCATCAGTGTTTTCTTCCTCAGCATAAATCTAGTGCTGTGYGAGCCTACTGCTCCCCATCACCTTCTCTGCCCTCTGGTTCTCTGCTGACAAAACCAGTGACATGACAGTTCTTAAATAAATCAGCCCCTGGTTGTGTTTTATGATGTCATGGTGAGCACAGGCCTGACCCTCCGTAATCAGCGTCTCGGCACACCGGGAAGCTTCCTGCTCTAAGCGCTCGAGCAGCCAAGCAAACTTGCCTACACTGCRGAAATTATGTGAATTACCTCACCTCTGTGTATCGTAACAACCCTTACCACACATTATGCCAAATGTTCAGCACTGAGCTGCAAGGAGCCAAAATGCAGACAAACCCCCAATAATATCTAAAACAGAGTTTAAGTGAAGCTGGGTCCATGCCAGGCTGCGGAGATCGTTCTTCATGTCAGCCTCAGATCTGACTCTTGTGCATATGAACTAACAAAAGGGCAGGGAATAAAATAGCATTTGAGTTATTCTCACAGAGCAGGTACTTAATAATATCCACATTTCAAGCATTTGARCATTGTGCTTTTATTAAGCAAAAAACGACTCCCACCAAATATCCCTCAGTTGCAGTAAAGGCTGTGAGCATGATTTTATTTCAGCCTGTGAAYAAAGCCATATGGATTTCATCTGAGGGATTTGGGGGTTTTGATTCTTATAAAAGTCATGATGTCAAACAAAACTTCAGATCAGTCCCAAAACATATGCAGTGTGACAGCCGACAATGGAAACTACACAATGCCATTCTTCGGCCCGAAAACATCTTCAGGCTCAGCAAGGAATCCAGCACAGACATGGATGGGCTTCAGCTTTACAAATCCAAATGAAAGGCTGACACTTGAATCATGCCATCTCCCGGGCATGGGGATGCATTTTGGTAAACACGTTTCTCATGGCCACAAGGCCATTCTTAAACTTTTTAGATGATCCAGTATTTCAAAGAAACTGCAGTCCCATGCCCCTCACCACTCAGCCTTCCCTACTTTTGAATATACCTCCATTCACCTCCTCAGCCTGCCCTGTGCATTTTATAATGTCCATAGTTTTCACATGCTGCACAGTTCTAATGTTAGCAGGGATATTCCTTGGAGGGTCTGGGCTCGTACTCAGCATCTCTAGCACTTTCCAGTCACCTCCTTGATATTATTCCAGAAGGAAAAGGGGCCTATTCCAAAAATACATGTCAGAATCTTCAAAAACCAGGCCCCAAGGAGGCCTCAATTTCTCTGTAGCTGTGGCTAGAGCCAGTCAGAGGGGAACTGGTAAAGCAAARTAACGACATCAAAAGAACTTTTTTTAATCATTGCAAAAGAACTATCTATTATTGCATCTTGAGAGGTTGCTTAGAAATGTAGCAACACATTTAGGATTGTTATGCATTTTTAAAAAAATTCAGGATTTGAAATATGATCTAGGTTTATTGGCTATGCGCTCTCCTATTTAGCCCAGCCAAAAAGACAAAAAAAGTCCTGTTTACTTCTAGTGCCAAAAAATTACTAAACCATTTATAACAGCTGGTCATACTACTGAACAAACCACTCAATTAATCAGCCAACTACTGTATGTTTGAAAGAGACAACGCAAGCTTCCATTCCTAATAAAGTGCAAAATATTGATTAGTTCCGGGACAACACATGAATAAATTACTCGTGCTTAGTAAATTAGGCTCTGCAGTTTCCAAAAATTCTGGGTACTTTTCACACATCATTTATCAGTACTCTTTCTTTCATTTCTCTTTGCTTTTAGCCCAGGTTTTTTAGAATGATGGCCAAAGAAAACAAAATATTTCCTTATAGCTCCCTCTCTCACTTCCTGCTTATGAAAGAATTTTCACTCATGGCCTCTAGCACTTCATGGAATCAAATTTCTTCCAGAAATCTGCAGCTAGAATGCAGTATTTTAATTATGAGTATTATTACAATCTCCCTTTCACTCCCCCATCCCGCATTCCTCCTCCTCTGTCTTAGTGGCTGGTCCCTCCCAAACCAGCTGTTAGAGGCAAACCAACAAATTTACTGCTTGCTTCCTTTCTGTAAGGTCCTCTCTATGCTGCTTGATGAGTGGAAAAAAAATAGAAAAAATAAATTTAAAGCCTCTGAAATTTGTGGATTAGCTCTTCCATGTGATCTATTTTTAGGTGCACTTTACAGGTTGTGAAAGGCTTCATCTCTCRGCATACTGAAGTGCCACAACTGGTGGCAGTGGCTTCCCCCAGCACAACAAACAAATGTGAGGGCTCAGGATCTCTGTCACCCACAGGCCTTCGCTGGGGGCTGCAGCACCCCAAGGTGCAGCCTGGCTAAACCTGCAGGGATCACAAAGTGCACCTGGGTCCTCTGGGCACAGATTGTGTCTCTAATGGCAGTAGTAAAAAGGTAGTTCTAGTGATTTCCAGAAATGCTAATAGGAGTTGAAGGAGATTTCTTGGTCAAATGTGAATTTCCCGAAAGATGAAAAAGTTGGAAGGATTAGGGAGGGAGAATTCCTTAAGAGGACAACAGAGCACTGCTTCCAGAGGCATTGCAAACTAAGCTGCTGAAACCATCTGAGAACTGTCTTCAGATTGAACTTCTTGCCAAGGAAGGACTCAGATAACACTGTCTATATGAGAAAACATTCCAGGCAATATCCCATCACATTTTAAGTTTAAACCATAGATTTTATTTCTTCATAGTGCTGACAACAGATGTATTTTAGCTAACAGAACCATTCAGGATGAAACTGAAGGAGACCACAGGCATAACATTTACTCTAATTTCTAGTAGTGCGTAGGAAAAACTCTATGTCTTGTGATTATTTAATTGTCTGGGCTTTTTTCCCACAGCATGAGAGTGCATGTGAGCTGATATGTACATTTATGTACAYACATATATAACAGTAAATATATATTCATGTACATGCCTTTGGAGGAGACCATTCCAAAACAAATCTGTGAATGACAGTAACACAGYGCTCACTTTCAGCTGCAGTTCACAGAGGACTCAGCAGAATTGAATGCAGACTTTTTTTAATCTGGCGCTTTGTAAGTAAGACACATGAATTCAATTCCTTAGGAAGACTCTACAGATCTGGAATGAAAAAGTTGAATATTTTCAATAATGCAAAGGTTTTTCTTAATCTGCCACACCTATTTCAGAGTTAGCTTCCTTTTCACCATATTCTTTATAAGAATGTCATAAGTCCTCATAATTTAAAAACTTGGGGTTAGATTGAGGAAGGCTGATAAAAATATTGGGCTCCTTGCACAAGAAAGTTGCATGAAATTTGCATCAAATACATTAAAAAAAAAAGTTATTTCCATGCAGAGATTAATATAGGTATCTGACTCTCAGAGTAATGGCTTGACCAAAACTCTTCAGTGTCCTTTGCTTCAGCAGTTAGAATGTGCCATTTCACATGCATTTTGCCAACTATTATTCTTAGCACMTAGAATTATTTTAAGAATATTATAGTTCTGCATTAATTTGACAGAGAGGACAGAGACAGAAGAAAGAAAAGTATGTATATTTAATACTGTCTTAATTCAGGTATTTGAATTTTTCAGGGTCTAAACACTGGCAGGGGGGTGGGGGTGAAAAATTATTYCTTTAGCTTTGGGGGAATTCTAGTTGCATTTCATTTTCTGCATGCTCTCTAAGAAAATTTTTCTCTGTAAATATCTGTAGAGTATATATCTTGGGCCAGTAGCAGAAGTTGGCTTAATAAATAAATTGAATTGAATGCATAGGAAGCAGAGAAGCAGATACACTTTATAAACACATAAATCATCCAGTTAACAAGTAAAATGGAGTTATGATCAATCACAAACCTTGGATAAGCAAATTCAGAGTAGCAAGTACAAACTCTGTATGTGCTGTTCCCAGATCAAATATGTTTGCAAACTTCACAGACTCAAGAATTATGAATGTCAAAAGTAGGATTATAAAGAAACTGTTCAAGAGCCAAGAAAATGGGCTTATTGAATAAACAGTTTGCACTGATTATTTTGACCAGATTTAGCCTAAGATATGCTGTATGGTGGTGATTGTCCTTTCAAGAGTGAGTAAGGTTGCTAGATTTTGTTAAGATTGYCTGGAACTGAACAAATGGGCACACTTTTGAGCACAAAACCCCTTCTTGGAGTTTAAAAAAGAAAGAAAAAAATGTCAAGTTGAATACAGATTGGGAGTAATTGCTCCAAGCTTCACCTACTTACATTGCTCACTTGAAGAAATGCTGTGCACTCAGAAACTTTTCTTTTTCCCAGCTACCCACAGACTCTCCCTACTGAGTCTGACCAGCCCTGTGTGTGTGCTCAGCCCATCACAGAGCTACAACAACAGGCTACTACTGCTTTAAGGRCAGAGGTGGCAAGAGACCAGCTCAGCATTTTAAAAGCCTAGAAAGATTTTCCATGAGCAACTGTCCTTCGAGGTTTCAGTTTCAGCAATTTTGTTCCCTGGAAGTGTCCAAGGCCAGGTGGAATGGACCTTTGAGCAATCTGGTCTAGTGAAAGTTGTCCCAGCCCATGGCAGGGAGGCTGGAACTGGATCTTTAAAGTCCCTTCCAAACCAAACCAAACCAAACCAAACCAAACCAAACCAAACCAAACCAAACCAAACCAAACCAAACCACACTATGATTCTATAATGAATTGACTTCAGCCCTGAGAGCCAAAGCTCTATCCAGCCTTGCCAAGTAAATCCATGTCACCTAAGAAACTCTTGAAACAATCTTGATCAAAGACCAAACAATTACTGAGTAAAACTGAAAAATAAAGTATGAGATGAGATTAATATTGCTGTTGGTGKAAGGTAATAGAATTGGCCCTACTGACAACTATGTGGAGTCATAGAGTCATCAAATATCCTGAGTTGGACTCAATGAYCCACAAGGATCATTAAGTCCAATTCCTGGCTCTGCACAGGACAATCCCAAGAACCACACCATGTGCCTGGGARTGCTGTCCAAACTCTTCTTGAACTCTGCCAGATTTGGTGYTGTGACCACTTTCCTGGGGAAYCTGTTCCAGTGCCCAAACACTCTCTGGGTGAAGAATCTTTTCCTGATATTCAACCTAAACCTTCCCTGACAACTTCAGGCCATTCCCTCGGGTCCTCTTCTCTGTGGGCACCACAGGGAAGAGATCAGCGTCTGCCCCTTCCCTTCCCTTCCCTTCCCTTCCCTTCCCTTCCCTTCCCTTCCCTTCCC
>JACDOX010000023.1:3074194-3099274 GCA_014549065.1 Cardinalis cardinalis
GCTGTAACTGCAGTGAGGTCTCCCCTCAGTCTCCTCTTCTCCAGGCTGAACAGACAAAGTGTTCTGCTCCTCAGAACAGCTTCCCCTCAAGGCCCTTCACCATCTTCATTGCTCTCCTTTGGACATTCTCTAATAGTTTTGTATCTTTCTTATATTGTGGCCCCCAAAACTGCCCCCAGCACTGAAGGTGCCACCCCAGGGCACCCCAGGACAGAGCAGAGTGAGACAATCCCCTCCCTGGCCTGGCTGGCAATGCTGGGCCGGATGCATCCTAGCACAGGGCTGGCCCTCCTGGCTGCCAGGGCAAACTGCAATTTTCATCTGAAACCAAGTCAAAGCTGGAATGGAGATCCCATAGCAGAAGATCACAACACCCTAGCTTGATTAGTTTAGAGTTTATTTTCTCCTATAGTAATCTCTCCAACTATTTTAGCAAGGCTGATAAAATCAATAGCTGCTTCTTCACCATATGTAGATACAGTGCTGAATTAAAAGGGACAATTGTTTTTAAAGTTAGTGGCCCTAGATATTCCCATTATCCATCATAATTTTACAGGACCATAAATTCCCATCCCTCATCTTTTAATTTTGATTTTTTTCTCCCAGTATTGCAGGCATCTCTTGTTCACTGCTTTATCTTCCTAGTGGTTGATCTTGCAAGTGCTTTTCTAACAAGGAATTCCTTTGGCTTCAATAGGAGTTCTCTTATAAGTAAGGTTATTTATTATTGGGCCCTCAGCTACACATTTTTTGAAGAAGGAAATCCTCTTTATCTGTTTAGTGAAAAAAGATAAATAATAGACTTGAGGRAGACAACACTCACAAGAAGTAAATGTCTTAACAAAATCTGTATCTGGCATACAAATAGATTTTTTTGAACTCCACTATTTTTCCCTGATTTTTCCAGAGAAGGGAGGAAGAATGAAGCTTTGGGGGGGGGGAAGTTATAAATGAAAGACAGTTCTTAAAGAAGAAATTTTCCCCTCCAGATTTCTTGCCCTCATAAGTAGGATGYTGTTTTTAGGACACATTTCTTTAACAATATGACCATACCGAACCATTCCCTGTTGGGGTGTTTTTATGGTACAACATAAATAGCCTCAATGCAGAGAGCCTGAGGACAGGCTCTACAAATGATTTCTTGACTTCCTCCAGCAGCCCCAGCCAGCATGAGAGGGGTCTTCCGAGGGCGCCTCCAGCGCCACCAGCGCTGCCAGCCCACGGCAGCGGCTGCCAGCGCTGGAAATGTACAAACACATGGTTAATGATCTTAGCAGAGATCCCATCCCAGGCCCTTGCATGTCAGCTGTTCTCACATTTACCCTCTGCTTTGCAATGACAAGAGTCATAAACTTTAAGGGTAAAGGCTGATATTTTTAGTTTGGGTTTTTTGGGTGGGGAGGGGTTGTTGTTTTTGTTGGTTTTTTTTCTTTTGAGTTGCCAAACTGGGGATATTGGGAAAGACTGTAAGGCTCAAGTAAATTCACATGTCTCTAAATTATACTGCAGTGGGGTAACTGCAGCAGTACATTTGGGGTCCCTTACACCATTCTACAATGCTTGACAGTGCTGAGATACTGTCACCCCAGACAGCTCTGCCACGAGCCTCAGGAAAAGCAGGGAAGGAATGAGAGGCAGCAACACGAGCCCTTTCCCGGTGCTCTTGTGGTGTGTGCAGCATCGCCAAACCAGGAACTGCTCCAATGAAGGGGCAATTTGTCTGGTTTTATTCAATTAAGCTTATTTGCATATCTGAGGTTAATCTTTTTTCCTGTTATTCTAGCAGCAAAGGCACACCAAGATATACACTGRTACACTGAGTGGAAAATCACATGTTTGTGTGTGCCCGTCACTGAAGTCAATCACAATAAAAGATATGACAAATTATGTGATTCCTTCTCAAAATTGAATCCTGTGATGTTTATGCAGAGCATAAGGATACTTATGCCTTTAATGCAACAAGCCTGTTTTTATTTACATAGATGAGTGAAACATTGCCCTGGCATTACACAGAGTAAAGTGTGCAAATTCTAAACCCTCCCATGGTCCCTGGATATAAGAGTGCATTCATATGTTTGTGTTTAACATGAACAAATTTATGATCTGATGTGGATTCCTCTGAGTACAGATGTATTCCAACTATTTGCTGAATCCTAATTTTGAAAGAACAAATGTGAGTGCTCTGGAAGGAAAAAAAGTTATTTTCTATTTATTTTAAGGGGTTTCGATGCAGTGCAGGCTCTTTTTTTTTAATAAGAGGTRGTTTGGGGGTTGTCTGTGACAGTTTAAAGGATACAGGTAGTGAGAATCAGCATATTAATAGAACGTCAGGACTCAGAAAGTAAATCAAACACCTCTAGATCTGTTTGTGTATTTTTCAACTGCAGATAGTCCGGGTTTCATGAACACTGCAAACAGAAACATACCCAAACCCTGCTGACACTGCCAAGAGTGGTATAAAGTAATCTGCATAAATCCATAAATCCACAGCATTTCCAGCAAAATCATTTCAGACAAAAATGGCATGTTTTGTGATTAGGGCTTCTGTAGGAAGGGAGAGAAAAGAAAAATGAATACATCCCCTGCATGTAGCCATGCATCTTTCTGGTGTGGTTTCCCTATACATGAAGGAGTCCCTCCAGATATTAATTCAGCTCTTATTCTCCAGGGCATATAGATGCCCAGTGCCCAAGGGCTGTGCTCACAGCCCCTTTTAGCCAGACTGTTTCCCTTGTTGTTACATACAGGGAGACAAAGGGCGCTGCTGCTTTTCCTTCAGTCTGTCTCACAGCCTTTCTGAGCTGATAGTGTGTCTTRGAGGGCTCACTGCAGATCCCAGAGCACACATTCCACTGCGCTGGTTGTGGCTCAGGTTAGAGATAACTACATTAGAATAGAAAATATTTTAGGCTCAGGATCAAAGTTTACATCTGAGGCCAAATAAAGGGAAAAGTCTGATGTTTCAGTAATCATGAGAAAAGTTCTAATCATACTGATATGCTCTCRGTTTCCACAGGGCCAGCAATCTCTCAGATCAATCTGATTTGCCTGAAACTTTTGCCATCTTGAAAAGTGGGAAATGGAGAAGGGCAGYTATTTGAATAGTTTTAAATCTGCTCTGGAACAAGACCCATTGGAGCAGAATTGGAAAAAAAATTACTCCAAACATTTCTTTAAATCTAATGGGGATTGTATTCCTGGGTTTATTTTGTCCTGTTTCATATGCATACAAATACATATTTTTCAATAATCAGCCATCTGCATCAAACTTACATGTCCCAGTGCTGTTTCCTTTGATATAGTTGGCCAAATTCCCACTGATYCCAGTTGGAGGGGAGTCAAGACTAATGCGCATTTCCAAAAACATGCAAACTCATTTTCTGGCTGGCAATTATTTAAAGAGCTGTGGAGCTTTTAGCAATTCAAAACATATAAAGTGTCTTTGATATGACTTAATTTGCTTGCATGTCAGAAAGAAAACATAAGTGATACTGTGTGCCTTCTTAAAAAACCCTTTTGATGGAAACATTCTTTCCTTGGGCACCTTCCTTTGTGTGCRAGCCAGCAACTTCTTCCTAAAGTTTCATCTTGGAAGCAAACAYCTCAAGTCAACTAACAGAACCAAACCTGACTGAATGTTTTGCTGTCCCTGATTGTCCCCTTACTCAAACTAGAGGGGACATTGGTTTCAGGGAGCCAGACTATCACCAGCAATCCTGGACTTTACCACCTAAGAAAGAAAAGGAAATGCTGCCTTCAACAAAGCCAAGGTGGTGTTTTTTGCAGGTGGAGCAATAGGAGGGCTAAGGTCGTCTGGTGAAGTATTGAGTGGCGTTACCACCAGGTCTTTGAAACACAGAAAAGGTCACTTTGCAAGAGAAGTCCCACACTGTTACTGGGGGCAGCACTATAGCAGCAGGTACAGGACCAGCTATAGCTCAGCCAAACACATGGTAAAGCCAACAGAGCTAAAGATSTGCATTCCTCTGCTTGCCAGAGGAAAAACCCAGAACAGCTGCAAGCCACTGACTCCCTTCAATGAAAAATAAAACTGCTGGACATTGCTTGAATGSTGACCAAGAGGAAGGACAGCTAGGACATTGGTGTGGCAGTGAAAGATGGCTGTGACTGATGACAGCCCTGTCAACTTAACATGTAAGGTGAACACAGGCTAGGGAAGTCCAGGAAYGCAGCTACCTGCAGGCAATGGTGAGTTTTGCAAGAGATTTGTAGGCTGTGTGCCTAATTCCCACAGAGAGTAATGAGAGATAATAACCAAAGTATAGGTTTCTTTACAAAGAAAATRGTTTGATCCTGGTTTAAAGGTGAAACTCACATCATCTGGAAGACAGGGCTCTTATTTTTAGAGGTAACATACTTTATGTTTCTGGCAGCAGATCCAAAGTCAGAATTTTTCGAGCTCCTTTGTGTTTCAACTTTTTAAGTTCAACTCACTTTGCTAGTCTCTGAACACAGCATTTATAGTTACCACAAAATCTCAAATTACCTACAGCTTTGATACATATGTTACCAGATAAATCACTGCAAATACATATATATGTATTTGTGTATTACTCTTCCCTAAGGAAATGAGCCTGTGCAATCACACACTTTATCTCTTTCAAGCTTTGGAAATCTTTCCCAAATGTCAACCACATTTGACAAAGGATTACAGATCAGAGAGACAGCCAAGTTCCTAGAAATGCAGGGGTAATCAGTAGCTAGGTCAGTGCATAGCTGAGACAGGAGGGCAGGTAGAGCTGTGCAATCAAACCCCCTGTGCAGCAGCAGGCACCTGGCCAAAGAGCGTGCACAAACCGGACTGGTGGGGTCTGAGTAGCTCCTCACAGTTGTATCTTCCTCACTAAGTGTCAGGAGTTTTTATAACGCAAGAAATTCGATGGACAGAAGGAAATAAATCTGAAGGCAACTGCGGCTCACTTGACCTGCTCGTTGCAGAGCAGATTGTTCAGGAAATGTTAATTGCTTCACACTGGAGCATGCTACTGCATGGGAGAATTTACTTTAATTTTGCCTGTTCCTTTGTCATTGTTCTGCCTGTGCCATATCACGTGCCAGGGAAAGTAATTTGATACATGCTAAAAATTTGCATGCAGTTTCATAAATGACAGACCTTTTCTTGGAACAGWAAGCCATTTAATGCCTGGTTTGAAGGAAGGATTAAATTCTGAGGTATCATGTTCTCCATAAAATACCCTGTCTGTAATTGCATTWAAAAAAACCCTGAATACAGAAAATAATTAAAATAGGTGATCATCTTTCCTGATCCTTCAGGTTTATGTCAAAGGTTAACAGTGTGGACCTATAATGGGTTTGACCCTAATTAATTAGCTCAGGCAAATCACTTGTGTACCAGCATAAATCATACACATGGTTTAAAAAGACCAAATCCTCATGAAGTTATTTTATCCTTGATTTCCCATGGAAAGGTTGCTAAATGCCCATGTTTGCTTAACATAACAAAATGGTAGTTCTAGACCTTGTCCTAAAATTTACAGCAGCAACATTTCATAACCAGACATATCTTTCTGTTACTGGAAGATTAACTGAAAGAAATCTTTCCATTTGTGACTTTTTTCYAAGGTGTAAGAAGGTGGATTTAAGAGCCTCTCTACATTTCATTACACTACAGTCATGACAAACAGCACAGAGGGATTATTACTGGGTCCTCAACTTTTCCTAAAGAACTGGATAAACTAATTGCAAAGAAATTGTTATATTTGTCCACAAAGTAATATTATATAAGCTTTTCAGTAAGAATGTGGAAAAGGAGCATTTCTAAGGTCAGGCATAACATTAAGGAAGCAAGACATTCTGTTGGGAAACGTATGGAAAGCTTCATCTTAACTTCACCTGGAGCCAGTTTTGGCTAAAGGAAAATTTATAAAGCACCATTAAAATTYCCCTTTTCAACCTCCAGCATTTTCTCTTCCTAGAAAAGTAAGACTTCCAAACACAGACATAGCAAGGAATAAACCTAAATATACTAATAAACACTTCACTGGGGTTCCACAACACACATCTGTGTAAATTACAGAGTTTTACTCAAGAATTTKCAGACTTAATAAATCTTTCCTCAAATTATCCTTGAGAAACCATTAGCTGGAATGCAGGTTACAGCTCTTGAGTTTTGAGATTCTGTCCATCTTTCCTAGTGTAGTCATCTTTCTGTCTACATTACAACCACATACTGGGCTCTGCAAGTGGAAGACATTTCCTGTAATTTCAGATGGATTCTGGTGTTTTAACTCCTAAATTAAAAGAAATGCTTTGTCCATTTGTAGGAAGAAATGCAAATCTTTTTGCACAGTGAAATTCAGAAAGGAGTGAGAAAGTGCATGTAACATTAGGCCTATGTTTTCCTGGGTAGGGACTTTAGCTTTTAASAAAGAAAATAAATTCATTTTCAGTCTCTCTGAAGAATAGTCCAAAACTCATTGTAGTTACCATAACTCCTTTCAGTGACCTGCCTTTATCCTTGTGATTACAAAAGAGAATACCCGCCTTATTTTCAATTTCTCAGGGAGTAAAAGGAAGCTGATTTATGCTACATAAGTTGTCCAATATGATTGCTGCATTTACTTTGTTGCTCATGACTGTTCTGTAGTTGAATAAATTACACAGTGAAATAAGTGAAAAAAGAACAGTGTATCTTACTTTGAAAGAGATGGTTTGTAGTTTTTGTTGGGCAAGAAAACTCACATATCTCGTAGGGGGGAAATGTTAAATCTACTTGATGCAGAGCATTATGCAAATTCAGTAAACCTTTGAAGCTCTCAGGCAGTTCACCCAGTTTTTCCTACCATTCCTGTAYGAGGATTCAGCATCCTGGGTCCCTGAAACCACTTCTATGAGGCACAGTGTATTAAACCTTTTAAAGATTATTTGTGGAAAAATGGCTTCTTTGTCATTCAAGATGTGTTTTTAGGCCCATAATTTCCTTCAAGTGAGCACAATTCCGCTAACAGCAGTATATTATTTTGACAGTAAGTCAGTTGGCATAAGACTTCATTGTGTATGCCTTTTGTTTATATAATCCTTCCTAACAGTAACAAGGTGTTTACTGTTCAGCAAACACATTTTATTTTAACTGCCAACAGTAAAACTGTCTGATAAATTTTGATTTAGCTAAAGAAAGCAAGTTCTCATTTAGCCCAAATAAATCCGCGGTGCTACAGACAGCTGTTTGGAGTACCTAATCCCCCGAGCTCTTCCAGCGGGGCAGGCCCGGCTGCGGGGCGGGCGCGGGAGAGSCGGCTCAGCTGTTCAGGACGTGCTCCCTTGGGCCGGAATCCGCCGAGCCCGGCCCGCGTCCGGCAGCGCCGCAGCGAGCGCTGCTCCGGCAGATGCTCCGCGGGCTGASCGCTGACACCGCAGCCGGCCCGGGCGCTTCTCACCGAGCGCATCCGGCAGCCCGGACCGGTGCGGTCTGGCTGTCTGCTCCCCCCCGCTCYCCTACAAAGAGATCCGCGTCTAACACTGCTTCTGCCAGATCCTCGGGGAGCTAACTGTCTCCAAGTGGGAAAAGTTCAGATTTCACAGAAACAATGAACACAGACGCTTCTCAAAATAACAGCATTTTGCTGCTTGAGAGAAAGAAGAATTCATAAGCCCAAAGGCATTTGTTTTCCATTTTATGGTTGACTTTATCATGGAGAAATTTGCCAAAGAAATGTGATTTTTAAGGTTAATATTATAAAAACTTTTGAGAACAGCAGGGGAGAAATAGATGATCTGTCACATGCAGTCCAAAAAAGTTGTCTACAGCAAACGCAAAGCAAAATAGACTCCAGTATTTGCTTCCTGCCAAAATTAAAATATGTGGCAAGAGCACGGACACAGGCAAAGATAACAGGATGTGTATAATAAGCCAATGCTGCATTTACATTTTCAAGAAAATGCTATAGAGCAAATCATTTTGCTGTAATGACTATAGCAAACTTCTAACCTTAACCTCAAAGCCCTGGTAAAGTAGTTTACTTTTCCCCCTGCTTTTTTCYTTTATATGACTACTTCCTTAGCACTGCTCCTGCTCCACCAAAGTCACCAGCAGAACTCCTGTGATCCACTGAGAACAGGAGCTGGCCCATAAAGCAGTTGTGGTTTGGAAAGTGCTTTCCAGAATGATAATTAGTTTAAAGCCTAAAAGCAGTTGATTACCTGCACTGAGCATAAGGAATAAGCACAGAAAATACTGCAAGTTTRTTTTAAAGTGTATCAAGGGAAGTTTAACTGAAATTTTTTACTGGAACTTAGGGGCATTTGGGTTGTGTTTTGTTTTCTGCTGTTATTTGTGCCACCTCAAATAGTCTATACCCTAATAATCTTACATTGGATCTGGGAGTTTGTGGAAGGGCAACTAGCTCTGCTTCTGATTTTCATTCTGCCATAGCACATGTCGCATGGAAAGACAAACAGATGTCTGTGCCTTCCTGCAGAAAGATTACTAGAGGAGGGTTAATTGCAAAGAACTGAAATTCCTGCTTCTGACCAAGCAGTTTCATGTTTTGAAAGCACATCTTGTGGCCACTTTTCAACTTTCAGTGTGTTGTTCCACTCCCTGTTGCATTGGACTTTGTCTTTAAACACACAGTGCCAAAGAGTTTTGCATAGATATATAGAGATATAGATATGGTTACATAGATATAGATATATAGATACAGATAGATAGATASATATCAAAGGTACATTGTTATGTGATTATGTGATAATTGAGTTAAGGCTACTATTTAAATTGTGGTGGTTTGTCACTGGCTGGACACCAGGTGCCTGCCAAGCTGCTCTGTCACTCCTCTTAAGTCCTAACTCTTGAGCATATCACGAGGTGAGAGAAAGCAGACTCTCTGTGTCTTTGCACTGTCACATCAGAAATTTGAGTTATCTCTACMACACCAACCCTGACAACAATGAAAATTCCAATAAAAATCACTCACGTTTAGCAATATTTGTTAAAAAAATGTAAGGGGGTTTCCTTTTCTTACAGCAGCTTTGCTGATGTGAGTGAATTGAGCATCTCAATGGAAAGTGTTACATAGCTGTTTGGACACTTGTGGCAGAACTGCACCTCACTGTCCTCAGTGAATGACAGCTTAAATGATGCCAGGCTTGAATACATGGAGCATTTAACTCATAAAGGAGGCTTATCTTGTACACCCCTGTAACATAAGCACATGCCATTATTTAATAAATAAAACCAGACATTAAACACTGCACASTCAGAAGAGAAAGTATTTATAGGTAATTACCAAATCATCACACTTGTCAAAAAATCAATAAACATTAGCTCAATTCATTCAATAGTTTAGAGAGATCTTGGTCACAAAGGCATGCCCTTGCTTAAAAAATTAGTACAGCTCTAGTTAGGCAAAACCACTAAATTTCTCTGCCTTATGTAAGAAATTATTGAAATCTCATCTGTGTAGATAGTTGTGAGCAAAAGAWAATGCAACTCCAAGGGAAAAATTGGCAAGGAGCAAATTTCACCTTTAAGGAGGTATGAGATGCAGATGGCCCATAATCAGATTGCCCAAGCCATGTATCTCATCACAAAACCATCCCAAAAGTTCAGAAACAGTTCCTCATTTTATCTGATCCTTTTAGGATCAGAAGAAGAAGGTTTTATAGGGTCCTGCTTTCCCTTTAAAGCCTTTTGTCACTGTTATTGGAGAGGAATTACATTTTTGACAGTTAGCATCACCTCCAGTGATCATTCYCCGGCTTACACTAGTGTTAGCACACAAACACTAAATTCTGTCCATAAATGGCTTAATTCTTGCAGTTAGGCTGGTAACCAGCTGTTCCAAACAGGGAAGATGGAAATGTTTGAAGTCAACCTAGTGAGGCTCTAAAATRAGTTTTGGCCTTGAGAAACACTGTGCCCATGGATCTGTTTAGATACAGGTTCATGTAGCCTCCTAGTCATAAACACAGCTGAGAAAAGGTCAGGGCAATTTTTTTCTTGTTCCACAGTAACCTGATAGTAATAACGTTCCAATATTTAAAGCAGCTTCTAGATAAGAATTTCAAGGRTTTTCCCAATGACAATGCCATTCTACAAAAGGTGAAAGAATGATGTTAAGTAGTTGAAGGCTTGGAGTCAGCTTTGGCCAGTCCTTGACCTTAACACAGCTGAGGTGAGGGRTCAGGTTGATTTTGGGAAGAAGGGAATACGTTGGGAACACTCAAGTCAAGTGACCTTAGCCAGACAGGCCAGCCTGTGCAATAGGCTTGGTATGTTCCTCTCTTTCTGCAGATCTTGCATGAAACACRCACATCTACATCAGCAGGTCTGCAGCAAAAGCAAGAAAATTCTCTGCTCACTGATGTTTTCAAGCACACAGAATAAGTAAGGCTGAAATTAAACTGCATGTCTGAAGGACTGGCACCAGCCTTTAGGAAAGCTTAGATACTTCAGTTCTACTTTTGGGAGGCTGAAATATTTTGAAAGCTTTGACTGATGGTGTGTTGGAGGGTGATTTTTTTCTGCTGTAGTAAAATACACAATCATTACCACCTGAGAATAGAAAAGCTGGTCCCTGAATAGCTCATTGGATTATTTTCTCTCAGAATTTGGAAAGCCCCAAGAAGGAGGGACTTCCCTCTTACTCACAATTTTTTTAGAAGAATCTTTATAGCCTTCTCTATAACCATCTGTCACTACCATTACATTGAAGCAAATTATGTTGAAAGCTGTTAAGAACAACTTACATAACTAAATAAAGCCTACAGAAATTGTGGGAAAGAAATAASAGAAAAGATAGCCTGCATGACTATAAAATAATTTAATTCTTTTAGAGAGGAATCTGGGCATATCTGCTTTATGTGTGCACTGCAAACACTATATTAACTGTGGCAGTAGAAGTACATCAAACAAGAACCAGATACATCACAGAATACTGTTCAGATTTTATATTAAATCTTGCAACAGGCTTTACATTATTGTTGTTTCAAAATCTCAGTGAGTTTTCTGGTCCTTGTCTTCAAGACCGTGCACATGTGATTAACAGCTCTGCATACTCAGGGAGCATGCAGATAAAACTTAGTTCTGCAATACTTTCAGGTCTGCCCATCAGCTTACAGTTCCAGGTAGTATATCTCTAATGCACACTCATTGTCACTACTAGATGCAGCCTGTATTGATTCTTTGAAAAGCATTGGAAGTGGGAGAGCACCCTGCCAAACACCAAGGTGTTCAGCATTTCACAATCAAGTACCTTTAAACACTTTGACATTATGGGCTGGTTTCTTCCGCTTCTTCAGAAAATTATTTCATCATCCAGAAGAGCAAAGCATGACTAGATTTTCACCTGAAACTTCACATAGGATTTCCTTGTCAAAATTGTTTCATCCTGCACGGAGTTGCCAGTCAATAGCTTCCCTTTAATGCAATTTAGGACTGCAGCAAAGACTGGAAAAATGACAGCCAAGTGTGTTCCACTTATTCTGTTGCCAGGGCTTCAGCTGCAGAGTTTTCACTGTGAACTTCACATGCAGTCTCTCAGAGACCTGCAGCTGGTACAAGAAAATGTTATTTTACATCAAAAGCTACTGTGCTTGTATTTTATATCTCTTGCATATACACATGCATGAAGAGTCATAAACCCAATTAGACTAAAGAGGGCATATGCACATCCTTAAAGAGAGAAAGCTCAGTCCTGACAGAGTTATATGTTTTGACTTCAGCTGTGTATATATTTATACAGGCATGTGCATGTGTGTTCTGTCATCATATGGTATCACTGAATTCAGGACAGCTGAAGCTATAAGCTTATCCTTTCTGCATATTTATGTGACAGAAATGTGGAAGCTCTCCTCTGATTAAAAATAATCTTMATTTCTCTCCCACCCAGAGAAAAACATTTTCTGCATTTCATGATCAGTACTTCAACATTTACAACAGGATCATTTSTCCCTATTTCCATGCTGGGATTTTTGAGCCCTATTTGGAGTACAGTGCATGCATCCATTTCTCCTGTCCAGAGTACATGTCCAGAGAGGATGAGCCACAATCTTTCCTGACCTTGTGTGCACTCCCCTGAGAACAGAAAATCCTTGCAGTTTTCTAGGTTTGTTCTTTTTCAACTCCTTTAACCAGAAGGAGTCAAAACCTTTTCTTCATTTAGAGTCTGCACTGTAACAGATGCTAACAAATTTGAGACACAAATTTTTAGGAGAATGAATTTTCAGATGAAATTACCTCAGAAACCCAGGGAATTCTTGCAACTGCTCTACTTGGGACCACTTTGTGTCTGGTATAATATACCCGTCTTCACATTGCTGGAGAGCTCAGTGTGTTCAATATGCATGTTTTTGGGGTTTTTTTTTTTGGTAAATGAAAACACCACTAGAATGCAACTGGGCCAAATTCTCTGCAGTGGAAGAAAGAGGTCAGCTCTGTAGACTTGAGGGTGCAGATTTGCATCTGCAATGGTGAAAAATGTGGCCAAATATTTTCCTCATCTCATTTTATAAATGTGTTTATTAAATTTTATTTTACCAGCAAATTCATGCAAGTATGATTTATATGTAATAATCCCCATATTTTTTTAATTACGTTGCCATAAAACCTGAATAACTCTCCCTACTTTGATCTCCAACACATTCTGGAGAATACTGCACCAGGCATGCCTAAATCAGTTAAGCCATGCACAGAGCTGTTCCTGCAGGGAAGCTTTCCCACATCAGAAGATTGTGTAATAAAACTTAACACAGCTCATTAATTTTCTCTCTTAACCAATGCATCTGACAAGAAGTGACTTTGAAAACCTAAAGGAATGACACAACTCTTACGCTTTGCGTGAAACATCTGTTTCCAGCTCCTTCGCTATTAAATTGACATCTTTTTATTTAAAAAGTTTCTTTTATTTCCCAACTTCCTGCAATTGGTAATGTATATATCCCAAAGAGCTTAAATTCACAGCTTTTAAAACTTGATTAACTAAATGCTGGGTTGGTCCTTTCCCAGAGGAAAAATGCCTCTTGCACAGACAGATTAAGTGGTACAGCTCTGCCTTTTAATCAATTATTAAGAATTTGTTTATTCAGGCAATGTCAGACTTCATAAAGCATCAAAACAGACTTCAAATCCCAAAATAATCTAAACACCAGTGTGATTGCATGTGAAAAATATTAGCATCCTTGGATCTGGAAAATCAATAGAAGGTGAGCATGTCATACTCGCTGTCTCGCCCGTGAAGGCCACAGRCAATATCAGGTTTCCAGCTATGAAGACCCACAATGCTACTTGCAAAAGCAGAAGTTGCAGAAGTCTTGCATGAGGAGTTAAGATGACATTCAGCAGAAGAAAACACCTTAAAAAACCCTTACTTTTCCTTTAAATTCCCGTCACCCCCATATTCTGATTAAATTGCTTCCTTAGATTTGCTTCCTTAGTTCCCAGTAAGCTGGGGAAAAGACAAAAATAAATATCATGGCAAACTTTTTCGAGATCATTTCATGTTATGTGCAGATATCAAACACGGTTAGATTCTGGAAGCTGATTCAATTCCAGTCTGATGAATAAGATGAATGCATTTAATTGCATCTTGTGTTTGTATGGAAGTATTGTTTGGTAACTCTGGTAAACCACCTACACCCTGCCAACTAATGCAATTTTAAGATCTTAGAACTTGTTCATACACCCCTCCACCTTCAAAAAGTTTTAGTCTTCAGTGTAGTTTAGCAAGGAAGACTTAGCAGTAAAAAACTGTAATAAAATGCTTGAGAACCTTTAATTTTAGAAAATTAGAGGAAACACAAGTCAATTTTTCATATTATGAGCTACTGCTGGTGTCTTGATTGCTCTGAAAAGATAATTTTTTTTTTCCTAAATGACCCAAAGATGATCAGTAGAGAACCAGTCCTGGAAGTCACCTAATCTTCAGACATAATTTTACATTAGAATAATTGGGCAGCACCCTGAAGTCACACCTGGCTTGGTGGGACTATGCAAGTGCACAAAGTGCACACAGGAGCCTTTGCTGGATGGGGATCTAAAACAGAATCAACTGGGGAATAGCCTGTTCACCAAGAGGCAGCTTTCCCTCCTCTTCYTTTTTTTCAGGTTGTGTCATCCATCAACTTTGCATGGAGCTTGAACCCGAGCCCGATGCTCGGCTGCTGCCTGTGAGACTGGAGGTTGCTCAACCTTGCAGTTCAGTTTCTAGGGAAAACTTGTGTTTTGCCAGATCTCTTGTCCGGCACTGTCAGCCCCAGGTGTGGGCCTTTTTCTTACACACACTGCACAGACAAGCTGCACTCGAAGGAGTAGGTTAGCAGGACTCTCTGCTGCATTTACACACCGGTGTAAATAGTGCCCACTAGCAAATAAAGCACAAAGCTTGTGCCAGACTGATAATGAATGCTATCATTTTACAGCCCAGTTGGATAAAATGCACAGCCAGAAAACCAAAAAGAAGGAAGGGGAGGAAAAATATGTCCCTCCTAACATTGCCAAGCTGAGTGGGAAAATAAGGAGTCAAAGAGGAACACAGTACATATAATTTATAGGATCAAAGGAACTAAGCAAAGAGAGTATGCCAGAAGATTTTGACATGCATGAGAAAGGCAGCACTCTTTAACCCATGCAGTTTATTTATTTTGGAAAACAAGATGACTGAAAGGTACTTTACAGTGAGAATCAATCCTGATATTTGCACTTTGGTACCAGCTTGGTGCATCAGAGGCATGTTTGAAAGCATGGCTCAAACAGACATGCAGGTAYAAACTTGCATGTGGCAGGAGGGAGTGGGCCACCTGCTCTCTCCCAGCCTGCTTTGCTCTGATCATTCTTCTCACCAAAGCTCAGAGTATTTTCCTTTTATTTTCACAAAAGAGTGATTGCCARCTTTGCTAATCCTACATGTTTCATATCAAAATCTTTACAAGGTGGAACATGAAGGTGACTCACCTGAGGAGTTGTTGAAGAGCAGGTCTGGGCTGCCGTGCAGCCACATCCCAGGACATCTCGGGGTATGAGCATGAGCAGCTTTAGCCACTTGTTCTGTCCCATAGAGAAGTTTCAGGTTGCCCAGAAGTATCCAAACTAGCCCAACACAGTACAAAGACATAATTTACATACTTTGGGAGTCCCATCTTAACTGCTTAAACATTTCAGGAATGCTACAGATCAGCCACCTTCACCCTGTGAAGTAGGTGGTTAACATGGCTGCATTATGAGTGCAGAAATAAATTACTTACCCATGTTCACATAGGAAGACCATGGCCAAAATGGTAATAAGATCCAGATTTTCTGCCTCCCACTCTGCTGCACCACAGAAATGTTACATATTTCCACAAGCTGTGCACTAGAAGACAGGGGAAAGAGACAGGGAGAAGTCAAAATGGACATAAAATCACCAACTAGTGTACGGCAATACAAATCTCTCTTCTGCTGCAGTGGTTTAGTGCTTGCAATTATTAAGGGAAACAAAGGAACTGTCCAAACCTTCCAGGAACCTTTTCCATTTAGGAGGTCTGAGGAAAGAGGTTCATGCTCCAGATGAAATCTTTCATTCTTTGCCTTATTTTTCCTACCTAATAAAAAGGATAAAAATTGCAATTCTGAGAACTAGAGGGGAGAGGGAAGTGAAGAAAAGCTGAATCATGTTTAATAAACAGGTTTATAGCCACTCCTAGGAGGAATCTATCCAGCTGGCACATCACACTTCTATCAGAAGGCACACTCAGTGAATTAGATGGTGTGTTATTGCTCCAGCAATATCACCTGCAGACCTATTTAACCTCAATGTAGGAACCCCATTTTTCCCCTAGTAAATCTCAGCCATCAGAAAGCATCATGTGATGATTAAATTTAGTTTCACGTGCCCTGCTTCTACCTGATATTCCAGCCTGAACTGGACCCAGCCTGGTCATTCATAACAGAAGAGAGTAGAATTATCAAAGTAAATACTGGCTGACATGATTGATGTTGAGGAGAATAAAAGAGAAATGGGCACCATGCAGAAATACAACCTAAAATTTATGCCCAACTTTTTCTTTTTTTTTCACTAACATACCAAACATACCTCTAGCATGTAGAACTSTGTGCAAGCCCTGTGCAAGAGCTGAGAGAAAAGAAATTGATGCCCCAGCCTCGTTGTACCATGTCTTCACATTTCTCTCACCACTAGCCATTTTCTTTCTCTCCAGTTTCATCGTTTTTCTCCTCCAATAGAGCAGAACTTCAAAACATGAAATACTGTGTTCTTTCAGTGTATTTTAAAGTCCCACAATAGAAAACTTTCAGCAGTATTCATAAAGCCTCACTTACCTTGGAAACCCTTTGGATTTCATTTGTATCCAGGATATAAAAAAGAAGCACAAATATTCTGACACAAAGAAACTACAGATGATAAAATGCATAACTTACATGACTTATGAAAAACCACATTACTGTGAAGTGTGACTACACAGAATATACTGAACAAGATCAATTGACAGGTCTGGAATTGTGACTCAAAGCAAGCATATGCAAATTGGGAGTCACTCCTCAGTGGATGTCAGGAAGCATAATTAATTCCAGCACCAAGTTGTCCAACAGGTCTGAACTTATTGGAGAAATAACTTTATTACAGGGCAACATGCATGACTTGGGCAAATTACTGCACTTACAAATGAAGCGAGACCAGCTTTGAGATCCACACAAATGGAGAGGTTTGAAAAATTGCCAATAATATGTACAGCTGGTGCCAAGTTATTCTGGAATCCATATATCTGCCAAATCAGTTGCACATACTGTGAATTAACCTGGTGATACGGGAAGAGAGGCAGGAAAGCTGTGCCTAAGATGTGGGTGCCGTTGGAATTTTGCAGCTGCACTTGAGCTTTAATTGGAACCAGTGGCCATCCCTCATCCATCACGGGCCAATCACACACCCATCCCACACACATCCTGCACCCATCCCACACACATCCTGCACCCATCCCATACCCACCTCATTCTTATCAGTGCCAGATCACACTCCGATCACACACCCATCATGCATCCATAGCACCACAAATCACGCTCTAATCAAGCAACTATCACGCAGCTTTGGAAGGCCTGTGGAGGTGCAAGGTCCCTTAGGMTCAGGGTCTGAGGATGAACATCCCCAGAATATGAAATTCCAGTTAACAATCCAGTAGAAAAAACTCCATTTCACTGTATCATAACTGTTTTTATTTCCTATGTGTTTGTGCAAATGCAAAGTTAACTTCTCTTGCCAGCACAGTGCTGAGAGCTGTACGTTCCTGTCTAGGCTCACATTGCAAGTACAGCACGACCAACTAATATTAATAAACACCTTAAGCTGCTCCAGCCAAACAGCTTTCAGTTCCTTTATAGGGCTAAATTACTTAAATTAACAGGAAGATGCAAGAAGCAATGGTCATTAAATGTTTTTAATGTGTTTGTTTTGCAGTAAAGCACAACAGCTTGTAAAACTCTTTTTACAATTTTTGTGGTAACACAAGTCAGGAAGAATTTTAGCACAGCCAATTTTCTCAGAGCAGTTAGAAAAGCACCATCAGTTTGAAGTCTTTCAGTGACCCTTTCTGCTAAGAGAAGTAGCAGTAGATCTATGTCCTCCTAAGAATRAAAAGGCCTTAGACAGCCATAAAGTATCCATGGTCAGCTAAATTTTGGGTTCCGTCTGGTGTTTCCATTTGCACCCATGAAAAGTGAACACACAGGAAATTCTGACATTTTGACTGGATGCTTTCCCCAGCCACTAAGTGCAGAAGCGTAGGGCTCGTAGGCATCAAGGAGCTAAACTGGCTGTCTACTTACATTGGAGGCATCACTTCTCCTTGGAACTTGGAGTCACACTTGGTTGTCACACTGGAGTTCTCTTCCACACATCTCTGAAATCTTAGGCAAATCATATAATCATCTCTGAATTTAATTTCACTTTTATAAACCAGGGATGGTACTTTCCAGCTTTGAATGTCATAAACTGGTATTTTCTGGAAGAAAATATTGATTTCAGCTTTCAAATTTCTACTCAAGGAATTAAACTCTACAGCTTATTAGAGGCATTTGTACAATTACCCCCTTCTGGCAGCAATCTACACATTTGCTTACAAGCTCAGAACAGTATAATTTTTACCCTGGAGCTTCCTCTTTTTTGTTTGAGTTTTTGGTATATTTTAGAATATTCACCTTTACAGTAACAGAGCCATTCTGGCTTCTCTTTCTTCTCCACCAATACATTTAGCTGTTGGTACAGCTGAGTGGGAAGTCCTGGGAAAGTAAAAAATGTGGGGGATTTGAGAAACTAATAGAGCCAGCAAATGGAAAATGAGTTAAAGTTGGGAGCAGGACTAGAAACCATGTAGAATAAATTACTATATTATAAAAATTACCTTTAACTAAAGTGTGGCGTTCTGAAATCTGACAGGAGCAGTCCTTTCACTCTCATGTCTCTCATGTCTCTAGACCTCCTACAGTCCATTCACAAAGGAATATCCTCTACCCACAGAGACCTGCAATTCAGTTTGGGTTAAAACCCTCAAGGCATTTCACACCAATTCCTGCTTCCTCAGTCTCTTAAGGTCCAGGGCTGGAAAGATCACTTACTCCAAACAGGCAAAAAAAGCCTTTCCCTGTGAACAACAAGTGTGAAGCCATTTCTACAGAATATAAAATTTAATAAAGATGTACAATAATGGAGGTACTGTAAATGCTAAAAATAATAAGTCTTCAAGGATGATGAGAGCTRACACCAACAGGCCAATGCCCAATATCTGCCAGGTCGTGGCAGAGCTGAAATGCTGACAGAAAAGGCTGTTTTAGGGCTTCTTATGCTGTCTTCAGAAGCAGAAACCCTGGTGCATCCAAGAAGGGATTGAAAATGTGCCTTCTTCCAACTGTATTTTGCCAAGCAGGCCCTTGCACTCAAACTTTCCATGCTGGGACACGGGGAAATCCCACCCTACCCGAGAGATTTTCAGAGCCATCCCCTGGGGTGTCACTCACCAAACTCCCATTTGTCATCCTCACATTCTATCTCCTCTTACTGGCTCTAGGCTGCAACTTTCTGCTCCTGGTTTTCRGGGTTGCCAAAGGTTTTCTCCTCAGTTTGCTTCTCTCTGATTAAGGATCTGCCAGGAAAAATGAACGTTTCGTACGCAGGATGATGTTAACAATTGTGGGCATTGTTTCACTTCATTATTTTCACAGAAAACAGTGACGGCAGTAAAGATGGTGTGACAGCTGAAATGATGAGAACTACCATGCTGAAAGAGAGCTCTGTAAGGTTTATAAAGCTCACCATTTTTTAAAGAAAAATTGATTTTTACTACAGGCATCTTAGGATCACAGGGTAAATTACTTTGAGTAATAAAAGAGCATGAGACAAGCTGAATCTCTGGGCTCTGAGTGCTCTCCAGCTGACTTTTACTTGAGAGGGATGTTCAGAAACTGGAATAGCTCAGAAAAGGGTTACAGGAATGGGGCTGTGGCTGGAAAACCTGTCTTTTCCTGAAAGACTCTTTAGATGCCAACTTATCCAAGGTAGTTTGAATGCTTGACTTGATCATATTTTACGAGCTCATTCATGCCAAAAATATTTCCCATCTTATAAATCATCAAGTCTGCTTTAAGCTTGGAGACAGGCATATTAAAAAGTCCAATGGATAGAGTAAAAAAATCAGACTGAAAATAATGTGAATTTTTACTAGGTAGGTAAATTAGCCCTGAAATAGTCTACTTGACATAATGTATTCCCTGTCACTTGAAAACTTAATAGCAAAACCAAGTATCTTCTTTAAAAAAAAGGTTTGGTTTAACTCAGATCTGTAAGCTTGATGTGAGAAAAGCTGGCAGAAATGGTTAAGGGTCACTGATAGGATCTTTCCTCTCTCTTGAAATTCAGCAATCCATGCAAGAGTTGCAGTCTTGTAAGGATATTTTCATACCTTTAATATTAATTGTCCACTCATGCACAACTTCAAATTGGTGTAACTTGTCAAAATCAGAGAAGTGTCTTGTTACACAAGACAAAATGAAGCGATACCTCTCAATAATTTCTAACTGCAGCCTCCTGTCCTTACAAAGTCCACCAGCCTCTCAGTAACTTCATAGCTTCCTCAGCTGGGTTAGAGACTTAAAATGTGAGGGATCTTGTCTGGCAAAGCTGACTTTGCTAATGAATAATTTTCTGTCCCAGGCTTTGCCCCTCTTAAGACTAATCAGGAATATAAGATTGGAACACAGGGCAAGAGCCCAGGAAGGAGCCCAGTAAAAGCCAGGATCATTCAACTTCAAGAAAAAATGCCCAGAATATCTCCCACTGACCACCCATGAATAACAACATTCTAAAATCAAGTATTTTATGAAAACTGTTGTTTAAAAAGAAAAGCAAAAGCCAGGCTACTGCTTTATGGCATATGCTTTGCTCATATATTTCAATAAGCACAGTTTGTTCTCATGCATAATACTTTCTAAAATACTGGGAAATGCACATAGTACATTTTCTAAAACACAAATAATTATCTGAGAAGTCACTACTGAACCCTGCTCTAAACCCTTTAAGACACTGAAAATACTGGCATGTTTGGGAGCAAAATTAGGGTATCATACCAAATTCTCAAATTTCTTGTGCACAAGTATTTCACTTGACTTTGGTGAAAATAAAACTGATGGACATTCTACTGTGTCAAGATTATGACTACTTGATGAATGATTGTTCCTGTGGGTGACTCTGCCCCAGAAAGGTGCACATTTTTTTCCTCTGCCTTAACCAAAATGAACTAGCTGGACTCTTTGGGGCACATTGTAGTGACATTCCAGAGGTCCTTTATAACAAGTCATTTGCACACTGGAATGACATTTAAATGCATGTCCATCTATACTGTATATAAATGGAATAAATAGTATATAATTTGCTTCAAAAACACTGCCATCTTGAAGATAATAGAATGTGATTAAAATTTATCCCCTTCTGGCTCTCTTCCCATTGAAGAATTACACTTTCCCCTGGTAACTCTAACCTGCAAGAACTTCAAAATATTGTGGGTTTGCCAAGTAGAACAGAACTAAGATAACACCACSAAAACATTAATAACTCATCTGTAGTTCAATTTTTGGAGATTTCTAGGACCATCCAAGACAGACACCATCCAGGTCATTGTTGATTTTAGACTATGATATGAATATATGAATATATATTAARTATTTCAGCTGTACAATTCTCTAGAGCAACGAAAGTATAAAAGTCCTGCAACAGCACTATTAAAATTTTAACTAGACARTAAATCTCAGGCTGTGGGGGACCATCAAAAGATGTTCATTGCTCTGCTCTTGCTCTTAACTGAAGGATGATTACAAAGTCACTTATTTAATTAATATTATGGTTTCATGTAAAACATGTAAAAACAACACTGAAGTTCTTGATATGTAGGTGACTGTTCAATTTTCTCCAAGACATTGCTTAGAAAAAAAGCCTCTTCTTTACTGAAGTTTCATGTTTTACAAGCAAATCCAAGAGTTTTTTAAACAACTGTTASAATTTCCTAGACATATACAATTTCCTAATAGGAAAATAGCTCTTGATATAATAGCAATCAGAGCCTAGTAGWTGATTAATCTCTCCTTTTAGACTTCTCATAACTAGATAGAAAAGTCACAAGAAAAATGCAACTTTCATTAAACAAACTGCAAAATAGTCATCCGTGAGAAGCTGCTGGGGTACATTTGTAATCAAATAACTCCCTACATTACTAATGTGTATTTCTGTCTTTCCTCCTTTTCTCTAAAGGAAACTGCTCACTACTAAAATATAGCTTTTAATTTGTGGAGGGTAAAAATTTAGTACTTAATAAGCATACTTACCAAAGACTTTTAAAAAATTAATAGAAACCAAATAAATCTTGGCTATTAAAAAAAAAATCTGACACACAGGTTGAGTTATACCAGCCAGCACAAGTACACAGTAAGATTCCAGATGTGCTATTTTCCTGTACACTGACAGCTATCAAACCCACCCCTGCAATAAAAAGGTCCTGAAATGGGTTTTTAATCAGGTCTAGATTTCCATTAGCCCATGAGGACTGATGTCTGTGTGTTGTGGTTTTTATTCTTTACAGCACATGCCATTGCTCTTAATATGTGGGGAACACATATTAAGTCTAAATMTTTTTTCAGTAACCTCCTGAAATGGTTTTTTTTCATATCTAAATTGAAGCCAAATAAACGTTATTAACAGCTGTATTTTTACAAAGTATGTGAAGGAAGGGTTAAACTCAGCATTGCTCAATTAACATTTCCCAGGCACCACATAAGGCCAGAATGGTCGATGGTTGGACAATGTTAAAAAGGCTCTGAAGTATGAAAAAATGTCAGTGGAATTCAAATAACATGACAAGTTTCAATAGAAATAAAATAAACCCCATTTTTTCTCTTTGAAAAACACTCAGAGGCTGGCTTTGTATTAATTCSCATCTTCCTGGAAACTGTTAGATAGCTATCAATTTCTTCTTATATATTTATTGTAAACATTGGTACAAGATGTTCTGACTCTTTCCAGGAAAATCCTGTTAGTTACAGTTGTACAGAATCAATTTCACATAAAAATTATGCAGCACACTCACAGACAAAAAGAAATCTGTAAGCATCTAGTGCAATGATCAAACCACTGTGGTTTAAATCCTTTGCAAAACTTCAGCAGAACAATTGGCATCAGTAAAAACACTGCAAATTAAAGATATTAGAAGAAGCTGTTTAGGAAAAACATTTAACTACAGTAAAAAGGCTAACAGACAAAAATAAACTATTTTTATTGTCCTAAAAGGATGTAATTTACCTCAATCACATCATGCAGACCAGTATTTTGGTTCATTAAGAAGCTGGCATATTTCCTTCCTTTGAATAGATGTTGAGAATGTGACATTTTATACCTTTAAAGTGCACAGATGATTTGCAATTATTGCCAAAATAATATCTCACKGTATGAAAAAAATGGTCAGCCATGTGAAGCTTGTAAACCAGCCTGCCTTCTGCCTTCCCAGTCTAAATGTAAATAACTAATCCTCCAAAAACAAACCCAAAATGTATAAGAAAAACTTTACTTAAAATAGCACTATAAAGACATGGTATGAATCAAGAGAAGAGTTTACMTTGTCTGTCAGCAATTTCAATACAGACTTTATTTTTGGGGTGGCAATGGGGAGATGTGTCTGTTTGGTGTAGAGAAGGGCTTCTAGTTTGCCATGTTAGATAGGTCATTCTACTTTTTTCTTCAATCCATCTTTCTAGTTCATACAGGAYTGAAGTGGCAACATTATTTTATCTCCTTTTTCCAACCTATGCCAGTGCTTAGTTTTGCCACAAGGACCAGCAGCCACAGTTTTCAGAGCCATGTACTAAACCTAATTCAAAGTCAAAACAGGAAATCCCGGTCCAGTTGTCTTCATTAAGTTTTCCAGGCTGCCTTTTTTCTCCCTGCAAAATTAATATGCTGTGATACTGCACACATATTTGCCCATCACTTCACCTTTCCCCAGCTGGAGAAATTCTGCTGTGAGCAGGAAAATTCAGAGTGCAGGACCAGAAGAGCAGAGCATGAGTAGCTCCTCCTGTGCACAGGTACTGCATGTGTGGCACTCCCCATGCTATAAAATATAAGCAGAATTCCAACTGRGATGAATGAAGAGATCTGTTTAAAAGTCCAAGCAAGCAAACCTTCACTTGTAGAAATTATTCTTGAATTTTCATAGAGCAACAACAGCTTACACTGGCTGAAAAGCCGCCTGAGGAGAGCCTTCTTGCTCCTCTTTTGACATCAGGCCTGTTCCCAGCCAAAGTCCGTGTCCTGGCAATATCAGAGCCACGAATCACAGACACCATCTGTGTCTGTGAGCTCAGAGAGATGGAGCTTTACAAGCAACAAGAGCCAGCAGCAGCAGCCCAGCTGTGTAGCCAGCAGCCCCATCCGAGAAGGAGACACCTTTGTCATCACTAACCTGAGCAACAAAAAGAGAGAAGCAAATAATAGAACCAGCTACACTGGCCCTGTCTTTGTGTGCAGGAGGGTTCACACCCTGTGCCCAATGCCTGGAGTCCCAACGTGCTCCTGGGATGCYGCAGGGAGCCTCCTCCAAGCTCAAGGGAGGCAGGAATCAGTTGTGCRTCTCCCTCATTGCCTCACTTGCCACAATATAGACAAAATTCACATCACAGTACACAATGGCACCCAGACTCAAAACATGAGATGGGATTCCTTCAGGTTTTCATCCACACCAATATTGCTTGAGTTTTAGCCAGATCCACACCTGAGAGTTTCTATAAAATGATGGAATATCATAGGAAGGCTTATACTGTACATTCTCATACCAAATGAGTTCACAATGATTTATGTCTAATAGAGAAAATAATATCAAAAGGATTATTAATGGTGCTGCTACAGAGCTTTAGAAATAGTTGGTAGCACAGGCTCAGAGRCTTAGGAAGTGGATTTGAAGTATGCAGAACAGACTATGAGGTTTTTCTTTTGGTAAATAGCAGTCTGTATGAACACTAAATCAAGTGGGCACTTCATTCGTCTTTTAGTGGGTTTTTTTTCAGAGCTTTCTAAAGTATTTCTAATAAAAGTCATGCAAGCTAACTTTGAAATACTGACCTTAAAATCCATCAGTTAATCTGTGTGTAGTTCTTACAGAGACTGAAAAGGCTTCTTGCCATTTTCCTAACGTTCTTAGCTATTTGTTTGCTTGCAAAACTAAACTTGTCTTACTTGATCCTGGAGTTTAAATAAGACAGAGTTACCAAAATAAGAAGAATCAGAGCTAGACTGAAATTTATAGCATCATCTGAGGGAATATTTTCCTTTGGACAATATAAATTTTGTTTTAACAAACAAAACCACAGAGAAATGTGAAAATATCAACCCATTGAAACAAAATCAAGCTGAATTTCTCCTGGGAATTTTGTACTGCTTGGCAAACATATGTTAACAGTAAAGACCCTGGGGTGAGCTGGGCTGCACATTTGAGAGAAGAGAAGAGAAGAGAAGAGAAGAGAAGAGAAGAGAAGAGAAGAGAAGAGAAGAGAAGAGAAGAGAAGAGAAGAGAAGAGAAGAGAAG
>JACDOX010000023.1:3099314-3114240 GCA_014549065.1 Cardinalis cardinalis
AGAAGAGAAGAGAAGAGAAGAGAAGAGAAGAGAAGAGAAGAGAAGAGAAGAGAAGAGAAGAGAAGAGAAGAGAAGAGAAGAGAAGAGAAGAGAAGCTCCAGTCCTGTGAGGTGATACTTGAATCACTACYTCAAGGATGTGCTCTCTCTTCACTSACAACGTGGGAAGGGGAGGATAAGTGTAGTTCTCATATAGGAATCATAGGTAAATTAATAACAGCAAATAACAGCAAATAACTGTTGTCCTGAATATCCTAAAAGCCACGGACTTACTGAAAAACAGCTTCTCCTGACAACATAGCGTGGCCACTCCAGGCTCACCTTCCAGAGCTCACTGAAGTGCGTGCACCCTAAGCAAATACAACAAGCTAAAGAGCCAATGCCACAAGCAAAAACAGGCACAGAGGGATCACTGAGATCAGTAACAACAAGCATTTTTTAGAAGAACAAGAGTCAAAGGATTCATACTAAAACCTGAAATAAACGTCCCTGTACAGTATTTAGTCCCTGAGAGTCATCTGCACAGACATTACCTTTAGAGCAGCACAGAGTAAGTCTGCTTAGGCTCCAGCCTCCTGAGGCACCTGATGGTAAAACTCTCTCAAGCTGATTTTCTTGCCTTCAGCCAGCTGTCTTTTGGTCCATGTAGTAACAGGATAGCAAGGACCCTTCAGAGTACCTCTATCAGGTACATGGCTCCTCTGTAAGATCAGCTCTTTTCTCCCACACTTACATTTTAAATCTCAACAAACCAAGACCATCAAGTTTCCTGTCCAGCAAAAGAGGGCTGTGAAGCTGCCAGAGGAGAGCTGCTRCTTGGAAAGCATTTATTTTGTGAAATGCAGCACCTGGAGTAAATCAAAGAGTGATCTTGCATCCATTCATCATGACAGATTTATCTTTCTGAAATTCATCTCCAATACTTTGGTATTGAATGCAGTTTCTGACACTCACCTTTTCTTTTGCTTTGTTTACAGAAAAGTTGCTTTCCTGTCAGTGTGGTGTGCCTGAGARAGGAAGGGATGCATTTGTGCACCAGCATTTACGTTTTGCAGAGGGCTTTGAGATGGAGCTGATTGGGAAGGCACTGTGTACATTGATGCACCGTGGCTAAGTCAGAGCCAAAGGAAAACAGGCTGCCTAGATACTGAACTTTCAATTTAAACCGCAAAGGTAGATGGCAAGCACTAATTCAAGAACAGGTGGCTTTTTGCTCATAATATTTTATGGCTTTCATTGCTTTACAGTGGAATGAGCTAACCCACAGCTCCCCTCTTGACCTACCCAACATCCTCAAGTTTAGTGAAAAACAGGTGTTTGGTATCTTGGCTTTCCCTGAGCATTCCCACAATCCAGGGACTTTTTCAACAGTCTAAAAAGCCTTTTACTTTCACTTCAGAATTGAAGGCAAATAGCAGCATGTGTACAGAGTAATAGGTACACACTCAATAACCGAAAACCTTATCCACAAAAGGAACACTTGTCTTTTATATCCTGCACAAGCAAAATGCAATGAAAGGACAACAGTTCAAAAACTCGGAAAAATCTCGTGGTAACATCTTTAAAATTGGACAATTGATAATGAACCTAGGGCTGCTGGGAATCACACATTCGCTAAAAATGCTGAGTGAATCCACTCCTGGTGTAAGGCCTCAGTTTAAAAACTTCATTCCAAACTTGAAAAATCTGATGCCAATTTGAACGAAAATGTTGCAGCTGGCCACATTTTGTATCCCTCAGATGTAGCCCTTAATTGATATAGCCAGTATTCCCTTTATTGATATAGTTAATTTTTGTAATGTCCCTTGTAGGAACTTTGAGTCTTGCTGCAAGACAAAGCCAAACAATAAGAAAGATCCAGTCTTAATGAAAACAGTAGTCCTGCTAATRCTAAGGGGGTTAAGGGTAAAAAAAGGGAAAAGAAAACAAAAAAGCATCAGTAGTTTGATACAAAATCCTAACAAGCTGGTCATATCACAGAGCAGGAGTCCCATGGAGTGACACTCTTCTCTCAATAGCCAGGGTCCATTTCCACCTGTGGTGAAAATGTGTGAAGAGGGTACTCTTTATAAAACTACATGTTATATTGATATGGAAAAAATATTTTCTGAGAAATACAGTACCTTTTCAAAAGTCAGTTGTTTGTAATTTGAATAAATGGATAGATAGATGATAGATAGATAGATAGATAGATAGATAGATAGATAGATAGATAGATGATAGATAGATAGATCGATCGATCAGTAGGTAGAGAACTTATGGAAACTATATACTGCTCAGCAAGGCAATTTTAATACATATGATGCATATTGCATGTGGATGAAATTTTATCAATTCAACTTAGTACTTAACAGGGACTAAATAGGGGCTGTTCATCTGAAGTGCCTATGACTTCCACATACAAGAAACATGGTTGCAGAATGAGATGCCTACCACTATGTGAAACTGGTAGTTTTTGAAAGCATTTTATTGGACTCATTATATTTAGTTTACAAACAATGTGTGACCTGAGAATAGTGTAAAACATCTGCCTTCTTGTGTTGCATCAGTCCATGGGGGTCTGTAATTTCCTTTTTTTTTCAACTTTAAATGTTCAAGAATAATGGAAGGGCAAGCCAAGTAATATTAAAAAACATCAAACAAAATAAAAGCTGAAAAATGTATATACATAAAACAGATCTGTGAAGCTGAYGTGAAATATTTCAGATTAACTGGCCAGTTGATTAAAATGAAGCCAGAAGGAAAAAGTCCAGATCAAGTTTACCATAATGTGTGTGTGCACATGCAGACATGTGTGTGTGTGTGTGTGTTTCATGAAGTTCGAGTAACTCATATTTATACATTCTGATTTCTCCTGCCCTCATCAGTAGCCTACATCTTGGTAGTTTATAATTGATTTATTTTACTCACAGGAAAGTTTAGAGTTTCTGTTTCATTGTTTAATTTGGGTGGGACAGTAGTTCAAACTGTTTTGCCAAGGCATTTAAGTGACAGTTCCATGTCATACGGGCATGGGAAAATGTCATAAATACCAGCAGAGCCCCCTGGCCCCCCTTCTTTCAACTGAAATTCTTAAAATATTAAAGATCATCAGAAAAGCCATAATAGCAGTCTCACTAAAAATCAAATATGAGGAATAAGCAGAAAGTTGCTTGCTTCAGAAATGACAAGGCTACAATAAATTAGCAGACTGAGGGACCCCATACTGAAACATCAAATCACACAATGAAAACTGTCACTCCCATCACTATTCCATAGATAGACATGGGGACACTGGTGCATGTGGGGCTAGAAGCCTGGGGACAATGTGAATGACAATACTGCAGTGTTTGTGTTTGACAGCCTGGTTTTGGCAGTGTGCATGCACATGTGGCAAGAAATAAGTGGCTGGACCTATTTGTGAGAGCCAGAGGAGGAAAATTGGCAGCAGGGAAATTGGCATCTCAGGCTGAGACTCAGAAGAGCTCGTGAAATGAGTGTGGATATCTCAGAACTTCCCTAAAAGTTTCCCAGGGAAGCTGCAATGAGAAATAAAGACTCAAAATATTTTTACATTATTTTCTCATATTTTTGGTATAAACATGACAAAAGACCTTTGGTTCAGATGATACACAAATGCTTGTGACAATAGACAGGAAAAACGATAAAAATGTCTGGAAGGAAAAAAAGGGAGAGTACAGGCAAACAGGTAATATTTTAAATTTACTAATAAAAAGTAGGTGCTAGAAAGTATCATCTTTTCCTTTAAATTAAATATTCATTTTGGGGTCCCTAAAAGAAAATATGATGTGGGATTGGGCACGCTTTACAGATGAGCTCCTGGGGAGCATCCTGAATATACACCACTAGGGCAGGAATAGAGATGTCTATGTGAGATGTCAGAAACTGCTTGAGCAGGGACTCCTGGAAGTCCCATGGGGCTCAGCAAGGTGTATCTCATTTTTATAACACATATTCCACATAAATGAGCTATGGAAAGTCAGATGAAGAGCGAGAGTTAAGAAAAGCTTGAAATTATCGTGCCAAAATATAGAGAGGAAAACAGAAATGTGAGGAAATCGGCAGTTCCAAAAAAGAGCTGACCATAGGATTGCCATCTTTTCTTATCAGATTCGGACCTGAAGGCTTTCTAGATGTTTCTACAACACAAAATAACCCCACTCCTCTACTTAGAAGAGCTTTATGAGGCAGAGGAGTACAATGTTAACAGCTTCATTTTCTGGTACCAATCTAATAAAAATGCCTCGTTTTAAAATATGTCCACCTTAAAGTCACAAATCAAGCAGTATAGTATATTTCTTACAAATATTTGTAATTACCATGAAGTAGTACAGGAGCCTTAAGAATGCAAAACAAAAAGAGGTCCTGAAGTAAAGCCTATTGACACTACCTCATACTTCACTGCTGCAGACACAAGGGTACAACACGCAGTAAAACTTCTTGCACGTGTCCAAGCTCAAGTCCTGATGAGCCTGAGAGAATAAACAAGGCCAGAAAAGTGATGTCTCAGAAATCAAACCTCTGGGTTAAAAGGCTTTCACAGTGCTTTCAAATCGATCTACCAGGAGACAGTTTTCTTCCATTAAGGACGTATTMAAAAAAAAAACTTTTCTGGAGCTGCTGTAGCTGAGTCAAACACAGCCTACCCACTATTCTTTTTTTTTAATGACCTCCTGATCGTTATACAATCTTGACTAATTTCTGCAATTAGAGAGGCTCATTTTCAGAGACCAAGATGCTAATGTTCTTGAATTAGTTTTTATGGTTCGGGGCTTTTAATTTGAGATTTAAAAACCATCATAGCTCACAAAAAAATCAAATAAACTGCAGCTAATGAAATTCACAGAAGTGGAGTGTTCACAGAACATTTCTCACTAGCTTTCCTGGATGATTTATTGACAGCTGGTTGTAAAAACAATTTTATTAAAGGTCATAATGTTTGGTTAGGAAAAAAAAGTTTAATTTATGGTGTAATTAGCCTTCCTGCAATCGGCATGATGCCAGACCCATCACTTACGAACTTTGGCTGAAATAAGCTTGGTGGTTTTAATTATATCTTTGAGAGTGTGTTCAAAGGCAAGACCACAGTGCCGTGGTGTTAGTTGCTTTCTATAGCCCCTTTATGGACATTACAATGGCCACAGAACAGATTGACTTCCACCCACTGACAGTTTCCCATGSTACAGCACTGCCCATGGAGCACGGCAGAGCCCCCACTCCCTGGAGAAAGCCATTTGGGTCTTCTCCTCTCTAGCCAAGCCTGCCATGATAGTTTGAGATGTGCAAGAATTACCAGGCTTTCTAAGCAATTACAGCTTTTTAAAATGCCCTTGAAATGTCCTCTTTGCCCTGCCTGTTGTATGGCAGAAAGCCACACAGGTTCCCTACAAGGAGGGAGGCACTGCGCTCTTCTGGAAAGCAAGGACTTTCATCAAGACACACCCACATGTTTTCTCATGGTTCTCCATTTTATCCCTCAGCTTCCAGATATGTTTTGCCGTTATTTATTTCTGATTCACAACGTTAAATTTGTGGGGGAAGAAAAAGAAAGAAATTATATGAGATTAAGGGAGAGTGCCTGTTGTAGGTCTCTGGTGAATCCAGAGCCTGGCCCAGATGGGGTTAAACTGTTCAGCAGGAGCAGGGCCATGGATGATCACTAAGTACTCAGACACAAAATGCCACTCAGCAATTTTCAACCTGGCCATGAATTTTTATTTCCRCTCCTTCACCTTGGTGCAGCATTGTTTTCATGAGGTTTCCAAGACCATGAAGTTCATGTGGGGAAGTTGAGGTTGGATATTAGGGAAAAATGTCTTCACCAAAAGGGTTGTCAAGCAGTGGAACAGGCTGCCCAGGGAAGTGGGGGAGTCACCATCCCTGAAGGGATTTAAAAGACATGTAGATATGGCACTTAGGGACATGATTTAGTGGTGGGCTTGGCAGTGCTGGGTTGATCTTAGAGGTCTTTTCCAACCCAAACAATTTTATAATCTTTCATTGTTGCAATAGAGAGCTGCAACAATAGAGAGATTGCCAAATCCCTCTTAATTTAGGGAGAGCTCCTGATTTGAACTTTGGACAAAGATTTAACACCTGTATGTAGAGGCAAAGTCAGGACACTCAGCACTGGTTTTTCTTTCTCTAAAATGTGGAAACAACAGTACAAATTTCCCTACTGAAAGAACATCCTGGGAGAAGCATACCTGTGAGGAAAAGTCCTGTGACAGTCCTTAGGAGAGCTTTAGGAGGCCCACATTCCAAAATGCCAAGTTAATCCTTCCATCCTCCAAGCTGTTTCACACACGCACACCCTTCAGAGGGTATGTTGTCAAGAAACGTTTTCATGAAACTTAAAACATGAAAATCTGCCTAACAAACTTAAAACATGAAAATCTGCCTAACACAGTGGAAAAATGGTAAATCTAATGCCTAAAATTCCAAGAGCCTTAGCTGTGTTTTATTAGAAAACACTGCACATCAGCCATCCTACCTGCTTTTGTCACCCATAGTAAAAATTGATCAATGCATCCAGCTATATTTCCATCAATTTTAAGTGAGGCAAAACAGAAAAA
Source organism: Cardinalis cardinalis (assembly GCA_014549065.1). NCBI lineage: Eukaryota > Metazoa > Chordata > Aves > Passeriformes > Cardinalidae > Cardinalis > Cardinalis cardinalis. Next base: position 3,105,889 of record JACDOX010000023.1, read on the forward strand.
GAGCCTGAAAAAACCCATGRTTTTTCTGCAGAAACTCTCCCAGGAGGAACTTCAATTATCTCCCAGTGGGAGTCTCAAAATGGGCAAGAAAGGAGCCATGTTAAGCAGGAAAAAAATCAGAAATATTAAGACAAACCAAACATTAATTCCACTTCTTKGCTAAAACACTGTTGAAAAGAAAAAAGGCTCACAGCTGTGGGGCACCTGAGATCTAACACAGAGCTGTCCRATCCAATTAACATTTCTCTCATTTGTGACTACATTTGAGTTCTCCATACAAAACATCTCAGAAAGCCTTATCTGTCAAACCAACACAAACACTGAGGCCTGAAGTTAGTTAGCAGTGAATATGCATCCATATTTGAGTTTCAGAAAGCCTTATCTGTCAAACCAACACAAACACTGAGCCCTGAAGTTAGTTAGTAGTGAATATGCATCCATATTTGAGTTTCATGGGGGAGCTGCATTGCTGGTGAACAGCCTGTACCAGAGCTGGATGCATTTTGAAGCACACATCCATGGCACTCAAGGCTTTTGTTCTCAAGAAGCCAAAATCACACTGCCAAGTCCTGCTAGAGCTGATAGTGGAAGTTTTAGTGGCACACAATGTCTCAAGGGGGCACTAATGAGTGAGGTGACTCTCTCCTAGCTCCTGTGGTTACCATCAAGCACATAAAGCTGTGTCTGGAYGTGGCTGAAGCCAAAGCAAAAGGTAAGCACATCACTTTCTCTCTTTGTTAAGGTTTCCTTGTGTTTTTTCCCAACTCACTCAAGAGCCATCACTCTCTCTCTGTTGCCCTATTTTCTAAGACACGTCATCACTTGCAAGACATGAGCAGGGCCAGGAAATGTGAAATTGTTCAAGAAAAGTACTTTCTCTCAGTGCCATAGAAAACAAGAGGCTCAGGTTGGGGGGAAGCAGTAAAACAGACAGCTGAGTAACTGCTCGTTAAAATTCTGCTCTGCCCTTCCTTAGAAAGTCTATGATCACCAATTAATTCTTTTTGCTTTGCTTTTCCTAAAATAATGTAATATAGGTTTACAGAATCTCATGAGAACATGAGACAGCCCCTGTAATTYAATCTGAGAAAGACACATACTTCATCAAAAGAGCAGTTGGTTTCAATGATCTACTAAGAGTCCCAAAGGGTTCTTTTTCTAATTTTTGAATACAATTATTAAATATTATTTGGCAGCATTGTGCTTTTTCTGGCTCAGCTTCTTCAAAACAAATGCTTTATAATTAATTTTGTTTCAGCCCAGTTGAATGGTTTAGAGTTAATTCCAATATAATTAAATCCTTTCTTTGGAATCCTTCTTGCCCCAAGTCTCCCCCTTTCCTTCTCAGACTTCAACTTTGCCCAGCATCACCCTCCACACATAGGTCAGATATGATTTTTGTGGGAGCTCAGATTGTTCTTCTCCTACTGATATAAAAGGGACCTCTTACAGGTTGAAGCTTCTAGTGAGATTAACTCTTTCTTGTGTATTGCATCAGTTTTGATTTTGTAAAGCTAATAGACGTGATAAGTGGCCTAAAATAYGTATTACAAAATTAAACCAAAGGAAATAAAAATACACTGCAAATTAAACAAATATATGCACCACAATAAATTTAATTAGGAATCAGYTAATCGAGGAAGTGGTATTAATTAAGGTGTCTTCTAGGGAACCTAAGGATATCTAAATTACACAGACTGCTCCCTAAAGCAAATAACACCTCATGTCTGAGATTTCCAAATAAATAACCACCAGTCCTGGTAAAGGCTGTGAAAGTAAATGSCACATTACATAGTCTAAATGCCATGTTAGTGCTGTGGGCAGCAGCCTCAGGAACCTCACTGCAGAGTTGGGTGCAGGGACATCTGCCAGCCCTGCACCTCAGGGCACTGTGCTGCACCACAGTGCCCAGGGTGAAGAAAATCTCTGCTGTGTGTGAATTCCTGAGTGCTSCATGCTGGGCACTCGGCGCTCTTTGGCTTTGCAGGATGTGTTAGCCCTGTACATTTGTTTAGTGGGCTATCATTAATACCACCAGACTGCACATTTCAGATAAGGCCTATTGCAATTAAAACAGGTGGTGGCAAACATTCATTAAAGCCCAAAAGACAATGCTGAAAGAGGTGGCAATGCAATGAATTCAAACTTGGTAGATTTTCCTTCAGCAAATAAGCTTCATTTCTGTACAAAGAATACCATTCTCTATCACATAATCGTGCTGATTCTGTTACCTTCCCTGTATCAACAGAGCTGGAGAAAACAAGCCTGAAAGTGCYCTGGCTGTATGAAAACAGGATGGCTATTTTTAACTGAAAACTCTAACACACTGATAAATGTTATACTTGTTCCCAGCTTTAAAGAGTGACTTACAGTGACAAATTTATTGCTAATTGCACAAACAGTTTATTATGCAGGACCATAAGAAATCTTGGGTTCCAAAGGATGTGCTCTAAGAAATTATTTAATGTGGCAAATACTGATGAATCAAGGCCTTATTTACCCAGAATTTGTTACGTTCAGAGCTCTATGCTCTGCAGTAATTCTGTAGGTAATTACAAAAACCAATGGGGTTTAGGTCAAAATGTTGAAACCTGGCTAGCTAATATTAGGCAAGTTACTCAGAGACTCAGATTGACGAGTAGGTTGGCAGATTTTCATATTCAGTGAGTACTTCCAGCACARAAACCAATGACTTTTGACTTCAGCATCCAACCTGTTCATCCTCTTCGTTGACTTGTAGCTGATTTTCTGACCTACTTGCCCAACCTGGCTTCTCCATGGGTGCCAGCAACACCCTGTTTGTCACAGGGAAAATCAGCCCTGTTTGTTCCTCCTCTCCTCCATTTTAAAGTTCGTTGCTCAGCCGGGGCAGTTTTCTACTTTGGCTGTTACCAGCTAACTTCTTTTTTCCATTCATCCCAGTGTCTGAGGAATTGTTTGAATTCAGATCCTAGTTTGTGACTGATTGAGAAAATAGCTAACAGGTGCCCCATCTCCAAGCCTCATGCTCTGAAAGTCTGTTTCTCTTATAAGAAATGGGTGTTTCTACCTAAAATCCCATAATGGCAATATTCTGCCACTGATTTAAGAAAAGGAAAGGAACAATTATTAAAACAATATTTCAAAATATGAACTGCAGACAGCTGTCTCCCACACTTACCAGGTTGAGTTACAATATAGTTCACTTTTAAAACAAGCCTTCATTTCAGAGAACCACAGAGAGTCAACTGGCACATAAATCAGCTTTCTGTAAAATAGGGAACAACTCTACAGTGGCCATTGGAAAGGTGATATGCAATGTAAATACAAAAATATCCAAAAGGCACACTCTTTCTTAGACAGATTTGGGTAACTCCTACTAGTGACAAAGACTACAGTCCATATTGTTTTAAACTACTTATCTCAAGAGACCTCATAAGTACATGGAACGTGCTGGATGAGTACTGTACAACTGGCCTTTAAAGACAAAGTCCACTGGTGCTTATGAATCAGCTGCATATTTCCCTTGTGACTAGTCAAATCTATTCCTTAAAAACTATGAAGCTGAAGTGGTATTAAAAAAATCAATGGCAATTAAACACTTAAAGGAAATCTTCTTTCCTTTACAAAGCATATGCTAATAATGTCAAAATATTTTGCATGAACACTTGGTCTCATCACCATTTAAAATTTCAATGTAGTTAAACGTTTTTAAATCATTGTCAATGCTTTTCTCCCTAAATAAATTTCTGAGACTGATACTTCATTTCAGCTCAGAATAAAGTAAGTTTTGAAATTCCAGCTTTCATTCCAGTTTAAAATTCTATCTTTCAACCATCTCTGTTCATTTTTTCTGCTGGATTTAATATTTACTTTGTTTACCAGTAACAGTTCAATACCAGTAACTTCAATTCCATGAGCAAAGAAAACTTCCTCTCATAGTATGCCTAATAAAAGTATCATATGTTATTTGTCTGATTGATTTTTCTTTCTTCCCAAAATATGCAGTGCCTGTTTTGCAGGCAGTCCTTGAACACCTTGGGTCAAGTGGTACTACAGTAAGTAACAGTAAGTATAATTCTTCATTTTATCAATGCTATGTACCTCAGGGAAACAAACTCAATGTGTTCTCTAGTGAACACCTGTGTATTATTCCAGTATCTTACCTGTGTGTGTGATGCTGGGGCAGCAGTGGGGTGAAAGGCAGAACAGAACCTGGCTGTCATCTGCTTCCTGTGGCAGTCAGCAGCACTGACCTCGCTCAGATGAGAGGAGACCTTCTGCAAAGACCACTGAAGTCAGCAGGGATATCATTCCAATCTGCTCGGGCTCTCTTCCTGCCCTCTAATTTGTGAATGAGCTTTTTATTGTTTATCTTTCTTCACAGAGGTTAAATTAACTGTTGTTTGTTCAGAACATTGAAGTTCTCAGTGAAGTATTAATATTTGCAGAGCATTTTTGTTCTCAGTTTGTAGTTGCCTTTTTTTTTTTTAATTCTATTTGTTTTTCTGTTTGGCTCTTGGTCTTTAGCAGGACCATCTGATTAGTCCAAAACTGCCAGTGGAACAAGAGAAGAAACCCAGCTTTTTCTTTATCTTTTCCTTATTGCTACTCAAACTCTTTAAGAAACATCTAGAGTAAATTAACATTTTCCGAGTGCGAGAAGCAGCAATGAGTCTTCAAGCCGGGTTTTATCCCCGATGAACTTTGTGTGAAAGCCACATTAACAGAAGTTCCTTCCTGCATGTCTGCTTGCCAGATGGAAATTTATCTTTAAAATCTGTACAGTAGTATGACATTGCTGACATGTTATTTCTATGCTGTTTGTCTGTGCATTGCTGTTCTCTCAGGAAGGAATAATCAATCCATTATAAACTCAAAATATAATTGCCTGTTAATATCCCCTGATGCTGCAAGAACCTTTAATCATGCCTAAATATAAAATAACTCATGCAGAAGTTTGGTTTTTTCTTCATTAATAAAGCAAATTAAAATATAGCAAGCCATTAGGCTGATGGAGTTCATTGATAGGGACTATTATATTTATTTATTTGATTGAAGACACTATTTTAAATTACGCATTTAAAATAACTAATTAATCTATTTAATTAGTTGTTTTAAATGCGTAATTTAAAATCTATTTAATTTAAAAACAACTAATTAATCTATTACTCTTAATTAAATTTTACTACATTAATAATGCATAGATTACTTTGTCATCATAAAAATTCTTCAAAGTATAGTGTTGTAAAATAGGTGAAAGTTTCAGGAAGAACATATTTTATTTTTCACTTTCACTCAAAATACCTGCTAGAATCAAACACAGAGTCCTTGTCAGATTCATCTTTTTCTTAATTTCCTTTTCTGGAACTCAGAACTTAATGAGCTCACAAGAACTTTATCCTTCTCTGTATCAATGCATGAGAGCATCTGCCAGAGTTATTTTTCTCCTGGAATGCTCACATCACAAAAGCCAGCTGAGTCTCCTTGTTCTGGTGAATAAGCCCAGGCAAGAGCAAATTTCCTTCTGTTCTGGCTTTGCTACAAGAAAACTACCATAAGAATCTTGTCCCATCCATTGGTGTACAGACAACAGAGCCAAGATTAAAGATTTCCATTGACCTCACTGCATGAACACTGGACAGAACTGCAAAATTCACCTCTTGGAAAAAGGAGAAAAGGGTCACTGGGCCAGGAATTAAGCCCAGCTATTTCTTCATTTGGTCTAGCTGGATATTTAGTGCTCACGTGATGTGATGTTACCTGGTACTAAAGCAGTGGCTTCAAAGAAACCATCTATTACTCATCAAAATCAGCAGGGCCTCAAATATCATCAACATCAACTTTCGTGTTAAACTCCGGAAAAGTCCTGAAATAGTTTCACTCAGACAGTAAACAGTATGAGGTAGCAACAGGGTTTTTGAGAGAGAAAAATGTGGTTTCCTCTTAGCTGGATCTCGCTGCTGGCATAAATCTTTTCTGATGTTCAGGTCTGCTCAAAAAGTATCAAAGACTACCCCAGCCTAAAACCTTTGTAAAAATCTTCTGTGGTGGTTCAAGTTTCTAGCTGAACTAACAGTGTTTTATTTCATAGTCTTGTCTCTGAACCTTGATATGTTTGCCTGGATCTTCAGGTGGGATAAGAAGAGGAAAAAGGGCCAATATAAACAAATATATTTCTTCAATATTTTCCCAGGAAAGAAAGTGAAAGAAAAAAAGGGGAAATAGGATTGATGAGAATAGTTAAAATTTCAATTTCTGACTGTTTATTGTCCCAGTTGTGTCATGAGTAAGTTTTGCCTTGTTCCTGCACAGGGACCTTCACAAACTAAGTGTTGGACAAAAACCTCGTGCTGACTCTACTCCTCTTGCTTTTATATTCCTGRGTACATCAGAACAGAGTGTCTGCCTCTCATCTTCTGTGCAGATGAGCAGAGAACAGGACCTCAGCACAGAAGAAAAAAATAAGAATATGCAAATGCCCTAAAAATCAAGCTGAGAGCATGAAAATATAAACTATGAACCCTACTGCCTTTGAGGAGGGATTTATGCCCATGCCATGACTCCAACATACAAAATATCTGCTCTTAGATGTCTCAGGAGATCTACTGTCTCTCTTCCCAGCATAGCTCTTCCCTAATAGAGCCACACTCTCTAGCTGGCCTCTGTCAGGATGTGTTGCTGAATATTTTTCTTCCCTTCCCTCTTCTCTCTAAACTAAGCTGTTTCACAGGGAAAATTGTAGGAACACACATGGGCTGAGTCACATTTGGAATGTGTCACTTCAGGAAAAGGAGATGTAAAAGGAGAAATAACATTCTGCATTTCAAGAATACGAGATTAATCCCAAACTTTGCCCAAACATTTTTCCTCTGGCATTGTTCTGCACTAGGAGAAATACCATAACCAGGCAGAAAGACAACTTCCTTGAGAAAGTTAAAATAGAGAGACTTGTAATAGAACACAGATTAGAAATTAAACTACAGGATCATTATTGTACTTGCTTAATGCACAAATCAAAGCAGTCAAGCTTTATACAAACTATAAAAATCTGCATGAGTTTCCCATCATATCCATTAACAGGTAAACCTTAGGAAAAGTATTTTCCCATTTACCCATCAGCGCTGCACTCCTTGTTATGCCAATCACAGGCTCTTTGTTTAAAGGGCCCAGTAGGCATCTTCCCAAGGTTTTATGTTTACTCCTCCGCTGCCCTCCAGATTAATGAGAACTGAGCCCCTGCTCCTGCTGCTCTCAGACCTCTCCTTCATTTTTTGCTGACAGCCAAACCTGCCCTTCCTCCTTTCCATTTGATGTAGAATTTATATCAGCCACATGGGAAAAGGAGGAGCAGCTTCAACCACTGACTTTAATCTCCATGTGAAAGGCAAGGCAACGGATGGGGCAACAAGGAGCCTTGAAGTCCTCAGCATAAATGTTGTTGCTCATTACAAGCTCCCTCTCTAGGGATTAAAAAAAATCTTCAAAGGGGAATTGCTCCAGTCTCACACAGGCCAGCGTTCCTTCTCACACACACGTGCCTTTCACATCTCATGCATGTGGTTTCCACGCAGGAAACAATTACTGTAATTAATAGACCCAAATAACCCCACTGTTCATTTAAAAATGCACTTTAAATTGATAGTGGCACAAAAAAAAAGTGGCTGGGTGCTTAGGTCTCATTATCCATGTGGACTAAAAACCTGGTTGTGTATATAGACTGTCAGCTCTATATTTTTCCAGACCTATCACGTCAAGTTCAACTCCAGTACAAACCAAAATATGCTCAAGGTTTGAATGTTCTCCAGGAGGCACTCAGACATCATTGTTTCTCCCTACAACACCTAGGAGCTATTTCGTCTAGACTGAAATAAATGTGACTGACATGGGCAAAGGGGGTCTTTTTCCATCAAGAGGCAGAGGTTAATATTTGCTGGGGACCATAACATCTCTCAGATAGTAGATTAAATTAAGGATTCTCATTTGTCCATTTGGGACCATTTCCCTTTGCTTAAAGTTATCGTTACTCAAAAAGAAAAAAAGGCAGCAGCATACATTTTAACTTTTACCACAAGAACATGATTTTTTGTCGCTCTAGGACATGAAACAACACGACACAAACTCACTGCTCTTTCCAACATGAAAAAGGGGCTTTTTATTTTCTGATTCCAACATTTATAGACTTCCAAAGGTGACAGTGGATTGGACGGTGAAAGCGCCACCTCTCCAATGATACTGGACAAACTAACAGTCCATCAAGTTTCCCCTCCTCCATAAAAGAATGCAAAACAATAAGTTATTTACATAAAGTGTGTGAGAAAGTTCATTACAGGAATGTAAACATCAGAAGGCTTAGAAAATCTTAAAAAATCA
>JACDOX010000023.1:3114588-3153780 GCA_014549065.1 Cardinalis cardinalis
GGGATGGGATGGGATGGGATGGGATGGGATGGGATGGGATGGGAGCCTTCTGCTGCACCAGGAAGGTGTCAGTAGGAGGGAATAGGTTCCTGGAAGAGTAGCCCACGGCTCAGAGCTGCAGCTGTGGAAGCAGCAGGGCTGCCTGTGTGAGCAAAGGCTCTGCAGAGCCACCCCTGCTAGCAGCACCCTCTGCCTACAGAGTGTCCAGCACTCAGCTTCTCCATGCCCAGGGGAGAAAAAGGAGGAAAATTTGGCCCTGTAGCCATGGAGCTGAAAGCTCTTAGCCGGGCACAGAGCTCCTCATAGAGGGTCTGCTCTGCTGTGACCCTGGGATGCAGCAACTCTTGAGTAGATGGAGTAGCACAGCAATCAATTCTTTTCACCTCTTGTTTCTTTTCTTTAGCAGTGCTGAGAAAACCCAGGCCATATCAGCTGGTGCAACAGCTCAATGTGTTGTTCAGTTCACATATCTCACATGAATCATCCATTTAATTTTGAACTCTTACTTTAACTTTTCAAAATAAAGAGTTTGGGGTGGGTTTTTTTAAGGCCCATGGGAAGAATATGTTAGATTTGACTTCTGGTATTTGTCTTTCATATGTTTCAGTGAAATTAGTTAGATCTGGAAAATGTTGCCCTTTACCTGGTAATTCAGGAAACCAAAAAAACTAATACATTTATCAAATGAACAGAAATGGCCCTCTGGATTTCAACAAAGTTTCCTTTTGTTGTATATACTAAATTCCAGTATAATCAATTTTCTACACATCATAATGTTTTAGAACAAAGGTTGAAATGACAATGAAACTTGATTTTTATGGCTCTTTGCCTGCAGAATAGAGAAAAGAAAGTAACATTTTATAGTGTCAATGCACACAGAAATAAATCCAGGAGCTCTTTTTGACAAGAAAGGCCACAGAAGTTCAACTCAGACAGTTAATGGCTTTTAGGTTGTTCTAGAGGGCTGTGACTGAGCAACACGTTAAAAATATATATTATGGAAAAAAAGGAACATATGAAGGTGAAAAATTATGGGTTAATTTGCATTGAAGTGAAATGACCTCATAATAGATGTTGACAAAAGAATTAAAAATGTGCCTAATAACGCACATAAACTCCAGCAGACCTTCCTAAATCTGCCTGTCGCTTATGAGCAGAGAAATGCTTTTTCTCTCTCATTCTCACTTGTAATTTGGACACACATAGTGATATCTGCTGGCAAAACAGCTCACACACATTTGTCAAAACAGCAGATGGGGAACTAAAAGGCCTGGATGTATTTACTCATTAGGGGATCCTTTCAATCTGCCTCTTTGCTGTGGTTTCTGGGTTTCCTCGAGAAGCCTGGGTGCTCCCTGGAAGCTGAACACTGCTGCTTTCTGTGGGAGCATGTATTATATATCCTGGTGTAAAGAACAGCAGCAGCATTGCCAACTCTGTGCTTTACTGCAGGCTTAAGTGTTTGGTGTTTTCTTACATCTTCAGCTTCTGGAAGCAAGACCAGGTTTTTTGGTTTTGTCTTTATTGCTTTACAGGAATGTAAATTTTATCCCATGTGGTAATGAGGAAAAATTACCCAAACACACTTGAAGGCATCAGAAGCAAAACAAATAAAAGGGACTAATTATACAATATCTAGCTTTCCAAGAAAACAGTGCTGAATGGTTAGTCTCACATAGTCTTACTGAATGCCTTCTTAACAGCTTTATAGCCTTCCAACCAATCCCACCTGTATTTGAAGTAAAATAAGGGTCAGCCACAGCTTCATATATTTATAACAGAGAGAGACATGGAGTTGCCAAGCCCTGTGGCTCAGGGAAGCAGATGCTTTCACAGCTCACGACTCTGTGTGTGTGAAATCTCACAATGGCACATGATTCAGACAATTTTTCTGGAGCATCGAGCCTCTCAATCACAGAGCCACTACCATGGGACATGAGGAAGGTGGGTAAATGAACATACTGGCTGGGAGGGATGGTCCTGTACCCCGAGAAACTCTTGTGCAATGGATTCCACTGCACTGAACACATCAGGGGGTTGGCAAAGGAGGCAAACGTGTTCCTCCATATCACCCCGAGTTCCCCCTGGGAACCACTGCACTCTCCCCAGCACCACGTAACACAGACACTGGGAGCCCCAGAAGTGCAGGGCGTTGACTGCCCCAGCATGTTTGTCCAAAGGGCAGCAGGTACAGATGAGCTTCACAGGCACTTAGCAGCAGTGTAAAACTGATATAAGGCACAGACCATACAAGCCCAGGCTCCCTGTAGCTCTGTGAGCTTAGCAGGGGGACATTCAAGCGCCTCCACGTATGGACAAGCCACTGTCATAAGCCTCTGATAAAGGAATAGTCCAGTAGGTACTGGACCATGAAGTTTTTTCTCTATTACAGAATATTCCCAAACTGCAGTTGAAGCAGCAGCTGTTAACAATTCACTGAACTAAAATGAAGGGAAAAGTATTTACTTTGATATTTGTTTCTGAGCTGCTGATATTTCAATGACAAAGCTGCCATATATAAAGATGTGTGGATGTGAGCAGCCACAATGCCTCTGTAGACTCATTTATTGGAAAGGAACAGTATCATTGTGCTCACAGAAACTTGGATGCAGACTTCATTTTATTGCTAATTCCTGCCATAGAACTACAACTTCTTATTTTACTGTCTTTTCTATGGGATGTGTCATTACCCACACAACTCTTCTGGTTGGGGTCTGCGCTGTCAAATCCACAGGGCAAATCCAGCAACCCCACAGACTAAAAACTTTTACGTTTTTGCTTTAGGGTTCCCAAGTTTTTCAAGAGACATCGATAAGCAATTTTTTAAGAATTTTCAGGAGAATACTTTCACATACCACAACATTTACCTATAAACAGCTTCAAAAGAAACTTCCACCTTGCTGGGTCACATGTATCTTCTTACCTCTCCCTTCCCTTTGCAGAAAAGAGGAGAAGGACTCCCTAAACTCCCAAGTCAGAATACACAGAAAGAATAATATTTAATCAGACCCTTGTAAAAACTTTTCGACTGAAAGAAAGAACTGCAGTGAGAAAATTCAGTATAAAGCTATGGAAAGCTCATGCAGTAATAGATGATTCAGCTCACCTTCAGGGATTACTGTTGCCATGCTACCAGGCTTCTTTTCTCTCATCTGAAACCGCACTTTGGCCTGAGGATGTATTTGCTGAGTGCTTACGAATAACCTGGGCCACTGACTTCCAAAAGTTGGTGCAGGACTTGCCAAAAAAGAGATTTGTTAGGAAAAAAATTTAAAAAGACAGTGAACTCAGGAAACCTCAGACTGGAAAAGAAAATGGTTGCAGGGGAAGGTCACCTGTTCTGAATTTAGTATCTGGATAAAAAGGCTGCTAAACAACAAGGCTCAAGGAAATGAGTCAAGTTCAGAAAAAGGAGGCACAAAAGATTTAAGGCAAAAAGSTGAACTGCCTAGTTAATGCACATTCTACAAAGATAAACAGTTCCAGTGTCTGTATATGGCTGGCTGTTTCAAATGAGTGTTGGGTATGAAAGGAAACAGGAGGCAGAGAATGGGAAGAGAACGGATGCTGACTCCAGGCCCTAAGGAAACACATTCAGGGCAGAAGGGAGTCAAGTGTGAGAGATGAGCCTTACTCCATTTACTCAGGCAACACTATTATTAACATCCCAAACACTTGTCTGAGGAACAAACTTATGACCGCCCTCATCTCCTCAGAAAGGGTGCCCTGGCTCAGCCTGAGCAGCTCTTGAGTGCAGTGGGGTAGGGATTTAAAGGAAGGAAGACTTTGGGGGAAATGCCTGCCACATGCAGAGGCTGAAATACACCATCATAACATCTGCCTCTATGGAGGACTGTATCAGACAGTGGGATTCATTCCTCATCTATTTACTTCCCATATAAACTCTTCCAGGGGCATTTTTCACAGATCTGCTCTCTCTCTCATGAAGTTGTGCCAGGAGAGCTGGCACAACTTCATGCAGCAATAAATGAGCACCACAGTAGCAGTTCTATGTTCCACGTACAATAGGCCAATGACAAGTCTCACCAGCACTGCATCTCTGACATTAAGCTGCAAAAAACCAGCTTCAGCAGAAGATTGAATGCTGGGCAATCAAAAGCTCTGGAATAGTACTCATTCACAATATTGGCAAAGCTTTTTCCCTAAAACATGGGACTAATAAAACGTCTCTTAGAGGATGTATATGTCTAAAAATGTTTCTTAGAGGATGCAAAGAGAGGAAGGAAGAGATCACAGCACTTCAATATATGTCAGACCTTCAGTCAAAATCTCCCCAGCAGTATGGTAAAAAGCCGGTTTTCGGTGTTTCCCTCCACAGGGCAGTGTGTGTTTATGGAAACACAAATGGAGTCCTTGACCATCCACACAATTAGCCCCTGTCTGAAAACAGATGCTTGCTGACAAATACCTGAGACTACTTCTAGCACCCTGCATCATTTTATCGAGATGACCTAATTGTTCCACAAAACTGTGAAAATATTTCCAACCTAAATTTAGCTATTTTCAGTCTCAAACCTGGGAATGCTGTTAAGGTGACGTCTTTGCAGACTTCCCATCATGGAAAACCTTATCATCACAGACAGGGACAAATACCTTTGCCACTCCATTTTATGCCAGGTTGAAACAAAGCTGCATGTATTATCTGATTAAGCCTTATAAAAATGTGCAAAATCTGCACAATGGAGGCTTTGTGCATAGATGAAGTCAAGGAAATGGATGTTCTTTGGGACCTCTTGAACTTTATGTTCTCTGCATGAATGGCAGAAAACATGAGTTCTGATGATTAGCCATTTTCTTCTGGGAGTTAACGATATTCAGTACTCAGCAGAATTTAATTCCTGCCACAATTTTTATATATGAATAGGTTATCAGCTCCTTTAGCATTCTCTAGTTCCACTAAAGAGAGCAGAATGAACTAATTTTGTCAGCCTCTGCACCTACAGCTTTCTCTGAGCCTTTTTTGTGCAGAACTGAAGGTCTGCTGCTTTACCCCTTGTACAATAATGCTTTACCCCTTGTACAATAACAGCCCGTATTTCCCACACTCAAATGATGTGATCCCTGAGCTCTCTGGAGCAGGCTGAGATTTTACTCTCAGTCTTGTCAGCAGAGTCAGGATGCCAGAGAAGCTAGTGGTCTACCTGGCCAAAAAGTCTGTAAATCCTTCCATGGCATTCCTGTGAAAATTCCAGCAGCAAAAAAAAAGAAAAAGAAAAAAAAAATTAGAAAAGCTGGAGAGGCAGAAAGAGTTTGTGTGGTAACTGCAGTAAAAATGAAATCATACTCGTTCTCCCATCCAGCATTGCTGAGGCCAAGCATGCTAATTCTTACACATCAGTGCTCAGTTATAATCACATTATTTACCTTGGCAAAACAGCTGGGAAAAAAAGAGAAATATCACTGGGGGAGAATGGTGATTTAGATCATATTCCCATGTCATTTTTTTATGATTTCCATTGAAAGTATAATTCCTGCTAATAAATTGTTAAGACTTAGAAAAACTATGCTAAGAAAAATCTTCACGATAGAGAAAGAGAACATAAAACCATACAAGGAAAGATGGAACTTACGTGTCTAAACATTTTAATGTTGCTGTTTCTTTGCACTTTTGACTTTTTGATGTTGAAATCATCATTATACCTCCTTATTCTGAAAGATATATAGATATAAATGCTTATATATAAAAGTGTGCAGATAAAGATATATATGTGTGTGTAAAGAATACTCAGATTGGATATTGGGTTTCCTTCACTGAAAGGGTTGTCAAGCACAGGAATAGGCTGCCCAGGGAAGTGGTGGAGTCACCATCCCTGCAGGGATTTAAAAGATGTATAGATGTGCCACCTGGGGACATGTACAATGATGGTCTTGGCAGTGCTGGGTTGATGGGGATCTTTTCCAACATAAATGTTTCTATGATTCCAGTGGAAGAGTATTTTGGTACTGGGTGTGAGAGGTCTGGGGAGCACATTACTGGTCTGAAATATGACGAATAGCTGTATGATAACACATCCAAATGTTGCTTTTATATAGCAGAGATCCAAGGACTCATATTTCATTCCAAAGGCAAAGGAAATATAAGTTCACTCTCAGCAAAAATCCTGGGCAGCACCTACTCCCTCACGGGCGTTGTGAATCAATAGGTGATGTGAAACACAATGCTACAAGAGGAAATTTCAGTAATATTATTTTTATCTTGCTTATCTCAATCCTAATGTGTTATTCTTTGTACACGACACAGGAATGTGTGTGAGAGGAGACCGTTCAAGAAAAAAGTTTTGAAATTTTTACTGACAAAGCACACAAAGAATAAAAGGCACCCCCCAAAAACATAAAGCAACTGCCTGGATGTGGAGCACAACTTCAAGTTCCTTCATGAGGAGTCCAGTGTTCTCTGCATTGAATCATTCAGCTGTCTACAGAAGCCAACCTCTCTGTGGGTAAATCTTGTTAGTATTTCCATCCATCACTGCAGCGTTCTTTGATCAAGACAATAATAAAAGTCGTAGGGCATAGGAGAAAATGTTAGTTTTCTTGTAAGAATCCTACCAGCATTAACTCATGTATTATAGCATGAATGAGACCTGCATGGTTTGGTCCAAAGCTCTCATATAATTCATACATGGTCCTGCTCCAGATTCCTTTAACTCTTGTTTAAAATCCAATCCATATTGTTTACCTAAGGATTTTACAAACAGTATTCTCAGTATGAAAAGGTTAGCAATCACTGAAAATTAGCATAAGTTCAAGAATCAACTTGTTTGGAGAGCCAACTAAATCTACATTCTGCTAACAGTAAACACTAATTAACAATGTCTGCTAGTACCAACATAAATCACAACTGTCCCTTTTCCTCTCCTGGCACTGCACTGGAGAATATCAAACCAGCAAAAATACTTGGAATGTTTCTTACTTCTTTTATTTTTTTAATTTTATTTTATTAATGATAAAATATTGGATGTCAACATGCAATGCTTTGTGCATTGCATCAGACAGCTCAAACACTAATTGTGATGAATGGGAGTGGAAGGGCCAAGGTTACAGGCATTTAAGAAGGCTCTGTGGATTGCAAATATTAGGATTGATTAAAGGTCAAATACTTTATGGATTTATCAGTATTGTATACATTTTCTCATGACACAGAATCACTTACACTACCTACAAAATGAAATAGAAAAGAGCTGCAAATCAGATAATTTTTAAGTCTTTGACCCACATACAGGCTTAGTCATTGAAAATAATTAATGGCACAGAAATGTTTTGATTAGTCAAGCAATAAACCAGACAACCCCCCACAACCCACCCTTCAATAATTCTAGCTTCCCCCAAGTTCATAGCTAACAGTCATTCTCAATTAATGCTTAATATTTACAAACACACAGTCTGGGAAAAGATATATTCTTATAGTGTTGCTTAAAATCTCTATTTATTTAAACCAACCACCCTTGGTCCAGAGAAAGTCTTTAACTTAATAGTTTACCCATGTCCTGTCTTCCTCAATTTCTGGGAAAACAGAGTTTGAGATGGGTATCTCTATACTGTCTTTGATGCAAAGAATTTTCTGGGATCCAGACAAGCAAATAAATTACTGTCTCCATTTGTATCACACCGGATTTGAACTGACCTTCCTGAAGTCTGTATTTCAATTGGCACAGAGCAGTAGAAGCTGGATGCGCACAATTTTCTGGGAAAAAGCCTTGGATTTGGTGCTTTTGTTTAAGAAGCCGTGTGAGGTGTCTCTGCTGGTCTCACCAACACCAGGACTGAGCCTTTATCTGAAACCCTGAAACACACTTATGTGTAGTACTTACTTCAGGCAAGTGAAATCAGTTTGAGATCAGCGGCTTTGTTCTTCTGCCTCAGAGGCCGATGGAATTGCCCTGCTTTTGTACTTGACACAGGAAGGTGTATGATTTTTTTAGTCTCAATGACTAAATTTCGTTTCAATTTTAGTCTAAATGACTAAAAAAACCCTGCCCTTTTTGTTGCCTTGGGAACTCTGTCCCACACAAGCCCACATGAGGGCCACATCCAGAGCATCTCCATGTCCTTCCAGCACAGCTGCTGCCACCCCCATGGGCAAGTCCTGGCCTGGGATCTGCAATCCACACGATCTTTTGGATGTTACTGAAAGCAATGGAAGTAGCAACTTGGTGGGAATCCCACCATAATCATACACCTGCATTTTAGGAGAGTCTTTGCTCTATGTATGTCTTTCACAGTCGACAAACAGCTGGGCAGGCTGAGCAAAGACAGAGGAAGCAGAGGGTTTTCTAAGCCAAAGCTTTTCTTTTGTAGGTTATTATTTGCTCCTGTTCTGAAAGATGCTCATAATCGTCTCCTCCCACACTACTGACAGTCATATTCATAAAACAAACCCTCCAAGGTATCTGGGTTTCCCAAAAGATGGTATAAATTGGAGCCTAGGTTACCACCTAAAGCTCAGAATGGAGAAACAGTCATCAGCTTCATCAAGGGATTCCAGAAGAAAGGCCCCTGTGGGGCAGGTTACTGATAGCTACATTGTGCTGTCCAACAACTGAGCAAATCTTGCTCTGTTACCCTGAGGGGTGTGAAATGCAACCCCAAAGGCTTTGCCCTCACACACTGAATGGGCTGTTTGAAGAGGCAAGACCAATAGCAGTGAGAACAGGCAGAATGTGTTGGGAGTATCCACAGACACCTCTAAGGGGGAAGAAATATTTGCATTTGAGCAACTCCAGCATTTCTCCATTTTTCTTTCTGCAAAGAATCCTTACTGGTTTCCTGAGTATGGACGTGCACTTTCCAGTCCATAGCTTTTGGACAATTGCTATAGAAACAAAGGGTTAGTAAATAGAAAAAAGGCAACCAAGCCTAAATTTTGGGCTCTACTAAATGCCAATTTGTTGCTAGTTAAGTTCTTTTAAATTTGATATCAACCTCTAATGGGTGAGCATACAAAAATTCAGCCCTGTTTCCTCAGCAAGGAAGCTTTAAAGAATAACACCCATTTGGCAGTGTAACATTTGATTAAAGCAGGCTCAGATATCCCAACTGCAAAGGTTAAGCACAGACATGTGTGTCACACATGATGCAGTCAGTTAATGATGTAATGTTGATAGACCCGTAACAACGAAAAACATTCCAACACCAGATTTTGGCAGAAAGTTTGGTACCATATAAAATACAATTAAATGGCTATAACTTCCATGGCGTGAGAATCAGTGTTCTGTAAAAATAACACAATACTATTTAGAAACTTTCCAAAATATTTATTTGCATTTCAAACAACTGTTCTGCTTTTAAAATTGCAATTCCTCAAGCAGGTTTGCAGTGTGCATGTTGGCTTTCATAGTTTCATTGTGGCAGGGTAATGCAATAAGCTGTAGGCTGTTTTTAGAACACTTCATCTTATCACTGGCATAAAAAACCCTGCTTTTGCAGCAAAGGAGGTCTAGCATGACTTTGATTTTTTTTTCAATTTGAAATTTAATTTATGCCACAGGATTTCTGATCCACTGAGAGATTTCAGAGGAATTGAGTCATGCAGTAGTCCTGAACTTCACTAGTCCGTGGGTACCAAGTAAGCCTCAGGTTTTTAAGGAAAAAAACAATAGACTCACAGTTACATAGGAAATGTGCAACATGATTTTACCAAAGGCAGATCACCTGGACAGATCCTCTAACTTCATTCAGAAAGTAAACCAGTCTCCCAGACAATGAAAAATCTTGCTTGCCTATGCTTCTGTACACATTTAATACCATGATAGACACTAAATTATTAGAAAAACTGGGGAAAAACAAAACCTGAACAAACTAAAACCCCACAAGAAACAGCAGAGTGAAAGGGACCAGGCTAACAGTAGTGAGTAGCTGAGAAATGTCATCAGCTCCAGCAGAGCCCACTCATGGCTACTCAGGGAGCTGTTTACAGTCGGGACTGAGCATGTTTGATATTTATAGCCATGGCTCCAGCACAAAAACATGAAACTGAGGCGACAAAATTTCCTGATGACCATGGTTCTGGCGGTACAGAAGTGTCAGAATGACATGTCAGAAGATCTTGATGTCCCCAGCTTAGGTCACCCAAAAGAGAGTAAATTGTTTTGGATCAGATGTAGTGTAATATATTAAAGGAGAATTAACAAGAACTTCTGATGTTAGCAGTGCATTCAGCTGCCAGAAATTTGTCCTCTTTGGTTGTTTCTATGGGCCCATGTTTCAAACCAATCATATAATGCTGTTGAGCTGTCACTGTGATGTGACCACTCCAAAAGCTAAATGGGATGGACCCAAGGCTCATGCACAAGGTGTTTTCTACAGTGAAATGAAAATGTGTGAGCACTTCACAACCTATTGCTGTGATCTGTAACATCAAAACATATTGATCTTGTCAACAGTGCTTAAGAGGGCCAAAGGAGCAGTGGAGAAATAGCTGGTGGGCATGGCCTGGGAGGAAGAGTGTGTGGCGTCCTATGAAATCACCTCTCACACAGTACCAATTAAACAACTCGACTTCAAGGAGAGGTAGGGACTTGTCTGCTTGCTCAGTGCAATGCAGGATTTGAAACTCCTTGCACTGAATTGGGTGACCTGGCCAGAAAGCACAACCTATCTATCACAACACCCAGACCCTCAGCTGAAAAATAAAGTCTGTCCAAGTCCTTTTCAGCTGAAAGATTGTTTCTGTTTGTTACCAAACCAAGCTGATTTAAGACTCAGCTGAGGTAAAAAGCCTTCCAGTAATTACCAATAATTTTTATTAGATTTCAGTAACCCAGAGAAAAGGCGGATTTTGGCTATCAGTGCGCTAAGAGAGATAGTTTTCAAATTTTGACCTAGCAACTCAAAAATTCATTGAGACAGCCCCAGAGCAGATACATCCCTCGAGAGCGTGAGTTCATGCCTGGAAATGACAATATTCTTTCTCTTGTTCTTTCTCTAAGCAACCAGCAGACCCAAACTCAATTTTGCTGTGTATGAAGCGAAGTTTTAAAGTTGATTTTAATTTCTTAACATGCACAGCCCAGTTAAATGACAAGGAAGGCATCCTTCTTCACAGCTCCCATGCCAGTTTACATATGCTCATAGACATACCTGATGCACTGTGCACACTGGATACACATTTAAAGCTCTGTGATAATATCAGTAAAAAACACTGCCAAAGCCATCTGTGAAAGAAAAATGTTGAGCTCTGTCGGCTCCTTGCTTTCAGATGAAGCCTACAAAACATTCTCATTCCCAGGCAGCTATGAATGATGACAGCAAAATCCATAAAAAGGGAATTGTGAGAAATCCACAGCATATGGACAACAGTAGAAAAGAGATATAGTTTGCATGGAAAAACAAGGAGTTTTATTGTCCTGCTCATATCATATGAAGCATGCTTAATTAATTTATTTATTTTTTTCTAACAGTCTTATCCTTTTATGTTATTACAGTGCTTCAGAAAAATCTCAAGGTCTAGGGGAAGTTTAATGTTTGCTGTTCTGGGATCATTTGAAGCCATGCATTCAAAGAGGACAAAATCACTTTTAAGTCTGCCTGTAGGAAATCTATCTTGGCAACCAGACAACTAGAATTAGTTATTAAAGGCATGTCAAATGAATAAAGACACCTCTGTAAGGAAAACCGCAAAAGCATTTACTTTTTCTAATATGAATAGTGGGCTAATACCAAATCAGCTTTCATTTTCCACTCTCCCTTCACCTCCTAGACCAGAGGTCAGATCCAATAAAGACTAACCCAACTGAAAATCATTTCAGTTTGCTGCATCTATTACATAGCAGATGTATATTAAATAGCACTGTCTGGAAATGAAGCAAACTCATATAATCTGATGTGGCAATCTCCTTGTGGAACTGGTTCACTGCAAGGCAAAGAAGTCTGTGGTATTATTAGATATCAGGAGGCACACCAAAAAGTGGAGGGCTTTCCCCTTCCAGGGAAAAAAAATTAAAAAGAGAGAGCTTTCTAGTTCTGTAATGGAAATTATGATAATACAAAAAATATTTTCAGGATCAACTTCTTCCTTACACTGGGAAAATCCCCTGGAATAACTTAGTCAACTGGCAAAGACAAAAGTAAACATTTTCATAGTAGTCAGAGTTTGAAGGAGTGGGAGAAATTCCTGATTTTACTGAAGATTTCCTGTGTGATACCTTCTAAATTCTGTAGATCAAGAGACTTTGAGATTTTCATATTTACCGTGACTTCATCAGAAAGCAGGACCTCTGTGCTGTGTGACTGTTATGTCTATCCTCATAGCTTTACTTGAAAATATAAAATTTAAGTACATACCTGCTGCTTCAAATCTTCCTTATCAGAATATGGTTAGATTTGTCAAAGGTCCAAAATCAAGCATAAGCTTCTTCTAGACTTTTTTGTTTATTGCTGCTAAACATCAAACAAGAAAGACGCCCCAAAAATCCATGAATGGGTAAATGTCTGTCTCAATCTGGTATTTGTTAAAGAAGCAACTATAGATTGTGGTTTTATCTTGATCCACTGAGTTAGTAATATTTATTTGGACTAAAGTAGCCATAAAAATCAGCTTTAGCTGTAGCTATTAAAAAAAAAGTGGAGTTTTTTTTGACATCAGGTAGCATATACAGTTACTAAATTTGTCAGAACTGTAACATTATCAAAGGCTTCATTTTAGGAAAAATATACTACTTATACCCAAAATAATTTACCTGCTTGGTAAGACACTGAGAAAATAAAACAAAAACATGGGAAAAGGATATCTTGTAGATGGAAAAATACTGGTACCACTTATAGAAGTTGTGGGTTAGCTATCAAACACTTATTTTGAAAACTTTGGTAAAAGAAATGTTCCAAAACTTATAAAAAGTAAGCTCCTTTCAGTTCATGCAATTCAGTAGAACACAGCCCAAAGGAGCTCCTGTCCTGTGGCCTATAAATCAGACAGAATCTCTCCAAACTGGCTAGGTATGAGTCACTTCTTCATCACTTCCCAGAGGATAATTTCTCAACCTTCTTCACTCACTCTTTGCCAAGCTCTAAAGCCAGCTGTTGTACATGCTCTCATGCCACTTGCACTATCTCAGGAAGAGGACTCTTCATTCATACAACATACCAAGTAAAACACTGGGAAAAGACATCCCTGATTTCTCACAGCACATGTTGACTTTTCTTCACATTACACTCACAGCTTAGCTCTAAGGAATTTCTCTATCACTCAGACTAGATACAGCTAACAGAGTGAATCCAGCTGAAATTCCTGTTGAAATTAACTCTTTGGAGCCAGGGAGGGCATTCCCTTAGGCCTCTCTCATACCTACCCATTAACAACAAGAAAATGTCCTAAAATCCTGCAGTTTGAATTCCGTGTTCTCTATAGCAGGTAGACCACAGCATGTAAAATTAACCCAGCTGCTCTGATCCTGGAATCACCACGCTCTGATCTGCCAATACGTGTCCAATGTCAACTCAAGGAGGCCAAGAAATAAAGAAGCCACCACCTATTTGGTACTTCATTAACTCTTATTTTTGCAGCAATAACCACTGATCCTGTGGAGACTGATGAGTGCCCAGCATGTACCTTCATTTCTGCATTTCCTGGTAATGATCGCATTGCCTTGATGGAGACATGAGCTCTAGAGGCCTAACCTCAGTTGCTGTCAATATCCTGGAAAGGCACAAGGCCCAATTTCTGAATCTTAGTGCTTTGATTATATAATATTCACTGTAGAAAGGCTTCAGTACTTCCTGCAGCTCCCAGGCTTTCAGCAAGGACAGGATATATTTATGTATGTCCTCATGGATGAACATGGAGATACAGTTGTGGTAATCAACACAGCTTATCAAAATAATCTACTGCTCCTTCACAGTCCTTCTTTGACTTGGATTTGGGGGAAAAGACCCCTGTGTCTCAGCAGGAAATGGTATATTTAGACTCAAGATGAGTTCCTTCCTAAAATCCCATAGAGGCTATTTCGTGTCCTGAAACGTGAAGATTTAAGGCTTCTCTACCATTGGCTCAAGTATGTCTTTATTCATATGAGTGAGTCTTCCAAATTTTGAAAATCTACCTCAGAAAGCTTTTTATCTGTTTTGAAAGCTTTGTAGCACTCAAAATTCAGATGAACCATGGGCACGTAAATAAATATTATGTCCTTGGTGACTCTCTCACTGCATACTTACTTGCAAAACACAAAGTTGGCCCTGAAACACTTTGTTAAAACAGTGAAGGTCTTTTTAGCTTTGAAAGCACACACAAAAAAAATCTGCTGCATGCTGGTGGCCCACAGTGCTATTTTGTTCTTTTGGCTTCAAAGCAGTCACCTTTCAAAAGATGAGTTAGCTGGGCCCAAGGGAAGAAAAATGCTTTTACTAAGGAAGGAGGTACCCCATTTAAGAAAGCCTGAAGGACATATGTTTACTGAGTGGAAAAAAATAATCTAGCTTCACTTGTGAAAATTACTGAGAGTGGTGCTCTTCTCCACTCTCAGTAGCATTTCTCTGCTTACAGCGATCTTCCCATGCAATAACCACAGTACAAGGCTTAAAAGGTGTAGATGCAAAAYTATTTTGAATTTATCACACACTTACTTTTCTGTCAAACTTGACACAACCAACCAGAGGTATCACATGAGATCAGGTGAGGAAAGAAGGCTCCTAGCATTCCCCAATTTTCCTTTCCATAGGGCAGGCGCATCATAGGGAATGGCACTYCTTCTTTTCAACAGATTACACCAAACTTGCCTGTTATTACAGCTCCACCCCTGAACATATGCTTCATTTCCTGTGCATCCGCAACGTGCCGGGCTCTAGCAGGGCTGAGCAATACGGCCTGCAGGATTTTCTCACATACCAGGAAAAAAGGAACCTTCTAAGTTGTCCAACAGATGTCTGCTGTTAAGATATGTTTTTAATCACAGAAGGACAAATCTAATAAACTGAGAATTTTTATTATGCATTTCAAGTTGTTGTCTCTGGTGCCTATGATGGCATTGCATATCTGTTGGGTTTTTACCTCACAACAGAGATGTGGAAAAGAGACAAAATGAGTGTGCCTGGAAGTCACTGCTATTCCCCTCATTAGTATTTAGTTGGTTTAGAAACAGGATAAACTAAAATCCATGTGAGAGAGCATATATATTCCATATTGGATTAATAAAAATAATTTTCCAGACTTCTGAATCCCCTTAACTTTCATTGATGTGCCTCTCTCTAACAAGTTAAACATTTTTTTTAYGAGCTGACCCGCAGAAAATTAATCCATGCTTGAGTTTTAGACTACTCTGTCTAGCCTGTTCACCAAAATAAAAGTAAATAATTCTTGAGAAAAATAAYATGTGCTTGAAGCCACTTGTTCATAGCCTTTTTGACTGAACATGACACCTCAGAGACRACACTATGTGAAGAATTAAAACTTGACTTTTAGTCATGAATATAAAATTATATTCTACATTGTATTCTGCCAGACACATKAATAAGTCAGTACAAAAATGTGTCATTGGGGAAAGAAATTGCAGCATCATGCATTATGAGAACAGTATAAGGCTATGTAGGGAACAAAGTGTACCATTAGGGAAAGAAATTGCCATGCCTCATCAGAGCAATAAAACGAAGGTATACTCAGGTTTTACTCTGWAACTCAATGGGAATGGTTTTTCAATAAGGTGGTCTTCCTGCTTTTAAAACTCAAGAAGTATTTCTAWTATTCTTAACTCAGCTTTCTTCTCATTTTCACTCAAAAATGAACATTTTCTAAGCAAAACATACTTGACTTTTTCCAAACACAAACATGGTCATATATTTCATACCCATCAGCTCTTGTCACTGACGCTGGAAAGGACAAACTATACCTGTCAATCTGTAAACTGGAACAGAAASTTGTAAAGGCAGCATGTAGACAGCACTGGCAGCAATGCGATATCAAAGGAWTTTATATGCAGAGTGGTTTTCTCACATCTTTACTCATAAATTAGAACTGTAAGAAGGTGGCACTGTTAGCAAATAGATGCTTTCCATTTAACTTTATTTTTAAATGTTTTAGGCTCTACACAATCCCTAGGCAGAAGACCAAAAGCAAACAGTAGAGGTAAGTGTTACTGACCGCAGAAGTCCCACAGAAGTCCCACAGAAGCAAAACATCTACAGCTTTTATAAACCAGTTATAAACAGTCTTGTATTTGGGTCACACAGAGCATATTCTAGGGACAACAATTCCAGTGCTGCTTAGCACACATTTAACAAAAATTAGGTTGTGAAAAGAAATCATTATATTCATTTGTAAGTTAGTTCTATATGCTGAATGAGGGATTTCTGTAGGCATTGCCCTCTTATGGCCAAAAGGAATTCTATCTTACTGCTGCTTCATTTTATAAGTGGCAAGTCATTGATGAAATATTAAAAGGCCCATAATGGTAGTAGAGCATCATAAGAATTAAATATTCCAATTAAATATTCAAATTCCAATGTGTACTCTGAGTCTTGTAATTTACTACAAATGCTCTACAAAATTACAGGAATTTCCATCAAACAGGCTTGATGTTGCTACTGGAACTTTCACAAACTTCAAACTTTTCACAGACTACCATGACGCAGTGGAAACCCAAAAAACAGGTTAAACTGTCCACTGCATGCTATAGTCTCCAATATAGTTTTGTATTTGTGAGGCTTATTCTTTACTGAATATTTTACTTCCACTCTGGAYCAACCGAACAGTTTTAAACTTACACTCAAAAGAGAAAAAAAGCAGAATGTTTATTTTGCATTTCAATTCCCTGGTCGTGCACCAACACTGACACTCCTTGATGCTGCAAGSGGAGTGGAGGAAAGATGATTGCTTCAATTCAAACCATGTGACAGTCTCTAGCTGCACTGGTGCCTCCTGTTCTGCTCAACAGCCTGGTTTCAGGAGACTGTTTGAAGAAGTAATGCAATCCATTTGCTGTGCTTCTAAATAACCAGAGCTGACAGCCCTGTGCTGCAATAGGTGTACATAACACTGGTGATGAAGCTTTACTCACAGCATTGTTATCATAGGGGAGGGGGAAGAGAACCTTGTTTTTCAGCAGCTCCATGTTCTTGAATTCACTGTTTTTCTTCCCTTGTATATGTTGCTTCCTCAGGAAAGTGGGAGCAGCCTGCCAGAACAAAAACAAAAACAGAACATGAACAGTACAAGGGCAGACCRACACTGCTGGCAAAGCCACGACAGCCACGTGTGGTACCAAGAGCCACCAGAGCAGTTTCAGCAGGTGAACTGGAGGGAYGACAGCCATGCTTCAGCACCCACATCACAGAGCACTGCCTGTCTATCTGATTTTATTTTTCTTTTTTATTTTTCTTTCCCATGTCCAGGTTCTCAAACTAAAACCAAGGGAGCAGATTTAAATTTGAAGAGGAACCTGAAACAGGGTTAAAAGAAAGTAAGGACTTGCACCTTAAGAATACATGCAGGAGCACTGTCCATCAATTGGGCAGATCCTAAAGTTTTTTTGAGACCAGCCAGGCTCCAGCCAGCAGTTGGTGTGAACATTTAGGCCACCAGGTAAGAGCAGACCTGAGCCCAGTGCACAGCAGTGTGACAGACCACCAAAGGGACCAGGGGAAGCTCTTGTGTACAGCTCCTCTTGCTAGCCAGGAAAAAACACAAAAGACAAAGATTTCTCTTCCTCTCCACTGGTCACAGAAATTGAGGAACTTCTCTGGCTCCTTGATACTGTGTGTTTATTTTCTCCTGTTATAGGACTTTATTTTGAAAAATAACTATTTCCTAACTTGGCAATGTGCTACTTTACAACCTACACTCATCCAAAGGAGCTCTTGTTGAAGCAATAGTATTACATGAGAAATCACAAGTGTTGCTAGGAAATAATAGTCTGGTAAAGAATGGTGAATTAATTCTAATGAGAAACTAGAAATGTTTTAGAGGATTATACAGCAGTGTGTTCTACCTTTGACAYTTGCAATCTATCATTTCATTAGACACTGCAAAATACAGATACAGACTGTCCTGTCATTTACACTTTAGTTTTCCTGTTCCACTGAACTGCAGTCTTTCTGCTGTCTCTACATAGTGCTTTAAGATTATGCAAAGTCACATTTCTCTGCAAATACTTTCTGTTATCCAAATAATTTAGATAAATTGCAATAACACCAGCAGTCCCTAAATGTTTCCAGAGGACGTGTTGAATACTTCTCACTGTTCAAGAAACAAGGTCTATGTCTGGTTCAATAAGGCCCCAGGCTTAGGGGCTGCCATCTGTCCACCACAACAGCTCATCTGGCACATCACCACTTCCTAGTCACACAAACTAATTCAGTGTTTGTTGGCTGCTCTTACCATCTTTCCCCTCACCCTCTATGTGACACCGTGCCTCAGATTTGTGCCTCAAACTATGCATGTGCCAGACAGCCCTGCTGTCCATGCAGCAGCAAGCTCCTTTTTGAGGGAAAGGCAGGTCTGCAGGGGGCTCCAGATGACAGAGTGGAGGTTAGGCACCAATGGCACATCCTACAGACTTTGGTACTCCCAGGATTCATGCAAAAACAGCTTTGTTCAAATCTGTAGGCAAAATTATTTTCCCTCAGAAAACCTACTTGCTTTGAAATTGTTTTGATAGGAAGAAGGACCTCAACAGTGGGCGTAAATACTTGTGATGAGGACACAAAGGAGGTGGAGCCAGGGTGTTTCCAGTGGTGCCCAGTTGAAGAAAGGAGGCCACAGGCACAAAATGGGACACAAGAGGTTCCCTCTGAACAGCAGGAAACACTTTTATCCTGTGAGGRTGACGAAGCACTGGCACAGGCTGCCAAGAGAGGTTGTGGAGCCTCCCTCACTGGAGGTACTTGGAAGCTTCTGGACATGGTCCTGGGCAACTGGCTCTGCTTGAGTAGGGAAACTGGGCCAGATGACCTCCCCAGGCCCCTTCCAGCCTCAACTCTCCTGTGAATCTGGAGAATTTTAAGTAAATTTTATGTTGATCCACCAAGGACACATAGAAACTTTACAAGGAACCTTCTCACCCATTGATTGCCTACCTAAACCAGGAGTGAGCCAAAGTGACTTACTACATCCCAAAATAAGTTYTCAGTTCACAAGAGCAGATAAGAAAAGGTAGAAACAGGTCCCTAATTAGGCTCTGGAGGCTCAGTTCAAGTGCTCAGTTCAAGAAAGATGTTGAAGACAGAAATAAATTATCTCTCTCTCCTCTCAAGTGAGCAGAGACACAGAGGTTATACACACTGAGGCTTTGCTTTCAACATGGAGCAAAGGTTTGTGTTTTACCATGGACTATTCACTTCAGCTCAGTGACATTTGCTGCTAGAAAAATCACAAGGAGGAGGCAGTGTATGGGGCTTACCCAGCTGGCAATAAAARTTACAATTTTGTTGTCTCCGTCAAGATTCAGCGCAGATAGCTAGGGTGCACTGGCCAATAACTATTTGTGGGATGTTTGTTAAGTAGTGCAGAGCAAATTTACATCCTGTAGRATGGCAAGATAAAAAGACAGTAAAGGCTGCTGTGGAAACAAGCTGAAAATTAACCTTTTGCCAAGGCCCATATATGACATCATTATGAATCAGTATCACCACCTTCTAGTCTTTGCTGGCCTTTGCTGGGTGACATACACCCACCTCTTCTCCTGTGTCATTTACTGTATGAGAAACAAGTCTGGGATTACTGATGCTCACTGGCTCCTGTAGGAATCCTGTAGGTTTCTGTAATTCCTGTAGAATCTTGTGATTCTCCTGTAGGAAGACCCAGGTATGCTCTAGTTACTTCCACTTTTTGCAAGAATTCTTAGCTAGATATACTAATGAAATTATTGGTTCCAAAACTGCTACTTTGAACCAATTAGAATTTCCAGAGTTTTAAATTACCCACTGACTCTAAATCCTGTATAAATACTGTAACTCTGACTAAGGGAACTTCATTACCTCCAGAGTTACTGCTGACTGACAACAGTATAAGAGGAAGCACTTGTTTCTAGCTGTAATTTGAAAATGTCTCTCTTGTTGGGAAACATCAGAAAGCTGATATCAAAGATAGAATTTTTTTAAATCCAGATTAGTCTGATGCAAAAATTTGCACATATTTGTCCCACTAACACTTTGATGGAGCAATTCAGACATTGCAACAGTAATGTTTTTTGACCTTTTAATCAATTYCATTTTGCAACTGCTCCATCTGAGAACCACAAACAATATTTACAGGACTCATTCTCTGGAGTCAATGGAAACTTTCTGTCAAATAACCATCTGTAGAAAGAGACAAAACACATAATGACAGGATAAGTTTGTGAAGAACCTGAATGGATTGAAAAAATAAATCTGGACCTGAAAGCAGATGAATTAGAACAAAGGGACCCAAGAAAAATGTAAGGCAGCAATTAGGGCTAGAAAATTAAAAATACTGATGAATTTAATCAAACAGGACAGTCTAATCAATGAAAAGCATGCCACTTGCTCTCTGGGTAATTACATCCCTCCCCTTTTTTGGTTGGTTGGAGGGTTTTTTTGCGGTGGTAGTAACAGCCCATATTTAAGATAATTGCATTCCTATAAAACTCAGAAGTCTTGGACTACCATAATTTTCATATGTGTCACATGGAACTTCATTCTCATTCCCCTGAGGTCAACAGCAGCTGACAATCATTTCAGTGGAAGCAGGGAAAAGTGGGCTTGTAGCAGAAAGAGCACCATGCTCTTCTGTTTTACTGCCTTTCCGTAGAAAGAAGGATTGTCTGATGACACAGACACCTGAGCAGCTCTCCCCAGCAGCGTGTGCTCACACAGCTCCCACAGCTCCCGTGCAGCACACCCCTCTCAGTCTGCTGGGACTGCCACTTACCCGCGAGTGGTGAGGAGACAAAAGCTAAGTATGTACCTTAGAGACAAATTGGACATAAACACTTCAATCCGCTTATTAAACAACCACATCACTGGCTGCTCTTTGCCAGGTCTTTATTTCTACTGCATTTATCCAGAGAGATGGATCACATCCCTTAGAAATGGTCCTGWTCTCAATACCTGAACCAGCATTTAAAGGTGTTATATTTCATCAAGTTATTTAGTATAATCTAAACAAAATTTAAATGCAAAAATGGTAATTTTATTTTTGTTTCTGTGTACAGTTCCCAGCACTATAACCATCAGAGGAAGACACATTATGTTTGGTAAATACATCCTACACACTTCTCTGTTTTCCCATGTGCTAATGAATCATGGTAGTTCAAGCACTTCTATGGGGCCACAAGCACTCAAGGARGAGCTAGACCAGTAGAGGAGCAGCATTTTGTGGAGCTTTTAGGATTTCAGGTCAAGTATTAGAAAGAGTTGTAATTGTTATAAAGGCCAGCACACACACCCTCCTGRGTGCCCTGGGGCAGCCCCACTGTGCAACAGCACCCAAATCTCCATGCCTGTGATCAAACACTCCAACACACAGTCAAGTACTAATAACAGGGATACTCTTTGGACTTATCATATTTTCCTGGCTAGCAGGCTAATGCCATTTTCCTAAAGGAAGATTATAGAGATTTAATTAAAGCTACCATGTTGTAATAATGGACTTATTTAATAGAAAAGTGCTTTGGAAAAGGACAGTGAGTCTAGATGCCAGTTTGTGTCTGGGACCTTCATAAAGATTTTTTGTACTTTATACTTGCAGCCAAAACAACAATCAAGCCTTTGTGAATAATGTCCCTGCCACAGAAGAATAGTAGTGAAACTGTAGAAGTTAACTCTTTAATTCTACATCCTATTATTGATTCCAAATTCAAAGCTTCTTTTTTTCAGCYACAGTAAAAGAGTGGATTTTCTTCAGTGGATTCTCTACCTCCACAGAAAACAGTCAGGATCTGACCATCACAGCTAACATTTGAGAAATCAGTCCCAAACTGTTTGCAGGACTAATCAAAATTAGCTAGAGATAGCCACTGGCTATCTTAATTTTAAGGAATACCTGTCCTAACAACAGTTTTATATCCTATAATCAGCATACTGATAGGTAATTAGAAATCAGTTTGTGTARTGCTCTAATTATTGAATAATAAGACAATATCATTGGGATACAAATATGCTGAAACTTAGGATAATTTAAAAATTTGCACCTACARCTACCTGGAGACTGATATGCATACAAAAGACTAACATCTTAAAACTCCTCATGTCTCCTACAGGCTTTCTAAAGCCTGTAGCTTTGCCCTAGAACGAAGACCATTGTGCAATACCACCAAGTGAAATCTAAAAATAGTTTCAGTCTCTGCTTCCTATCAACCATCAGTTGTTTTTACTTCAGGTTATCTTAATTTGTTTCTCTTTATTTTCTCTTTTCTTTGGTCTCCCTTTGTCTTTAATTTTCCCACCAAAAATGGAGAAGACAAATTTTATTTTAAATTTACTTTTTGACAGAAAATTGCTTCTCTCTGCTGTTCATTCTGTCCCACTGAACCATTCACATCCTGATAGTCTGACAATATAGTTATTCCCATACACTTCCCTCATCTGGKACTGTGTTTCCAATAAGCCTCCCAAAAGCACTGTAATATTTACYAGCACACATTTTGGCACACAAGAAATGTGTGATTGTATTTATATTCAAGCCTTTTGCACATACACATCCATACAAACCTTGAAAAATATTGCAAGTGTTTTTCCTAAGCTTTCTAACAATTTGACCCTTTTGGAGTTGCCTGCTTTAAATCCCAGTACAACTCTGTTTTCATCCATATCACTATAAAAACAGCACAGAAACCTTAAAATAACCAGATGCAAAACACACCAACCAGAACATTCCTCTAGTTAGTTAGAATGAAAGCTTTGAGAGATAATAGATAGATAGATAGATAGATAGATAGATAGATAGATAGATAGATAGATAGATAGATGGATGGAGACAGATTTTGAACTGCATCATAACTAATTTTTGTTACCATCCCTATCAGCAGTATGATAACTTACCTTCAAAAGAAGCAAGTGAATTAGTCTCTGGGATATTTATAGGTATCAATAATATTAACAATTCTGATAGATAATTTTTTTAATTAGTCTCAAATATAATCATACTACATGTAGTATTTATGTGAGGAATGCACTAAGAGCAAAATGTGACTATAACATTGTCAGTTGTATGAAATAAAAGCGCAATTTGAAGTTAAACTGAAGTTCCAGTCCAATGATTGAATGTTCAGGCATTCTTCCTTAGATTTCAGAGAAGCAGCTCCTCACAGATAGGCAGTATATGGGCTTTAATATCTAGAAACATACAGAAGAATTGTATGCAAAATAAATAAAAGTCAAACTCAGTGGATGCTACAATCAAAATTTTTAAAATTACATATTTCACAACATCTTTTAAAGATTCTCCAATCCAAAGAGCACAGAGAGACTTGATTCCAAGATGATAAAAGAAAGAGRGTTTTAATGAATAAGCTTAAAATCAAGTTCATAACTCATGTGACAGGTTACTGCATTCTTCRTAGGACTCTGGATAAGCAAACATCCAGAGTGGGTCATTTGGTTAGGTAAGTTTTTTTTAAAATGTGCTCAAAAAATAAAATAAAAATACTGATACATCCTTTTAAAAACCAGAGCTGTCTGTATATAGGCAGTGCTTCCATGTTATATAACAGATATACACAGAGCAGCAGAATAAACCCATTTGGAAAGCACAGCAAAATGGTACTAAATTGTGCAAAGCAATTAGAACTGAACCTTTGCATTCTTTTCAGATTACTGAACCATGCATAGCTATTTACTTTTTTTCAATCACAACATTGTGCAGAGCTATATATTTAGAAATGCTTCTCTAGGAACTAATATATAGTTCAACCAGGGTGGTATCCACARTGTCACCACCAAGGGCAAATGGATAAAGTTACCAGAGGGAATTATTCTTTTGTGGCAGGTTGATTTAGTCTTTTTAAATGACAGCAGCTGAACAATCAACYCTTATTTGTTTCTGCTACTAATAGGAAGGTGTTAGGCAGGTCAGCCTTGCAATAAAGATTTTCTGTGAGAAGAAACTGCCAGTCCTGACAAAAACATTACAACATTGATAATAATAAATAGAGAAACCAAGCAGTCCCTGAAGWTGTTTGAATCCATCATTGAAGCTAATCTGTCTGCTGTGTTTAGGGCATTACTTTTGTCAGCAAAACCAATATTTACTTTCCTTACAGTTAATCAACTCTAATAATACTTTTAAACAGAGATTGAGGTTTGAGAACAGAAACTTCAAAATCCAAGGGGTTTGTAGTAAGTGCATGTAGCACTAAAAATGAGCTCTAATAGCTAGAGATTTGAGAGAAATACCTTATGTCTATTTACATATTTGAAAAACAACCATAAGGTTGCATACAGAGCACACGATGCAATGCTCTGCCCCTGGGACAGCAAATATCAACTGGCAAAAATAAAACTAAATTAAATTCTCAGCAGGATAATCACAAACAGATCATCAAGGCAGTGGTTGCCAGCTCATCAGCAGCTTGGGGTGAACCTCAACTCTAATTGAACTTACTGTAACCTGGAAATTCCCAGTCCCAAGGGCTGAGGTTGCTCCCCAGGGGYGCCAAGGCTGGCTGCACTGCACTGCCTGTGCAGAGGGAGGGAGGGAGGGAGGCAGGGAGGCAATCCAGCTGCTCTGCTGTGGCCCAACACGCCTCATCCCTTCCCCCATGGACTGGGCTGCTGCTCCCACCCAAGGGGCACCGGAGCACGGGTCAGGCAATGTTTCTCTGGGGGAGCACTGTGGGGCCAGCAGAAGTTCTTCAAGTGAAACCAAGCTGATAGAAAAGCCTTAAAGCTCTGCTCAGCTCTCAGGAGCAGTCCTCTGGGCAAGGCTGGGCTTTAGAAAGCCTCAGCCCATGCTGGCAAGTTAAGTCACATTACCCCATTTTCCCGGCCAATGGAACCCAAATTGTCACAGTGACAGTGACAGCACACTTTGGCTGCTTGGTCTATGAGGAATGCACCTGCCAGCAAAAGCAGTCCCCAGACCACTTCCTACCCTGCAGGGAACATTCCTGCTACCTGAAARATGAGTTCAAAGGCTACAGTAGGGTAAGTTCGCTGTGTTTCTGTTAAGGATACCCTCTTCATGTGGTTGGCATAGTTTAGGTCCAGTAAAAGATACATTTTCCCCCAAATGCAATTACAAAYTTTGTCATCATCAATTTTTTACTCATATATGCCAAGAAACCCATGTGTTTACATTTCACCTGTTGTTATCTCCAGCCTGAAAGCTCAGTCTGTTGATCCCATCTTCACGCTGTCTACACCTAAACCAAAAGTGTTCCTGTAAAACCGCCCTGCAAATGAACATGGGGACATTAAACACAGAGTGGTGTTTCTTAACCCATGTTTTGCTTTGTTTAGAACTTTTGTACCTATTTCAGACTCAGAGGAGGCTCCTGCATCATGTTTTATGTAGCAATAGCAGCTCTTGGCTCTGTATTGAGTCCTTGCCCGGGTTATACCCCCAGCCTACAGTTAGCAAACTGTTTCCAGATTAATTTATCTCCCTGCCTAGTGTTCAGTGCTCCCCTGAGGAATTCCCCTTGTTTTGTGCTGCTTTTATCACTCTCCCTCCTGCCTGCTGTGCACTCCTGCACAACACTTCCAAACTCTCTCCAGGGGATGGTAGTTTCTCCAGTACCTACCCCTCCTTCCAAATGTCAGGCATCTCTGAGACTCGGGATTGCCAAAAAAACAAGTTACAWGCTCTGGCTTCACCTGCCTTGGGATTTTCTGCCTTTTCTTTGTGAGAATTTAGATCCACCAAAATATCCACAGCAGCGTCCTGGTTTTTCTTCAGAAATTTCCTCCTGATGTCTTCCCAGCAAACTCTGAGTATGCTTCCCAAGGACCACTTTCAGACTCCCGTTTCCTTCTCAGCTTTTTCCTCTTCAATATCAATGTGGATGCCACCTGCAATTGCTCCAGGCAAAGGAGATATTGTTAAATATCTCCGAGTTTGCCCATTACACAGTGGGCAGCAGCAAAGGCCACCATTCCCTGTAACCAGCAAAYGTTCTCACCACCACAGTGACTACCAGGGTGAGGTCCTTTCCCTTTCCTGCCTTGTGAGGATAAATGTTCCCTGATCTCATGAGTCATCCCTGTGTTATGAATGCCATTCCATCCACCCAATTCTTCTCCCCAGGTTAGTTGGAACTTGGGGAGAAGAATTGGTGCAGACATTTAGTTAGGAGTGATGCATTCCACACACGTATTTCTGAACTGTGTGCGCAGAATCTATTCTGTTCTAGCATCTTCTTTTTTTCACTTTTTTTAATTTTTAGTGGTTTTTTTTAAACAAGCCTCTATTTTGGGTTTGAAAATATATGACATTTCAGTGAATCACTTGAGAATCCTAGGTTGTGCCCAGAACTTGAAGGATGACATCAGGCTGGAGAGTGCTAGTTTATGCTGGGTTGAAGAAACATATTGTGAAAAACAGTTGTGCTTAAATGGCAGAATAAAGATAACTATAACAAACCTGTAGTATCCACACCCATTTTGAGAGCCTGGCCTTACTGGACAGACTTCATTCAGAGGRATTTTAGAGTTATGATGGACAGAGCTTTGTTATAACAAATGGTATGGGCAGCAGAGGCTGAATAGGCATGGCCCAACATGATGATTCCACCATTTGCTGTCTGCTGAGCTGTGAAGCAGGAGTGGCAGCATTTCTATTCAGTGGTTGTAAATAAACTGGCCAAAGTGAAAGAAAACCAAAGCCAAAAGTGAAAGGGTGAGATGAAAACAAGATATAAATAGTGAAGAAGATTGAATACTGGAGATTTTAATGGATAATAGCAAATAACATTAAGCTTATTAATGGATGTAACAAACCCAAGTATGTGACAGACTAGAGCATACCTGATGCTTAGTGGTAAATTGATGTACTTTCCAAAGGCTAGGGAAARCCATTGTAGATGTATAACACTACTGCAGTTTTTCCTTTTAAAGTAATTAACTTGCACTATGAAGAAAGGTTAACCCTGGAAAATTAAATTTACATGGAAAAAAGGGTGTCAGCCTGGGGGCTGAATTTACTGCAGTATTCTAAAGGGGACATCTCTGAGACCAACCCCAAATTTTATTTAAGTATTTCTGTCATGTTAAACTATTTTGCAAGGTGTTACTATGCAAGGTGTTGGAAACTGAAGTTCACATTAAAATGATGTCATTTGCAGCAACCTTAAAGGAAAAAATGCAAGAAACTGTTTAAGAGGCATTTTATGACAGCCTATGTATCAGAAATGCAGATGATAATACACTGTACTTACTACATGCTTCTCTGGAATTCTCAGGTGTCAGTAAAATGCTGAACAAGGTGTGACAGCATAGAGAAAGTATCACAAGGCAAGCTCAGGAGTAACTTTACAGTGCATTAATCATCCTCTTCCCTTAGGGAGCAGAGCTTTCCTCCTCAGAGCCTTACACAGCATTGTTTCCTGTAAATGTGACTTTTTGGAGCTGCTACAGGGAGGAGAGGTTAATGTGCAGACACCTAAATGCTGTTCTTACCATCCTTAATCATGAGATCATCTGATAATTCTGGATTATCAATTCTTATTTYAATTTTTCAAATTAGTCTAGCACACAATTATTTTTAAGCTGGCAACATGGCATTTTCCAATGCAGTGTGGTCATTTTAGTGCAATATGAGCATTCATTCATCTCAGTGAGAGTTTCACTGCAAGGACTCTCTCAGCACCACCCCAATAAAGGAGTGCTCAAATGYTGCTCAGAGAAAGTGCAGCAGGCCAGGCCAAGCCAAGCCTTGGAAGCACAGCTGTCTGGTCTTCCAAGAWATTCCCTGTCTGCAAAAGAAAAGATCACAGATGCTTCCCAAGAAGGAAACCTTCGTYCCAGTGCAGTTCCAGGGGTGTGAGAGGGAAGGAATGAGAATGGGGGTAGGAGAAGCAGTCAGGATCCATAGGATATAAGGTACTTCAGGCTCCAAAAAGCCATAATCTGTCCMTTGATTCCAGTCTCTCAATTCATAKCTGCAAMTTCCATCAGCAAAATTTTGAAATATTTGCAGTAAGGCCTTTTCCACATTTGGTTTTTAAATTAATTGATAAAAATTCCAAATTGCACCAGATGCTTCCTCAACATGCAGTGSGTGTTTCTGAAAGGTGCTGTACCTTGATTTATAGAATTTTTTTTCATTAACACTGTGCTTCAACATGTGCTTAAATAGACTTCAGAAATTATTGCTACATGAACTGTGCAAAAGAAAATATGCATTTCTACCTTCTCTGCTCCACCAAAAAAAAMCAAAACCAAATTAGTTAAAAGCCTTAATAAATGCTAACAGACATTTAATTCTAAGTAATTCAAATTCTATACAGCAAAAGGGCTTGCAAATCATCACATAAGATACTTCAGACCAACATTTACATAACTGTTAACAAACTGTTTATTGTTTATTGAAATAATCCTTTGCCATAGAAAACTTGCTCATAGCTAAAATTCAGCTGAAGGGGACTATCTTAATTTGTCTGGGTTGYTTTTTCTATTAGCATTGCCTTTCTTTTTATTAATAAAACAGAGCTTTCCTGGCAATTCCTACTTCTATAATTTATAAGACCTGTAGTCTGGTAGTCTTAAATAGCTATCCAGGGGTTTAAATAAAAGGGAAATTATCTCTGTGCYACTGAAACAACTCAAATTTGTGGTMTCTGATACAGATTTATAAATTGGAAACTCTCCCAAATCTAGAACATGAATTATATTTCATTTTGCTAACTAGAGTTAATAGCCAAGATTAAAATAATCAAAATTAATAAGCCAAACAATTAGCTAGATTTAAAATCATTTAGGAGAACAAATTCCAGGTTGTTTGATGCGAGGTTAAATACGAGTCTGTGACATCACCCAGGCCAAACAAACCACAATTGTGAAACATTTCATTGCTCTGATTTTTTCCCCTAGCACGATGCACTGGCTGCCCTGGGAGCTGCAGGGCTGAGCGTGATGTTATGTTCCTGAGAGTGAGGAAGTGTTCTGATTGACTGATGATCATTTTAATGTGGCATTTTAATCTAGCTAAACCACAGGGCTCAGGCAGAGCAGATGTTCAGCGTGTGCCTGAACTGACAGCCCTATCTCCTTTCAGCAAAAACACAGACACTTTTATTCCACTCCCAGAATCTCCAGATACAGGATTTGAGGACACATTGACCCAGGTTGCAGCTAGGACATGACTGCACTCCTAGAAGCAATTAGATACAGTTTTCCTCATCTGGGCTTTGAAAAATCCCAATGCAGGCATTTCGTTATAAACAAACATCTGGTCATGTCTCAGTAACAAAGAAAGATAAAGTGTTTTTGACAGAACTTTGCCCTCTGGTCAAACTTTGCTTTTCACCGGTGTCTTTCATTTATTCCTTTTTGAAGACTATTTGCACAGGCCTCTAACAGGATGTCAATAAGCAGATTCACTGATATGGAGAAAAGTGATTCAATATTCTGAGTACAGTTTTTAGAGCAAAGAAGGAAAATTGAGAGCCTGTAATAAACAAAAAAACCTAACATAATCAAATACACCAGATCAAAGCTAATACAGTATGGTGACAAGAGTGTTTTTGGCTGCTTTCAGTGAGATCTAAACACAGATATTTGCTCTTGTACAGGACAAAGAAAAGTACGAACATTAGTACAGTGCAGCTAAAGTGCTCTTTCAGCCACAAGCATCAGGAGTTTCTTTCCTTGTTAATAACAGCA
This sequence comes from Cardinalis cardinalis, assembly GCA_014549065.1. Lineage (NCBI taxonomy): Eukaryota > Metazoa > Chordata > Aves > Passeriformes > Cardinalidae > Cardinalis > Cardinalis cardinalis. The sequence goes on from JACDOX010000023.1 coordinate 3,144,313, forward strand.
AAACAAGTTGGCACTTCAAAATTCAGAAATCAATCCCATCTTTGGACATTGAACTTTACATTCACCTTCTTGTCAGCTGGGCAGGTATCTCAGAGGTGTCTGGTGAAGCTGAGGGAGGACACACAAGACAGCCACAGCCAGGGGTAGTTGCCTGCCCTGTCCAGGAGAGAATTCTTCCATATATTGTCCTCACCTCTGCTGCCTGAACTGAGAAAAGTAAGGCAACCCTAAGCCTCTAATTTGCTAAAGAATATTCACTGATATGGCAATGCAGTAAGTGCTGACATTTTACTGACAYTCCTCCTTTATTATGTAGGCCAGATGGAAACCACATGAGTAGGGTACCCTGGACAAGAAAGGTGCCACCAAGCATTTACCAGCGTGTCTAACAGTATAAAACAGCAGACGTCAAGAGCTGAATCCACTGGATATTAATTAAATTTGGCTGTCCTTAAATTGCCCCCAAAAATCATTTTACAATCCCAGTTCTTTCAGACATTAAGAGAAACTGAGGGAATTCATCAATTTGCATCTTCCAGGGAGCACCACCAATTATTTCACACAAGAAACACCAAACGAGGAGTTTTATTTTGAGTGAAGTTATGGGAGGTTGCAGAGGAATAGAATTCTTGGGTTTACAGAAGGGTTCTTGGGATACAGAATGTGTTGGGAGGCAGTACTGATAGTGTCCTGTGGTCTCCTTCAGACTTCCAGTATGCAGAGTGAGGGGAGGAGAAGCCCATTTGATGTTGATTTATTTTTCCTTTCAGAGCCTTCACCACATCCCAGCAACYATATCCTCTTGCCTCTTGGAAGTGCTTGGATGGAGAAAAAGAAAAAGAGAGAGAGATTTGAGGTTGAAGGCACAGAAATTCTGGAGCAATCTGTAGACAGAGCATGGCTAAAAAAATGGGATTGTGTTTTATTCAGTTTAAGAATTAAAAAAAAAAAAGAAATAAAAAGAAAAATAAAAGAAATACTACTAAGCACACAAACTTCTCTGGTGAACATGCCTTCTTGGCTGCTTTCTTAACATCTATCTATAAACTCAGCCCAGAAAAGCAGTCTTTTTAATGACAGTTCATACTCTTCATGTCCCATGTGTTTGAGAAATACTGCCACACTTATTTTTCTATTCAAGAAACAAAGCAAAAATTCTACAGCAGCAAATAAGCTAATGATAGTAATCAATCTCATAGGTTATCCTTGGAAGGTAAATAGAATGATCTCAAAAGAGCAAATTATTTTGTCTACCTTTCTCCTAAGAGAAGGGATAACAAAATTCTTGCATTGCCATGTTGCATAGACTTCTCTCCTGGGCTCTCTAAACAATACTTTATAAGAGGTTATSCATGTGTACTGCAAATACAATTGTTTTTATGACTAAGCTGTTACCAGAACATAAATGATAAGCAAGTTTCTTACACGTATTCCTGACATTTTTCTTTAGAAAAGTCAAATTTCACTAACAATGAAAACTGATACTTTAAAAAGAGGTGATTYAGCCTTCTGGAGCTCAGTGAACAGCCAGCTATCTATAATATTACACTGTTCTGCAGGTTGACAGCTCATATTTGAGCTCCAAGTGATGCAAAATTAAACAGCCTCCACGGGCTCCCCTGCATAAACAGGAAGAAAGAAAAGAATCCACCTATCTACATAGGCTGAGGTCAAGTATTTCCCCATGGAGTAATGTCCAGTTAGGATTTGGGAGTTCAGCTAACTCTGCACAGATGTCCACTCACACAGGTAATTAACATTTAAAGCTCATACAGTAGCAAAGCAACTCAATTCCATAGCTTGGAGTTATTATTCTCCCTGAGCTAGACCTGAAGACCATGAATGTTAAATCCGCTGCAGGGATGGTTTCCCCCTGCCCAACTGTGATCATTATCCTTGTCATCTAGCACAGCACAGAATACAGAGACCTGCCCAGGCTCAAACAAGTGAACACATGGGGCAGAAAAGCAGCTTAGCTCCCTCAGCCTGGATCCCTGCATTTGCTACTCCCCTCATCATGCTCTGGCAAGAGCTGGCTGAGCGCTGTGCTGAGGGAGATGGGCTGTGGCCCATCAGGCTGCATTTCCAGCCACTCGTGGCAGAGCCAGATTACTGCAGAGTGCAACATCCTGTATCACCTTACACCCTCTGACGTTCCCCTGATGGGCACCAGCTGAGAGCCTCAGCCTCTGCTCTGTGAGCCCTTTTATGTGCGTAGGTATGAAGGCAGGAACACGGCCTCCATCACCACATCCAGCACAGCTGACAGCGAGTGTTATTTCCTGTCTGCAAACACAGAGGCTATCACACTAGTTAGCTAAAGCTGAAAAGCTCAGAAATTGCAGCCAGACACCAGTGTGCCCTGCAGAGGGTCTCAGGTGTGCAGTAACCCACCTCCATCATTCCTGAAGCGCATAAATGCATTAATCCATGRAGCTGATCCACCCCTGAAATAACAACACTGCAATACATCTGCTCTTACAAACTGTTGCAAACTGAATTAAAATGCAGCTACTTCAGAATGCTGTCTCAAAGAGAGGAATGTCTTTTCAAAAGGAAAACATGCTTTTTCCAAGAGTATTTTAGCCACACAAACAGAGTTGTTGAAATTCTCCCTTTACCTTCCTTGCTCTGTTTAGCTTTCCAGCAGGTGATCATAGAGCAAGTATCAATAAACTTCACAGCATTCCCTTGAATTATTTGCTCATATTTTCTTAGTTTATGATCACCTTTCCTACCAGGCACCATAAATTAACCTGCTATTCTACATCAAACTGCAATATGCCAAACAGGGATTACCAGACCTACAGCTATCTCAGCTTGTCCGAGTATCTTGTCTGAATCAGCTTCTTTTGCCCTAAACAAAAAGTCCTGTTGAAAGCTTTGTGGGACAAAAAGTCTTCACACTCTCTAATTTTGTCACAGTTCTGCTTGGACAGGAAAAATGCCACCAGGTGAATGGGGGTGAATGGTCACTGTATCTTGTTCTTCCAAGGGTTCCTTTTCCTGCCCGGGGAAGCCTCTCAATGCATTCTAGCCGTATCAGACTTGCCGTCTGCCTCAACAAGCTAGCCTTTGAACTAATCTGTCAGTCCATCTACATCAGCAGCATTTATTTCATTAATTGGAAGAATTAGCCCATTGTAGCAAGTTGAAGGCTGTGAAGCCAAAATATACTGTACATTCTCCCAAGTGACCCAAAGACCCTTGGATGAACTCTTGGGGTGACATAAAAATGAATAGTTATATAGAAAAAATAGCATTTTAATGTTTATTTAACGTAGCTACCTTTCCAAAAAAAGGAACTTTCAACATTTTTTAACATCTGGCTGCCTTATTTTTTAGTTTGTTTCTCCAGTGGTATGAGCAGAACGTCTTCAATTTAGAGAAGACAAGTCTGTATTCTTAGCCACATGGACACTCTCAGGTTACAGGCACTGTGGGGGAGGAGAAGACACGTGAATTCCTTCTCAAATTATTTTAGGACTGACATATTAAGTTTTAGGGGGCCAAGTCCTACTGTCCATTATGCAACTGAGATCAGCGAAGCCTGTCTGGAGCTAGAGCTGCGTACACAATACCAGTCACACCAAGTGCTGCTGCATTTTAAGGACAGAACTAATACGTGAGGTAGAGCAAGCTGAATTACAACAGCTTGACAGAAGAATTAATTTGCTCCCTTAAGTAGCTGAGATTTTTAAATGGATGCTATTGCAATTGARAAGCAGGTTTGTTGCCACAAACCTCCCAAGCCCACAGGCTCATATACATATGTGCTCCTTTATACAAACCTTCACGTATTTACAGATAAAATTATAACACTAGTTATAATATATCTATTACAACACCAATATTATACTGTATATATATAGGTATATGATACGAGTTATGCATGCAAGTTATACACTGTGTATTTGAGAGCCTTGAACATGTCTATTATCACTAGACCCTTAGAGCACCCCTGGGATTTTTTTCCCCATATTTCCTTGGTTTATGATCCTCTTTGCTAACAGATACCAGAAATTAACCTGCTTTTCRATTAAAGAGCTCATCAGTCCTACCTATAAGAAAAATCAGCTCTCCAACCCTATACAGTGTTCTCCCACCTGCCCACACAATACTGAAGTCATGCTCCTAAAAGCAGCCTAAAAGTTCATGTTAAATTAGGTAACTACAAGGAACTCTAGAACTTGCAGGATCATCAATTTCTAGCATGCAGAAATTTTCCATGGAGGGTTTTCTTCCTCTTAAATACAAACCTTTGTGYTCACATCTGTCTGTGATAAAATTTCTGTTCTTCCAAACATACCCATATCAGAGTCCCCCATGGTTTGCAAGAACGTCCTACTAGAAAAAAACATCAAAATAACTTTTTTAGCAATAACCTTGTAATTATTTATAAATAACTGGACAAAAAGTCAGTTGTATAGCGCTGGACTAGCAATCAGCCAGACTGATTTCCTGATTAAAAAACTCTTTTTTACCCTTATGATTATTACAACCTCTTTATAGACGCTTCTTACAAAATGTTTTTAATCCTTGCAGTATGGAGTGCTTTTAYCTCCTACTAATTATCTCAGTCTAGYTTATTAAGTGAGCAGCTGGTCGTCACACTTRATTTTGGCCACAATATATGAAATTCTATTTAAATACAATCTTCATTGACAGCAATTACTTTCTAATCTCTAGCTAATTGTATGTACTAAGAAGATTTAAAYTTTTGTTTTCAGAATCAGTACCAGATTAAACTGCCTACAGTTACACAGATAATTATGCTTATTTTCCTAAAACCCAGTCTCCCACAGGATTTTATTTTTTGTTCYTTAGAATTTTTCTGATATTTCAGAWCTAACATTTACACTGAATTCCAGTAAAATATTTAACATGGAAGAGTAGCTCCATCTCTCTGAGAGTTCCAAGACTTAGATTTGTTGTTGTTCTGTGTAAAATTGCACAGAATTCCTCCAGGAGCCCATTCTTGCTAGATAGTATGATATTTTGTCATCACCAATAAAAGACCTGCTTTCTTGCTCAGTCCTATCATTTTTAGAAAAGAATTAAAATTCACCCCAAATATATATTATTCACCCCTAAACATTTATTGTTACTATTGAAAGTTAAAAATCAGATAAATATTTTTTATTCTCTGTTGTGAAAATGAATAACCTCCAGTATGCTTACTTAGAGCACTGTGATAAGTAAATTATATCCTTCATTAYAACTCAGCTTGCAATAAAATAAATGAACTTATATCTGGTTAAATTGCAAGGCTGGGGTATTTAATTAGAAACAAAAAGCTGTTTGTTGCACATACAATCCATTGCCACTGACTTTATACACTCATAGTGGAAAGCATTCAAAACTTTTTTTAAAAGAAGGAAAAAAATAAATATAAATCAGGTTTGAAAGTATTTCGCACTATCTGTCCTAGCTCTCCTACATGCGGGTTTTCAAAAAGCAGCACAATTTCCTGAAATAATAATATGCACACATAAAAATGGAATCCACTCCCCTGTGCATGGAACAACCTGTGGGGCCCTGAAATTCATGCAGGAAGGCACTGTGAGCCTATTGCTCACTATCTGTGTTCCTGCTTCAGAGAATCATAGAATCATATGGGCTGYAAAAGAACTCTAAGATCATCAAGATCCAACATCAACCCAGCACTGCCAAGTCCACCACCAAGTGCCCACTTTGGATACTTTCAAAGCCACTAAGAACTAGCGAGAATTGCTGTTTAACTGGAATAAATAATCAAAACTAAACAGACTAGCAATTCCTAAGTAGCATTTTCCAAGTGTCTGCTCTTCACAGCAAGGCAAGGAGGGTTCTCAAGGAGGAAGACCCAATGAGCCAGGAGGGAAACTCTCCATGTCTCTGGCTTGAGTGGCCTGGACAAAGACCATTTGCTGTATGAGGTAGATTTGCTGTCTCAGGTAGATGAAGCAACTGTCTGCAGGTCGGCACGGCAGAAGTAGAAGTTGTATCATGATTTCATCTGTGCAAAGAAAACGTCATTTTACTGCTAACTGGASCACAGAGCAATACAGCCTTGAGATGCACTAACTTCCTTCAGGATAAAGGTTTAGGGAAGATGTTTAGGAGTTCTGACACCATTGCCTTTGACAAGCTGTGACCCCAGCTGTGTCATTAAGTGGGAAGAGAAAAGTGAGCTGATATTTTACTAACAAAACAAGACAACCCAAAGTACTGTGGGATATATGACCATGCATAACTTTAAATATAATGTATAAAGTGGGTAAAGTAAGCTATAAAAGGACATGTTTAAAAAATTATTCTTTGAAATTTTTCCTCAATGTGACTAACATCTGTTGGTCATTTTGTCCGCCAGCACAAGGAAGTTCAGAATATGAAAGAGGTAATGAACTGTGAGAAAAGCTTTGCTTTGCAAGAGTGTTTCTTTGATTTTCTTTGTCAGAATTGTAGTGGCCTCTGACCAGTCACAAAATAACAATCATTAACTGGCCTCTTTTTGTTCTCAGCCTAATCTTGTAACCAGCAGAATCATGTTCTCCAGCCCATCCTCATCCATGAGCAACTCAGTAAATGCTGCCTCAAGGAGGACCCATTTATAGCAGATAACCCTTTAAGGCCTGTTGTAATCTCTCATCTCAAGTAACAAAACCCAGGTGCTCCACACAGCAGCTGCTTGTCACCCTTCCTGATATCTTGGCAGGTCTGCAAGTGAGGAGAGATCTGAAACCTTGTGCAGACATAATACATTTCATTCCCAAGAAAATGAAACCATGCTTGGAGTTTCCCTAAGTGATGGTTGTAACAGGAGACACAACACTGTCAGCACCTGTGTGGGAGAACCATTTGATGGAAACTGGGAACCTTTGTGTAACGCAGACCCAAGCCCCARAAGCCAAATGTGATCAGCCTCCTAAGAAGAAAATATTTCTTCTTCAAATCACTGCTTTCTTATGGGTGCTCAGGCACCTCTAAGCTAGACTAAGAGACASAGAAAATATTGCTCAGCTGTGCTAACTAATCCTACCTTTTGCACAGATGCCTTGGTAGAGAGGATGAAGCATGTGAAGAAAAAATGGTCTTTTATAGAAATATTCCTCTGTTAAAGACCTGAGATATTCACAGTTTTCCTCTAACATTTCAACTCACCACAATGCCAGGGGTACTCCTTAATGTCCACAGGAACCTCCATGCAYTAGAAACCCAAAGCTTAGAAACCAAAGTTATCAAGGTCCTTCCTACCCCTCCTACCTCTGCCTCTCCTGCACATTTCTGAGCTGTCGACACAGCTCCTTGTGTGGTCTTGAAACTGATGCTGTTCAACAGCAGCCAAAAGAGAGGGGAAAATCTGCTTTTTTATTTATATAAATCTGGCTAAGAGTTTTTATTTATTTAGAATGGACTTTAAACTGTGCTTGACTCTAAATAAATAAAACACGTTATTTTCCCTCCCTACTGGTTGCCACCAAGCCGTGTGAATTCCAAAGACCACACAGACAGCAGAGGCTGTGTGGTAACCTGGGACTGCTGCACAGGGCAGCAGCCCACCAGAGGCTGGGCTTTGCAAGGCTTGCAGGTGAAGGAAGCACTGTGAAAGGCTTGCTTTGAGAGCAGGGATAAGCACAGCTCTGAAAAAGGCATCAGTTCCTGGGATATTGTGCTGATGCTAACCCTTCTCCTCTCCTCTTCCCTGTCTTCCAGTGTATTTCTCCTCCAGAAATGAGCCTTASCAGGTCACTCCTGTTCATGTCCTGTCCCTCACAGTGACAATTCTCTGTGAGTAACAGCAGCACGATGGTGGGGAGAGAGGCAGGAAGAATGGCAGGGAAATATATGTCAGGATTCAGATAAGTAGAGAGGAGAGGAAAAGAAGAAAATRCCTGTAAGATTTATTCCAGGCTCTCCATTTGCTACAGCCAGATCCTTGAAAAAATCATTCTGGATGCAGTTTTGTGCACTGTGCATTAGTGTGACCCTGCCTGAGCAGGGAGGACCAGATGACCCACTGTGGCCCCCTCCAGCCTTACCTATTCTGTGATTCTCTGCAGGAGAATGAATTATTTTTAATCTTCAGTCACTCACAGGCAACACTCTGTAACATGTATGCCTTCTTTTAGCATGTAAGTCACAAATTCAGTGGACCAAATACAGCTCATCTTTGGAGTAGCCCCTGGGATGAATTTAGATCTGGCTTTATCAGAAGCAGTGTCTGAAGAGTAGACGAAAATCGTACAATAAACCTCCTTTGTACCCTGCTTCACAGGTGAGTCTCTTTTTTACTCAGGGAACAGCAAAGACACAGGTTCCTAGTGTCCCTCATCTGAACATTGCTGATTTCATCACATGCTCAGTAAATGGCAACTTCAGACAAGCTCTGTTCAGACCTTTGGGAAGCACCAGGTTCCTGAGATACCTACCTGCCAAAGGAAGCACATGGAAAAGCTCCCAATGTTTGGAGAAAGGCAGAAATGCAAAAGGCAAAAGTGCTAACTCCTTTGAGCACCCAGCTAAAACCAAATATATTTGCTGCTTCCACAGAACCTGTGTACAACAAGTGCCATAAAAAGCATTCATGGAAAACTCACCTTTTAGATCACTAGAAAAAATAAGAATGAATCCATCTGCCACTCTGCTTGTTCCTGAACTGCTGCACCTTTGATTTCAATTATTTCACTTCTCCTTCCAATGCTTCTTCTTTTGAAAGCAAATACAGGGGAAATCACAAAACCCATCTCCATTGAAGGTATCTTATTGGCAAAGGACTTTCCCATGTGAAGTTCTGCTCCTCATTTTGTTCTTGTGGTTTACCAGCTGCTAACTGGAGAAAGGGCTGCCTGCAAAGTCATTTTTCTGGTAGACTGTGGTCTGAARCTGATCTAAAAGGCCTAACCTTGCTCTCATTGATCCAACTGAGGGACCAGCATTTCCCTCTAATTTTAGAGTTCTATTCAGCAGCACTAACCCAAACAGCCAACTCTTGCAAGACAGAACAGAATATTTCTCAGGGACTGACTATAGACCCTGCTTGCAAGGGGCTGGATTTGCCAATCTATGCTAAAATGCAGTGGGCAACAATTTTCTGAGACAGACCTGTCCAAAAAAAGCTATTTTACARGTTACAGGATAATCCTCAGCAGCAGCATCTGCTGACATTGTGTGAATAGGAACTTGCAAATTCCTTATCCCTGGGGCGAACACCAAACACCAGCAGAAGGACTGGGCAATGGTCAGCAGCAGCTACTGAAATTTTTTCTTCTATTTTGGGGGGAAGRACAAAGGATGAGTGAACTTATACAATGGAAGAGAGGAAAAAAGCTTAAGACTGGAAAAAAGCAAAGACTGGCAAGGCAGAAGCTGGTCAAAGGARAGTAGGAAACTTACTGGGAGGTCAAGCCAACTGAAAAGCCTACATTCTCCAAATAAGGCAGGCATTCAGGGTCCATAGCTTGTGAGGCACTTGGCCAAAGTCAAAGT